>CM068828.1:56948354-57357702 GCA_028554795.2 Sinohyriopsis cumingii
AGTCTACGGTTGAAGTTTGTTTTTCTCCACTTTGTTAAATTTTCCGTGCTGCATACTTGTGTCAGTTTATCTAATGTATGTATGCTTCTTACTTGTGACAGTCTATCTAATATATGTATGTTGGATACTTGTGTCATTCTGTCTAATAGACGTATGCTGCATACTTGCGTCAGTCTATCTAATGTATGTATGCTGCATACTTGTGTCAGTCTATTTAATGTATGTATGCTACATACTTGTGTCAGTGCATATAATGCATTTATGCTGCATACTTGCGTCAGTCTATCTAATGGATTGATGCTTCATACTTGCATCAGCTTGTCTAATGTAATTTATGCGTGTTTTCCTGTCTTTGTCTGTCATCTAGATGCTTCATGTTTGTGTCAGTCTATCTAATGTATGTATGCGTGTTTTCCTGTCTTTGTCGTCTAGATGCTGCATACTTGTATCAGTCTATCTAATATATGTATGTTGCATAATTGTATCAGTCTATCTAATATACGTATGCTGCATACTTGTGTCAGTCTATCTAATATATGTATGCTGCATTCTTGTGTCAGTCTGTCTAATGTATGTATGTTGCATACTTGTGTCAGTCTATCTAATATATGTATGCTGCATTCTTGTGTCAGTCTGTCTAATGTATGTATGTTGCATAATTGTTTCAGTCTATCTAATATATGTATGCTGCATACTTGTGTCAGTCTGTCTAATGTATGTATGCTGCTTACTTGTGTCAGTCTGCCTAATGTATGTATGTTGCATAATTGTGTCAGTCTGTCTAATGTATGTATGTTGCACAATTGTGTCAGTCTATCTAATTTTCGTATGCTGCATACTTGTGTCAGTCTATCTAATGTATGTATGCTGCATACTTGTGTCATTCTATTTAATGTACGTAACCTGCATAATTATGTCAGTCTATATAATGTATTTATGCTGCATACTTGTGTTAGTCTATCTAATATATTGATGCTTCATACTTGCATCAGTCTGTCTAATGTATTTATTTCACAGAGATGCTTGAAAATTGCTAAGTGCAGTAATTTTAACGATGATAATAAAAAAATGATAATAAAAAAGAATTGTCTATTTCATAATGAAATACGCTGGCAGAAATAAATATTCTAACAGAAGAGATACTCTTGCAGGCCCTGTTCCTTTTTAACAATTACCCTGTCCTCGTCTTGAATTTGTGTAATCATGTTTTCTTCGAATGAATGCACCTTTTGTCTATAACTATCACTGGACTACGTGAAATATTGCTTAAATAAATGCAAGTACCTGTAAATGCAATTAGAATGATTAATGTGAGAATTTCAAGCCTCATATCAGCACGAAGAGTGGTATCCTTTGAATACATAATTGCAAACTTTGAGATATCGAATAATTACTTCATTAAATATAGATTTTGAATAATTAAACCAAAATGATTTTGCTGTTTTTGTTTTATAGTTTATACTATAGATTCTATTATTGCATCATATACTACCATTGCCATCTTTGTTTTCTATTTGCCTACAAAAGACCATATTGAATTTAACATAAGTGTCATTCTTTCTTTGTCGACATAAAGCATATACAAAACGTGTGGGATTTCTTGCATTTACAATCTGTCTTAGCAAATATGTATGAACTCCTGCAATTATATTTATTTTCTCAAAACCCTAATACAACATAAGATATTTTGACATATAATAGTGTAATTGCCTTCCAGGTTTGCTTAAGAAAACGTTTCCATGATAATTATTGTATTTAACATAGTACCTATATTTACAGTTACATAATTTATTTCTTGCTAGCAGCACTGGTCTATAAAATACATTTAATGAATGAGACGTTCCTAAATGTCAGTGCTTTAAAATATTTTAAGGAAAAAGGTCAAATATGTTGTTACCTGCATGATTTATACAACATGCAAAACACCAACGGGAATAACTGGTAAAATTACAATAAATAGATCGAAATTGCAGTGGCAAATTTCATTGAATCATACAGCTGTCATGCAGGTAGAGTATAGACTTGATTTTGTTTTTATTATATGCCTCACATTTCCAAATAATGCAGTCCGCATAAAAATAGCTTATTCTGTTTGAGTCAATTTCATCATTTAGTAGTTACTCAAAATGTCTTTGATCTTAGGGCAATTATAAAAATAATAGACCTTATTATTATTATTATTATTATTATTATTGACAAGAGCATGATCATGAGCCGCTTCTGCCTGATCTCCGCGCAAGGACATTAATAACTAAGTCACGCGAAGAAGCACAAAACTATGGCAATGCCAGAGTGTATCCATATTTTTTGCCTTATTAATAGATAATAGATCCTTTGTTGTCTTGTATATTTCAAAATAATGTTTTGTTTATCTTTCTTTTCTGTACATGTTTTCACTATTATGGGTAATTTTAATATGTGGGCCAACACATGTAATTATTATTTCTACGTTTCACCATGTGCGTGTGTCTCTGTGTATGCTATTTATTGCCACCTGTAGATGAGCTTGTCCTAGTTCGTAACATAGGGAAACAACTGCTTCCTATCCCACCTGCATCCCCCAAGATATCCCACTAGGCGCCTTTCTCGAACCTGACATGTTCAAATTTTCAATACACTATAATATTGACTTTCTTTTTCTCTCTTACACATATACAAATAAATGATAGAGAGACATTCCCATTCTTGTTCCCAATTAGTTGATTCTAGTGTTCCAATCAGATTTTTTGCAGTTGGTTTTGAACTTCTAAATCTCTGTCTTTCAATGGAATTCGAAACCGGAATTGGTCTTGGCTTCAAAAGTTAAATATACTCATATATAAATTTGTGATTACCTTTGACATTATTAAAGGTGCCTTTACCAGTTGTCGATATAGTCCATTTGGAATAAAACGGTTATTTTTCCAGTTTTGTTAATGGGGAAAATACCAGAGGAACAGTTTTGCTAACAAATTCAGAAAGATTTGATTGCATCCACCCTACAAAGATTGAAGATTTAGTTCCGACATCAGAATCTCTCTCAAGTTGTAATTGGCATCTCCAGTGGCAACAAAATGAGACTAAGAAACGACGGTGTAATTATATAATTTATTATGAGGATTATGAAGCATTATGGACAGGGATTGAAACGAGCTTTTGATGGGTCTTATCATTATATCATTTATTTTGAGGATTATGAAGCACTATGGGCAGGGATGGAAACGATCTCTTGATCGGTCTTATCATTTTATCATTTATTATGTGGATTATGAAGCATTATGGGTAGGGATTGAAACGAGATTGTGATCGGTCTTATCATTATATCATTTATTATGAGGATTATGAAGCATTATGGGCAGGGATGGAAACGAGCTTGTGATCGGTCTTATCATGTTATCATTTATTATGAGGATTATGAAGCATTATGGGCAGGGATGGAAACGAGCTCTTGATCGGTCTTATCATTTTATCATTTAATTTGATGATTATGAAGCATTATGGGCAGGGATTCAAACGAGATTTTGATCGGTCTTATTATTATATAATTTATTATGAGGATTATGAAGCATTATGGGCAGGGATTGAAACGAGCTTGTGATCTGTCTTATCATCAAGTATTTTGTATGAGGATTATGAAGCATTATGGACAGGGATTGAAACGAGCTTGTGTTCGGTCGTATCATTATATCATTTATTATGAGGATTATGAAGCATTATGGGCAGGGATAAAAACGAGCTTGTAATCGGTCTTATCATTTTATCATTTATTTTGAGGATTATGAAGCATTATGGGCAGGGATTGAAACGAGATTGTGATCGGTCTTATCATTATATCATTTATTATGAGGATTATGAAGCATTATGGGCAGGGATTCAAACGAGCTCCTGATCGGTCTTATCATGTTATCATTTATTATGAGGATTATGAAGCATTATGGGCAGGGATTGAAACGAGCTTGTGATCGGTCTTATCCTCAAATAATTTTGTATGAGTATTATGAAGCATTATGGACAGGGATTGAAACGAGCTTGTGGTCGGTCGTATCATTATGTCATTTATTATGAGGATTATGAAGCATTAATTGCAGGGAATTGTAACGAGCTTGTGATTTATTATGAGGATTGTGGTATTGTTGTAATATTGACTTTTAATGTAATCATCTATCACGTGTTCTCTATTTCAGTGGTTGTCTTTGTCTCGAGCCAGGTTGAACTCATTTTGCAATTTCAAAGGCTACCTTGGTGTCATTAGGTTAACATATATAATATACAGTTGTTGAAGGCCAGATATTAGGTCTGAATAACTTGTTTCATCATTTGCATACTGCAAAATATGGCTTAGTTGTCCCAGATTTAACAGACTTTGTACGTGTTCCGTCTACGCCTGAGCTTGGAATTATGCCCAGTAGTTAGAATTGTCGTCGTTATTCGCCTTCTCAAATTCGTCAGAAGAGCATCTATGGCAGCTCTTAAGAGTTTTTTGGACGGACACTATATTATCTCTCTCTCTCTCTCTCTCTCTCTCTCTCTCTCTTCAATTGTTGCAATGACAGTTGTACAAAATATAACTCCAGATTATCTAATATCTTTTGACGTCTCGCTTGAACAATATAATCAGTCTGGGCGGGTGTCATTTTTCTCTACGCTGTGTCTGTGTGCGTTACTGTGGGTGACATTGGCAACTGAGTCATCTGGTCGGGCTTGCGATTTTGAATTACGTAAGTGTGAAATTGTTTTCACTGACATATCCTTCCATCTTTTTCCAATATAAATTTTCATATTGTTCACGTCTTGGGCTACCGTTTTGTGGCATTGACCCTTATTTAATTTTATTATGGATCCCTGAAGACGTTATTGTACATACATTGAACAACAGTTACCATACTGAGGACGTTACTGTAAATACATTGAATCATACTGAAGACGTTCCTGTAAATACATTGAATCATACTGAAGACGTTACTGTAAATACATTGAATCATACTGAAGACGTTAATGTAAATACATCGAATCATACTGAAGACGTTATTGTAAGTACATTGAATCATACTGAAGACGTTATTGTAAATACATTGAATGATACTGAAGACATTACTGTAAATACATTGAATCATATAGAAGACGTTATTGTAAATACATTGAATAACATGTATCATACAGAAAAAGTTACCGTAAATATATTGAATCATACTGAAGGCGTTATTGTAAATACATTGAATAATAGTTATGATACAGAACACAAAGCACTTGACAATATGGAGAAGACAAAAATGGCCCGGAAAACTTGAGGGATCGACCACTTCATAATGGAGGCGTGGACTATCCAATCACGTGATACAATTACCGTGCAGATGAAGGGCTTACTGGATAGTTTTAATAGCTGAAAACAGAGTTTGATTTTATTGACTGCATTTTCAAACTTGTATGTCAACAATTTCACTGAACGTTATATATGGTAGAGCAAAAGCAATTGAACCACAAGTTTTGTTGACGGTTTGTCTGCCCCCCTGCCCCACCCCCTAAGAAGAATTATTCATTGCCTTCTGAGCACAATAGTTGGAACCAACTGAAAACTACGTGAATATTTATGTTAGGAAAAAATATTCACTCAATATAGATTCATCTTCAATCTACTACCACTGGATCTCATTTGATTAAAGTATTTTGAAACTTTTTATGGCCTCGAGTAAAGTATTCTAGTGCAATTTCAATATTGGATCAAATATGCTTTTTGAACACGCCGCCTAAGGACGGCAATTTACAAAGTCCAAAAGGAAGAAATTTTAACATTTAATTATTTCTACGTCGCACCAAATCACAAGATAAATGAACCAAAATTTCACAAACGACAAACGACAAAGTCGCAAAAGGTGTAAGGTATCTTACGATGCGCTGAATAAAGTGGTAAAATTAGTGTCTGTCTAATTAAAAGAGTAAAATATTAAAACCCTATTGTACAAAGATGTTGTAGGAAGGACTTTGCAAATGTATACTAGATACAATTACACATCAAAAAAGGCACGTGAACACGATCGCCTGGAATGTACAAATATGGCACTTAACAATGCGATTGAAATACAAAACTCTAAAAACACATCGAAACATATTGTTTATCCATAATTATTTCGGTTACGGCAGTCGTTTTTATCTCAATACATTGGTTGAAAAAGATCCAGATGAAGAGGCAATAATCATATCAACGTGACATCTATTTTTCATCAGTCATTTTGCACTGGATGGTTTAGTCAATGTAAACAGTGTACAGGCAAGACGGTAATCAATGGTGCAGACAGCTGTAGATTCGTGAGGCTATGAAAATTAAATGGGCAACATATTTAAATAATGAAAAGAGACACCTTAACCTGAATATTTGCGGAAGGACACTTATCCAAATGGCTGATCAATAATTTTTATATCGTTTTTATAGCAATTGTAACAGCACATTAATTAAAAAATCATCACTGAATGAATCAAACAATTACAATGACGATTGGTAAAACTTTAACCCTTCAAATAGTACTAAATCTACACCGTTATAATGTCATAAAGTTAACTGGCGTGATGTTGGCATGATCTATTGAACAGTTCAAACTAGATAAATCTAAGTACTGTGATCGAAGCGACATGCTGATGATGCAAATGCAACTATGTCAGATGTAGTCCTTGGACATTTTAATGTAATATTACATGCTCCTGATTCACGAGGCTGGAAAAAGGGTAGAATTATGAATTTCACAAAGGTATGCTAAAACAAATCATATATAATACTTGGAAAAAGATAGAGAGAAAAAGTATGATGGTTTGTACGTAAGGTCAAGGTTGAAGTTATTCATTATGTATCCAGGCGTCAACAATCTCTACGCGTGGAAAAAGAGGCAAAATAAGGGAGTAAGAAACTTTAGATGGTCGAAGATGTGCAAAAGAGATGGGAATAAGGGAACCTATTCAAAATGCAATATGATTATATTACCGTTTGTAAGTTATATGTGGATTTGGGAAGTCCGTTATTGCTTCACGGTTTTTTCGAGGACTATCGGCTAACTCCAAACAAATAATTTCAGATGAAAAAGATTCATCAAAGTCGCATACGATAGCTGTATTTGATTACAGAGGTACGATACGAAACATGAACAAAATTTTGCCTACATTAAAAACTGTAACCTACATTACAATGAGAAGCAACTCGTTCACAAGAGAAACCTGAAATTTACATCTAGTTGTTTTTAAACCTGAAATTTACATCTAGTTGTTTTTAAACCTGAAATTTACTTCTAGTTGTTTTTAAACCTGAGGGAGGTCTAATAATCAAAGCTTAAATCTGACAAACGCTTACAATGATTTCGAAATAAATCTTTCCTTTCTAATTGGTGTACAATAAATAGTATGCTTGCTAAACAAATAAAGATCTTGATGAGTGGCATAGAAGCTGAAAAAATAAAAATAAAATAAGGACAATTCATTTGACAAGAGAACAGTTATTGATGACGGCTTAACACAAGATTAGCATAACATCAAATGAAGCGAACTAAGTTAACGTAGATTTACAATGAATATTTTCCTAATGGTTCATGTATAAATTTTAAAGTCAGTTGCAGGGTGATTTAATAATACTCAAAATGACTGATATAATTTCAGGTGTATTCATTATATGAAATTATATAACATTTTATGTATTTTGACACCATATCAATCCGAGTTGAATAAAGATTGAGTTTCACTCGGAATTCACTAGTGGTAGTAACGTTCAATTTTTTTTTAAAAGACATTTCTTATTCACGTGCGGGGAACCAAATATGTTATTTTTGGGTTGTTTTTAAAGTCAAAGACAAAGGACGAAAAACGAAAATATTTGTAATGGGTATTAAAAGTTGTGTAATCAAACGAAAATTAAAAATCAAAATGTAAAAATATTGTTTCTTTAACAGCAAAGGAAATTATCAAGAAATACGTATAGTCGCATCGTACGGTCATGCGATACACAAAATCGAACTAAATAGGATTACTTGCATATGACAATAAGGCTGTTTTGCTTGAGATCGTAAATACGTTTAAAATGTCTAAGAATAAAACTTGTGTTATAACATGGTAAGCATCAACCAGTACCAGTAGTGAATGGGGGCACCCTAGAGACAATGGGACTTACCATTAAATACAGGGTCCCGGCACTCTGGGGACTATGTAAATTTAACATGGGGAAAACTTGCCCGGCACTCTGGGGACAATGGGAATTAACATGGGAATCTATTTTGGGTTAGTCTAGGGACAAGGGAAATTTAACATGGGAGAAAAAAAGAAATTCTAGGGACAAGGGGAATTAAACAGGGGATTTTTTGTTTTTTTTAAAAAAATAAAAAAAATAAATAAAATAAAATAAAATAAAATACAAATGGGGGTAGGCAATTGAAAGTAGATCTCTTTTCGAGAGATGTGGGTGGCCCTGAAAAGGGTCTTTGGGTTTATATATGCCCTTAACATAAAGGGCATCTATGACTTCTTCTTGTCCTTAGGCTTCGTCTCACCGTAGGACCGTAAATCAGGACTCTTTTGAGGCATCCTTGCCTCTCCACGTAAATCCTACGTATCCATAGGTTGCTGGCGGTCCTATGGACAACAGTCCATTCGGATCGGACATACATCGGTATGTCCGTCCTGAACATCATCGAAGACACAAGGGTTGATGATTCGACTGTGGTCCACATCTTGAGGAGTCGAGAACAGGTGAATCAATGCAGTGAACTGCGCTTATTTATAGGTAGAGGAAGGATTGAAACGGATTGAGCTCATTGACCAATCCAAACACGCGTTACAAAATTCAGTCAGCACACGTCCAATCGGAAGAGAGCAGTCTGTGACGTCACGTGGTTTATATAGATTCGCTAGCGCCCGTGTGTAGTCAATCCATGCGACAGTTTTTTCAACATGACGGAAACTCAGAAAACGATCCATTGGGGTGCACCAGCAGTGGAGACCACCCAAGGGAACCCGGACTTACTTTCAGAAGAGGTAAATTGGGATTTTGTGGATTTTCTTACCTCGCAAGAATTTGTTCCGGAACCTTCGTCTCCTTCTTCATTACCACACGTGGAGAATTTTAGACAGAGACAGAAAGAAGAATTGGAGAAATTTATACAGCGGCAAAAGGAAGCAGAACAAGCTTTTCTCCTACAGTAACAGCAACAAGAAGAGGTCAGAAAAAAACAACAAGAAGAAGCAGCAAAGAAACAAGAGGGTGAAAGTCAAATTGTCACGGTACTGTTAGACATTTTAGCGGAGTTAAGAAGTCTGAAACAAATGTATCAGACTTCTTTATCACGACCGAAGAGAATACGACCTTCCCGAGATAAACACGCCAACCCTGTGACTCAACCGACCGTACCACCCTTAGTGATTTCAACCAAATCATCATCATCAGAAGTAGGCCTCGGCCGTGGCAAAGGCTTAAGGCAGTTAAAGTTGATTGCTTAAACTTACCCCTACATCAAAAAAAGGCCCTTTTCAGGGCCACCCACGTCTCTCGAAAAGAGATCGACTTTCAATTGCCAATAACTCAAAAAAACAAAAAAAATAAACAACCCATTTTACCCTATAGTACGTGTGTATGAATGTGTGAGTGTACGTTCTTATTTTAAAATCAAAACCCAAAGACACTTACCTTTTTACACCTAATTTATTCTTTTATCAATAGTTACAATCCAGTTCACTATTCACAACAGAGCACTTTAACAAGTGCATAGACTTCTTCTATCTCATTGTTTACTCTCTCTGTTTTTTTGAATTTCTTCACCGTCACAGTCTTTTCCTCCTCTTCCTCATCACTTTCTTCCCTTCTTCTTTTCTTCTCCTGTTTCTTTTTCTTCACCTGTCTGCTTTCTTCCTCCTCTTCTTCTTCCTCTGAAGAATCACTCTCTTCTTCTGACTCCTCTTGTTTCTTTTTTGGGCAATCTGGAGACCAATGTCCTTTTTCTTGACAATAATAACAGGTATCTTGACTTTTGTCTTTTCTAACCCCCTTTTTTTTTCTTTTTTGACGGTCTGGACACTCTGAAGACCAATGCCCTTTCTTCTGACAGATATAGCAAGTATCTTGACTTTTATCTCGAAAGGAAGGAGAGTAGTCCGTCGGCTCGTCTGAAGAGAATTTTCTAATGACCCCTCGCAAAGCTCTGATGAAACGTTCGATTTGTGTAGTCTCTTCCATCGTTGTGCTCGTTTTGAGAGTGAAATGAATAGTGAAAGGACAAGACACACACCCTTTTATATACGCTGGTCTGCCATGACTATAAATTAGTCCGTGCTGTTTAAACTTTAGTCATTTGACGTTTTTCACTCAAGATGAAACGATCCAATTCATTTGAGAAGAAAGAAGAAGAAAGTAAGAGGCAGAAACGTGATCTATCGCCTCGTACCAGAGCTGAAGTCTTGGCACAAATTCATGCCAGTGATTTTGAAGAGGACATGAGTGAACCAGAATCCAAACCCTCTAAACAAAGTTCACCACCCTTAGTCAACCCTGACAAATACTATTCCATTCGTGAGACCGAAAAGCGCTCCTCTAGAAAATTTAGAACCACGGCTTACAAATACACGGTGAAGTTTAAAGATTTCAAGGCCGACGTACCCTTACAGAAAGCAGAAGGGTTCATCACCGGGGTGTGGGATTCTTTACTCACCACACTCAAGCGACAATGTAACCGAAAGAAGACGATCGCCTGAGACTTTCCATACAACACGACGGTTTCAAATCCCCTGTTTGGATCGAGTTTAGCACCCCTGCATAATTGACCGCTTCCAAAGTCATGGACAAGATTCAACACGTGCAACAATCTAATGACCAGTTTGACATCACCGATGGAAAAGCCACACTCGACATGACCCACGTCTCTCCTCCTCAAGGGACCGGACAACGCAATAAGGTGTTATTGGTGAACGACCTTCACATTACCAAAACGAGCCTCGTCCAAATTCACAACCCTCAAGACCAGATGTGTTTAGCCAGGGCTATCGTGGTGGGACGAACCTATGCCAACAAAAACGACACGGTAGAATGGAAAAGAGCCTGGGAGAATATTCGAAAATCTGACCGAGCCAAACAACGAAGTGAAGCAGAACTCCTGTTACAACAAGCTGGCCTGTCCAAAGACACACCCTGTGGCATTCCTGAAATGCAAACAGTGCAAGATGTCCTAGCTCCATTCTACACCTTGAAAGTGCACCCTCAACAAGTGCGCGGGGCTCTGTTGTTTCGAGGGAAAGACTTTAAGGATGGAAAATACATTCACCTTTATCATCACGATGACCATTTCGATACCATTACCAGTATCACTTCATTCCTGGGATACAGTTATTACTGTGAGAAATGTGACTATGGCTATAAAAATCGAGAGCAACACAAACATTGCGGATCGAAATGCTCAGGATGTTTGGCCTCTCCACCCTGTCTGAGCGAAGGACCAGTGCATTGTCCTGCTTGTCTGCGCACGTTTGTCAGCCCTGCCTGTTACCAACATCTGAAGACGCAAGGTTCACAGCAGAAATGTGCTTGTCAACTGCTGAGATTGTGCCCTACGTGTGGACAAGGCATACGTACCAACGTTGCCAAGGCACACGTATGTTCAGGAAAGAAAAAATGTCACATTTGCCAGCACATCGCGGACTTGGAACACCAATGCTACGTGCAAAAATACCAATCCCCACCAGAGAAATAGGATGGACACAAGAAGAAAGGCAATTTCATCTTTTTCGATTTCGAATGCATGCAAGAGACCGGTATTAACATTCTTAATTTCTGCGTGGCTCATCGAGCGTGCGAGAAGTGCATTCAAGAACATATCTTCAGTCATTGTCCTCACTGCAGCAAGATTCCCGGAGGGCGTGAAAAAATCTTTCGGGGACCAAAGACGCTAGCCGATTTTGCGCAATGGGTCTTAGACCCCATCGACAAGACGTGGAGCCAAGAGGACATCGAACATTACGGAGATTGTCATCGTCATGCCACAGTGATGACTCACAATTTCTCCGGATACGATGGACAGTTTCTTTTGAGATACTATACGGAAGAAGGCACCGAACGTCCTAAAGTCACTTTGAACGGAGCCAAAATCATTTTCATGCAAGTGGGACAAGTGCAGTTTAAAGATTCGATGAGTTACTTAGCCATGCCTTTGAGTCGAATGCCTAAAACGTTTGGAATGACAGAAATGGCTAAAGGGTACTTTCCACACTTTTTCAATGCGGAAGCCAATCAACATGCAGTTCTACCCCATTTGCCTGAGGCTCACTATTACGACTCTGACAACATGCGCACAGAACAACGAGAAGCTTTCTACGCTTGGTACCAGGCTCACGCCTCAGACCCTTTCGACTGTCAGGAAGAAATGCCCGCAACGGAGGGGGCGAAAAGACCATTGGAACGTATTCGGTCGATGGCTGGGACTTAGAAAACCCCAAGATCGTGTACGAGTTTAACGGTTGCTTATTTCACGGATGTCCCGTCTGTTACCCTGACCGTGGCACTAAAAATCAGTTTTTACAACGAACCATGGAAGACTTGTACCAGGCCACTTGTCAGCGACGCTTAAAGTTAGAACACGAAGGATACCAAGTGGTGGAAATGTGGGAACACGAATACGATCACCGTTTGAAAACTGATCCCGAATTTAAACGCCTCGTGGAAAGTTACCAGTTCATGGACCCCCTGAACACAAGGGATAGTTTGTACGGAGGAAGGACCAATGCCACCTGTTTGCTGTACCAAGCCGACGAAGAGAAAGGAGAAGAAATGAAATACTTGGACGTGTGTTCGCTGTATCCCTACGTATGCAATATTGTCGCTTTCCTGCAGGGCACCCGCAATTGTTCACGGAACACATCGACCTGAAAAACATTCGACAATACGAAGGCTTGATCAAGTACAAAGTTTTGCCTCCCAAGGACTTGTACCATCCCGTCTTACCTCACCAAAGCCAAGGCAAACTGATGTTTCCTTTGTGCCGTACTTGTGCCGAAACGTGCAACCAAGATCAGCCTTGTCAGTACACCCAGGAAGAACGGGCTTTGACGGGAACCTGGGTCAACGTAGAATTGTTCAAAGCCCTGGACATGGGATATCAACTGTTAGAAGTGTACGAAATTTGTCACTTTCCCAAGACACAACAATACCACAAGGGTGACCCCACTCAGAAAGGCATTTTCGCAGACTACGTGGATGCCTTTTTGAAACTGAAACAAGAAGCCAGTGGCTATCCTTCCTGGTGTCACACTCCCGAAGACCAAAAGACATTCAAAGAGAAATACTGGGCGCGAGAAAGCATTACTTTAGATCACATCGAGAAAAACGAAGGCAGGCGATCGTTTGCCAAGGTGATGTTAAATTGCTTGTGGGGTAAAATCGCACAACCTCCGTGTTTACCCAAAACGGAGTATTTCACAGAACCTTCCCGCTACTTTCAGATGATTCACGACAAAACCAAATTCATGAAACACGTGGACGTTGTTCGCGAGGATTTGATCTTGGTCAGTTACGAAGAAGATCTGGACTTTGTACAAGACGACCCTTTTGGAAATGTCATCATTGCGGCTTACGTGACAGCTCATGCTCGCTTAAAATTGTACGAAGCTTTAGAACTGTACTTTGACACAGACAGTTGCATTTACCTCCATCACCCGAGTCAACAACACCCTGACATCGAAGGAGACCGTTTAGGAGCCTTCACAGACGAGCATCCCGACGACAAGATTCTAAGTTTCGTCAGTGGCGGTCCAAAAAATTACGGCTACGAATACCGGGACCCACAAGGAGAAGTGCACACGAAGTGTAAAGTGAAAAGATTGACTCTGAATTATCGTACCAGTCGTGTGGTCAACTTTGGGGTATTGAAAGAAGCCTTGCAATCCGGAGAGGATGAACACTTTAAAGTGACCACATATCAACCGAACAAGATTGTACGTTTACCCACTCACCACATCGTCAGTCGGCCCTTGGAAAAAGTCTATCAAATCGTGTGCCAGAAGCGAGTGCGACTTCCCAATCATTTCACTTTACCGTATGGACACGTCGGTATTGGTCTGTATATAAAAAGGAACTCTAGGCAAGATCGATAGTTCTTTGCTACTACCAAGACCAAGCGAACAAGATGAATACTTTCAGAGAAACACGCAACAAGTTCAGAAGGGCACACTTCACGTTTGGGGTGTCTGAAGTGGAATGAGATTGTGAGCCTTGCGATGGGAACGATGCTGTACGCTGTGACCTTAGCGATGCCGTAAAGCATCATGGGAACTTTGTTCTCACTACACCTATCATGGAAAGTGATGCTGTGCGTGCCAGACCTGAGGGATGCGAAAGCGATGCCGCTCGTCCTCTTGGACATTTTACTGGGTTTCGTTTTAAAGGTGGATGTTGTGCACCTTCACGTCTACCTCCCTACGGATGTCATCCAGCCCTGAGCAAACTCCTGTGAATGTCACTCAACCCTCATCGAAACGAGCCTGTGAAAGACGAATATTCGTTCCCTGTGCGTTTGTCGGAATACTGCGACTTTGAAAATCGTCTTCAATCGTTCAAAGGAAAATGGCCTAAGTATCTGAGAGGACCGATGCCCGAAGAATTTGCCAGAGCCGGATTGTTCTACTTGGGCGAAGGAGATAAAGTCAAGTGCTTCAGTTGCGGTGTGTCACTTCATCACTGGGAACCGCAAGATTCGGGCTACGTAGAACATGATCGATGGTCACCGAATTGTCATTACTTACCCTTAGTGGGACCGAGACATTGAAGTAACTTACCATAATCTGTTTATGGATACTTTACAAGAGAACATTCGTGCTTTGCCTGTGGAGTTGAGAGAACGCATTTACCGAGAGCTGGTCAAAATACAAGTCAAACGTAAAGAACAGTTGCATCCGTTACGTCACCGCTGTTTGAACCACTGGTACCTGAATGCTATACAAGGGCTGATTGAGTTGAAAATGTTCCATTGGACAGACATTGATCAACGACCCCCTGGTTATAAAAAGAATTGGTTTGGTATGGATGATTCTATCTACTACATTGTAAACGTACTGGATCCAATTCCAGAGGAAGAGTTAACGAATTACCAACATATTTTACGCAATGTCAACTTAGTGAAAGAGGAAACTTCTGAACGAATTGTAATGTGTAGATTAGTGCTGAAACGATTTAGATTCGACAATGAATTAAAACCATGTCTGTGCAAACAGTACATTTCTTGTGTCAGACAAAAGAGGACTTAGTATGACCTATTCATGGATACTTTACAAGAGAACATTCGTGCTTTGCCTGTGGAGTTGAGAGAACGCATTTACCTAGAGCTGGTCAAAATACAAGTGAAACGTAAAGAACAGCTGCATCCGTTACGTCACCAGTCACCAGATCTTTAACCACTGGTACCTGAATGGTATAAGAGAACTGATTCGTCAGAAATTGTTTCAGTGGTCAGACCTTGTTCAATACTTCCAGGGCACCGATGATCCAGGTGTTGATCATTTTTGGTTACTTCGAGATTCACCTAGTGCAACGCATTGAGGAAGACAAGTTAAAGGATTACCAACATAGTTTACGTGGAATCTCCTTAGCGGAAGAGGAAACTTCTTAACAAACTCTGACGTTTAGGTTACAGTATGCAACATTTAGATTCCCCACTGGAGAACGAAGATCTCTGGGTAGAAAGTACGTGTATTGTTTCCGAAACAAAGAGACTATAAAAACAGGCTGCCATGAAACGACTTATGTCATATGTAATTGAACAGATTCCGTGGAAGGAGCTCAATGACCATATTCAAACCGTGGATCATTACCATCGATTATTACAAGAACTGTATCCATTCCATTTGGGTCGACAAGTGGTGTGTGTCTTAGTGACTTGTTTTCTGGGATTTCGTTTACCAGCCCATTCTTTGTGGACTCTTTACGATCAGTACTTACCACCCACATGGCCTTAAATGGTCACGAAAGACTCCTTTGCTCAAATCTTTGTGTTTTCATCTGGAGACTTCTCGACCTCAACGGGAAAAAAGATTCGTCATCTTTTAGCTACCCATGACGTGTATGACGATGTGTGTAGCTTGTGACTTACACCCCCATTGGACAGATGTCCGTGACTGGAAAAAGGGGGGTTTTGAGGTTTGGACCCAAGAAGTGGCCCAGTATGCACGAGAGTTGTTCAAGGAAAAAAGTCACTTTTCAACCTGTGTTAGTGACGGTGCCAGAAGAAGCTGTAACCCAGGACTGGACTGTCTTGGACAGGCCTGAAAGACCCTTTCGGGAGGATACTTGTGTGACCTTACCCCCTATAGAACTGGTCAGAACATTACCCAAAACATGTTCTACAGACACATGTGTTTATTCCACGTTGATGGTTATCATGTGCCTTTTATCGTTGTACTTAAGCCTTTGGCTTTTATGTATTTTTGTCTTTCGTGTTCATGTTTAAAACATTCAATAAACGTGTCCTGAAAAAAGTATATACACTCTTGTCTTGTTTGTTTTCGTGTCACAAGTGACATTCCTAACACTATGGCTACCTCTGCTGTCTCTGCTCCCTCTTCCTCCACTGTCAAAGTCATCGACGAACACTTAGATCGTGCCAGTTGGGAGGCTTTGTATCTTCGCCATCCCTTTAACATGCTCATTTCTGGACCTAGCGGTTCAGGCAAAACCGAATTCGTCAAACCTTTGATCGAACATAAACATCATTTGATCGATCGACCACCTCAGCGGATCGTGTGGTGTTACAAAGAGTGGCAATCGGCGTACAGCCTCTTGCGAGAAAGTCAAGGCGATTCCATCGTGTTTGTGGAAGGCATTCCTAAAGAAGACGACGGCATCGTCTCTCACTCCCGTCAAACCCATTTGGTCATTTTTGACGACATGTTAGGAGAAGACGAAGAAGAAATTAAACTGTGGTTCACGCGCAAAGGGCATCACCGTAATGCCAGTGTCGTTTACATCACCCAAAATTTGTTTCAACAAAGTAAAGCCCATCGCACCATCAGTCTCAATGCGTATTACGTGGTCTTGTTTAAAAGCCCTCGAGATAAATCGCAAGTGCAAGTCTTAGCCAAACAGTTAGGAACGCCTTGGCTGACTGAGGCGTACGACGATGCCAGCCAAACACCACACGCCTATTTACTCGTCGATTTGAAACCTACGACCCCAGATGATTTGCGATTTCGTACCCACTTGTTTCACCACTGGTGCCAAGATGGAGGGCCTGTCGCATACACGTCTCCGACCTCGACTTAACTTCATTCCACAAAAAAAATCTATAAAAACCTCAGACACTTTTCGTCTGTCTCACACAGTTTGAACATGACGTCCCTTCAGTCGCATCTTCCCGTCAAATTGATTCGTGCCTTGTATGGCATCAGTCGAGAAAAAAATCCACAAATACGAGCTCGTGTCTTAGAAGCTAGTCTCAAAGAAGTCTTACGATGGTTCACGGTGACAGCACGTCAATTACTGCAAGGGATCATTCAGATTCCTCATCAAACCAAACGCCTTTTGATCGAAACAAAGTCGCTTTGACCCAACTGGCCGATCCTCGCATCGACACTCAAACCAAAAAACAAATCATTTTGAAACCTGGAGGGAGCGGTACTCTAGGAGGGGTCATCATTCGCTCTCTCTTAAGATGGGATCCTAATGCCCCCAAAGTTCTCCCCAAGGAAAAAGTCAAACGAAGCTCCAAGAAGAAGAAAAAGACCAGGTCCCCGAGGAGAACTTCTCCAGTGGCGGGACCCTCCTCTTACCAGACACCACCCCGAAAAAAGAAAAGAAGCCCCCAGAAAAAGAAACAGAGAAAAAGTCCCCAGAAAAAGAAAAGTCCACAGAAGAAAACTAGTCGCAAGATAGGCACTTCGGCCAGGACGCAACCTTACACTCGCAAACCACGACCTGCCACGGCGGTGACCGCGTCTCCGGCAGCCTCAGGTTCATCCACTTCTCCGTTGATGACCCCAAGTACTTCCCCAGTGGCAGGACCCTCCAATTTAGTGGCAGTGGCTGCTGCTCACAAAGTACCTTCTCCCAAAATCAAAGTCCAAGAAAGATCGGGCATGTTACAAATTTTACTGGATTTGTCAAAGCAAGAACTGGCTCGATTTAGTCCGTTGCGTATCCCTGCACGACGTGTCATGCCTGTCCTGAAGTTGATACGACGGAAAGACAATCAGTGGCGACGCGTTCCAGTATATAAAAAGCCTGTGACCGAGTAGGGGTATCAGTGTTTTGGTGCTCCTGAAGATTCAAAGATGTCACCTTCCAAAATACATCCCTCTTCTAAACAACCCCAAGGAATGAAAAGGAAAGGACTGCCACCACGTTTAGTCAAACATGGGGACATGTTATCTGTCCTGTCCAAAGCTTCTCCACCCCTACGAAAAAAACTCATTCAATCAGCTTCCAAAGAGGTCATCGATACCGTGTGCGAATGTTGTTTGAACGTCTTGAAAGGCACGATCCCTTTGTCCAAACACCAGAAACAATGCTTAGGCAAACATCGTCACGTTCTTCGCCAAATGGTTCAAAAGAAAATTCCCCTTCGTCAAAAGAAGATGTTGGTCCAACGTGGAGGCATTTTACCCCTCTTGTGAGGCCCCTTACTGAAAGGAGTCTTGGGAGCAAGATAAAAAGGCCCTCTGAAGTCCCAAGATCTCAGAATCGACCCTTGACAACCCCATGGAAGGACGAAAACTAGCTTTAGTGCCTTACAAACGATGGATGGAATACCATCATTGGCAAGAACAACGCACCCCGCATTTACCTCCCAATCCCCATTTGAGCGAGATGTCCCAGTTACAACACGAATTGCAGTCCTTGATGGATCGCCAAGATTTGTCCGAAACAGAAAAATCGCAAAAGTACGGTCAACTCTTGCAACGACTGCAACTCTTTCACCAGAAAGCCTCAGACGAAACAGCTCTTCCCACTCTGAAAGATTTTAAGACCTTGATGAAAAGTCCAGCACAATCACCAGTACCACCACTACCAGTGACCAAGACAGAAAAAGAAGAAGAAGAAGGGTTTCAAACTCCACCAGAAAAAGTACGCAAGTTAACAACACCACCTACCTCCAGAATTGGATGGATTAAAAAGATGATGACCACCCCTTCTTCATCACAAGAGAAAAAGAAAGTGAAGACAGAAGTGAAGACATAAGTGAAACAAGAACCGATATCCCCTGTTCCGACATCCTCCTCTGCGACACCTATTGCTGGTCGCACACGCAAAGCATTGCAATCCAAGAAAGTACCCCAAGAGAAAAAGAGTAGCATCTTCGAAGAGTGGGTGCCTTATTAACACACAAACACAAAAAATGGAAAAAGTGTTAGCCAGCATTTACTACGATCCCTCGCATCCTGCAGGTTACGCAGGAGTTCAAAAATTGTATCGTGCTGCCAAAATGCGACTGAAAAGTCTCCGTTTACCTCAAGTGCAACGATGGTTACAAGAACAAGCTACCTACACTTTACACAAATCCATTCGACGTAAGTTTTCCAGAAGTCGCACCCGAGTGGAAGGCATCGATCATCAATGGCAAGCCGATTTAGCCGATGTCTCTCATTTGGCCAGCTACAAACGTGGCTACAAATATTTGTTTTGTGTCATCGACGTCTTTTCCAAATTTGCCTGGGTCGTACCCTTGACTTCCAAATCCAGCAGCGAGTTAGTGCGAGCCCTGCAACGAGTGTTGAAACAAAGCGGTCGTCACCCTCTTCGATGGCAAACGGACAAAGGCACCGAATTTCTGAATCAAGCTTTCCAAAAAGAATTAAAGAAACGTGACATTCATTTTTTTACCAACGAGAATCCCGAAACCAAAGCCAGCATCGTGGAACGTTTTCCACGCACTTTGAAAGAACGCATGTGGAAATATTTTACGCATCACCACACTCTGAAGTACATCGACATCTTATCGCACCTGGTGCAAGCGTACAACCAATCTTACCATCGAAGCATCGGACGTGCCCCGCAAGAAGTGACTCCCGACAACGAAGTGTTGGTGTTTGAGCGTCTGTTTGGTACGTCCCCGACGAGGGCTGTCCCCAAGAAAAGTGGAGTGTTGACCGTAGGAGATTGGGTGCGCATTGGCAAAACCAAACGCACTTTCGACAAAGGTTACTTACCTAACTGGACGACCGAATTGTTTTGTGTCACTGGACGAGTGCATGGCCGTCATCCTGCCGTCTATAAATTGGAAGACATGAACGGAGAAGTGCTCAAAGGAACGTTTTACTTACCCGAGTTACAACGTGTCACCAAAATAGAAGACGACGTGTACGACATCGAAAGCATTCTCGAACGCAGAACCCGTAAAGTGGGCAAACGACGTGTCAAAGAAGTCAAAGTACGATGGAAAGGATATCCACCCAGCTTTGTTTCTTGGATCGACGCTTCGCAAGTCATCGACTATAAAAAGAAGTGACCATCATGCCCTTTCACACAGCAGACGCAGCTACGTCGACCACTCCTTCACCCAGTTCTTCTCTGCAAGATTTACAAAAACAACCCTTCTGGGTGTGGTGTGGAGAACGTGTGCCTAAAACGCAAATCGTCTTTTTCTGCCAAATCTTCGTGGTGTATTGTGTCATCGGGGCAGCCATTGCGAATTTGAGTTTGCAACAAGGAGACAAACAATTGTGGACCATTTTATTGAGCAGTTGCATCGGTTACCTGCTTCCCAATCCCTCCCTGAAATTCTCCTCGAACGGGAACCAGGGGAACCTTGTGTCCAGTGCCAGTGTCAGTCACCACTCGAACAACAACAACAACAACCCCACTTTGGGCGGAGACACGCCTCTGACGTCCAGGAACCCCTCGGACAGCCACAGAACTCTGGAATTATGAGTCACCAAAACCACTTTTACTTAACCTTACCCAGTGACAATCTCTTGACGTACGGAAAAGAAGCCAAGAATACTCATCTGGATGCTTGCGTGGTATGAAAACCTGACACGGCAGGTGTAGGCACGTTTAGCGACACAGTCCTGACAGAAGATGACAATCCTCACAATGTGGGGTTTAACGACCGTCGCAAGAAAATTCTGCAGGGGCGAATTTAGAACTGATGGATCGTTTGCATTTGGACATGTGGTTACAAGAAAAGTATTTGCTCAACGGGGTGGATATACGTCTGAGACTGAATGGTAGCAGTGCCGCTTTCCATTTGATGGCCCATGCCAATGAATACAAAACTATCATTCAAGAAGCCGGCCTTTACGTGCATCGTGTGGAAGTGTTACCTAAAGTGGCAAACGACGTCAGTCAGACGTTGAGCAGAACGACCGCCAAGTATCCGATACGACGCGTAGAAGTGAAAACGTTCACCATTCCCGCTGGACAGCGATCTATGATCGAAGATCATCTGTTCCAAGGACAGTTACCCAAACGTTTGATTGTTGGTATCGTCAGGAATTCAGCCTTCAACGGAACTCAAAATCCTTTTCAGTTTCAACATTACAATGTGTCCAAGATCAAAGTCAGTCGCGACGGCAAGACCTTGTGTACCCGACCCTTTGAGCCCAACTTTGGTGTCGCAAAGAATTATTTGAGATCGTACTTGTCCCTGTACGAAGCCACCGGACAGTTAGGAACCAACACCAGTCACGGTATTTCGTACGACGATTATGCAGGAGGCTATGCTTTGTGGGGTTTTGATTTCACTCCAGACCAAGGCAGCGACGAGGGACATTTCCACCCTATAAAATCGGGTCAGATTCGTGTGGAACTTCAGTTTGCAAATCCACCTTCAGATCACACAGTGAACGTCCTCCCGTATGCAGAATTTGACAATACCATAGAAATCAACAGTTTGAGAGAAGTCATTCTAGACTATTAGAAACCATGGAAGACTGTTATCCCTCTTTGCCTAGTGGAGAAACTTTGAAGATGGAATGTGAGGAGACCGTGGAAGAAGAAGAAGAAGAAGAAGAAGAAGAAGAAGAAGAATCCCAAGACGAAGAAGTTATCATGATGAAGTCAAGATGGCCAGAACAAGATGCCCGTTTAGCCTCCTGTTTTGCTACATTCCTGACAGATGTAATGAAAGAATTGATCAAGGAAGAGTGTTATGGATGTCACAACGATCATCCCAGTCAAATTCAACACGACAAATGTCTGATGTTGAGCCAAGAAGAAAAATTGGACGAATATCTGGACAAAGCTTGGGGTGTCATCGAGATAGAATTCGTGTTGAACGAGTGGTATAAAGGCTTGGATAAACATTCTTCTCCTCCATTAACGTCTCTGGAGCGCCGTCGCATCAAATCTCTCTTGGACCAGAGTAAGAAGTCGGAGCTAAACGCCTTTTACTTGTCAGACATTTTCAAGCAAAAGTTCAGAATCGAATTGATGACTTATCATTACCTGAGAAGAAGAAGAAGAAGAAAAAACCACACAAAACATGGATACCTGGGAACTTTATTACCTTTTGAACCACAGTTCGTACACGGCTTCTTGGAATCCTGTCGTCTGTGCTAAAGATGAACTCCTTCATCGCAAACCTCAAGACCATCTAGCTTATGTGATCAACACGGACGACAGTCATCTCCCAGGAACCCACTGGGTAGCCGTTTACTTTCCTCAAGAAGGATGTGTGGAATATTTCGATTCGTACGGATTGCCCCCTTTGGAAGACGATATCATTGACTTTATGAGAAGAAATGCTCAGACCACCCGATTCAATAATGTGAAATTACAAGGCACATATTCCTTGGTGTGTGGACAATATTGTGTGTATTTTCTGCATCATCGCAGCCTGGGTTATTCCTTAGAACATTTAGTGACTCATTTTGATCCTCGTTCTTCTTCTAGAAACGATGTGAAAGTAGATCGATGGTTTTGTGACCATTATGCTTATCTTTTGTCTCAAGCTAGGAAACGTAGTGTCCATCAATGGGCCTAATGACTTCCAACAGTGGAAATCACAATTTCATTCACAACGTTGTCAGCCCTGTCCAAAATAATGTGTAAATTGAAAAAAAAATTATTCTGATTTGAAAAAAAATGTTTGATGTTATATTGTTGGATTATTGTTAAAAAAGTTGTTGGTTAGTGTTAAGTGATTTTTGAATAAAAATGTTGTGTTTTGAAAAAAAATGCCTTTGTCTTTTGTTTGGCTATAAGAATGTTGATTCATGCTCTTTGACTTCTCTCTATCTCTCTCATGACACTCATTGATCGTTCCGGCTCGAAAACCGTAGAGGGATGTTTTCCTTCACGTCCGCGCTTTGACTTTAAGAACCGGGGTAGTTTCCAGTCTAACCATCCATTGTCGACTCATCCTCCTACGAAGATGTGCTCCAAACTAGCTAAGCTAAACGAAGCCTACGTGAATTTGCATAGGGTCAGACACAGTTTGATACCGAAGCCTGAAGATATAGAGAATGTGAGAATGCTAAAAGTCATTGAAGACCTGATAGAAGAGCTCTTCAGAGAAGAAGTGAACAGGGAGAAAGAAGAATGGACAGAGAAGTACAGACTTCAGAGACGGCAGCAACAGCAACAACAACAACAGCAGCAGCAGCAGCAGCAGCAGCAACCTGAACCTGACAGAGGCTTTGTCGATTGTCGTATCGACACCAAAGAGTTCTTCTTCTCTTTCCGAAGAAGCAGGCCTATCGTCAGAAAGTCTATCCTCAGAGGACGTCGCATTCTTAGAAACTAAAAGATTGCCATAGCAAACAAAAAAACAGCCCTTTTCAGGGCTAACCAATACTCGAGAAAAGAAATAACAATCGATTTGCCAATGTGTGTATATAAAGTAGTGTGAATATAAACACTGACTCTTTTTTTATAGTGTGAGTGTATGTGTTTGTGTATATGATTGTGTGTTTGTATGTGCTGACGTACGTTTGTGTGGATAGTAGATTATGATGATTTTTTTTTTGGTGCTTCACGTGTGGGGAGAATAGATTTGGGGTTTGATTGGATTGCTTTGCGTATGTGAATAGTATATTATTTGTTTAATAAAATTTTTTAGAATAGTGATGGGTAGTATAAAAAAAGTGAGTGAGTGTTTCTTTTAGGTCCGCGCGTTGTTTGGTTATGATCTAGGTAAGATCAATTTTGTTTTAGGGGATGTTTTCCATCACGTCCGCGCTTTCAGTATAAATTAAAAATCGTTCGGCAGTCTAGCTACCCTTGTTGATTGATCAACACCACCAGAATGAACACCACACTAGCTAAACTGCTTGAACTTCATGTACACCTGGAATATGCCAGGCGTATAGTGAATGAGCTGGTTGCAGAGGCCATCGTAGAAGAGGGAAGGATGAAAGAGGAGGAGAGAAGAAACAAAGAAGAGGAGGAGAGAAGAAACAAAGAAGAGGAAGAAAAGGAGAGAGGAAATTTGAAGAGGAAGATTGGGGTTCTGAAGCCACTTATCCCGCCTCTGCTCTCCCCCAAAAAAGAGTGAAAAGAGACTGGGGAAGAAGATGTGTGTGTGGTGCCAGGCCTGGAAGGTGCCATCATTAACCAGGTGCCATGGAGTTCAAAAACAAACAGCCCTTTTCAGGGCTACCCAATGCTCTAGAAAAGAAATAGTAATCGATTTGCCAATGTGTGTAGGTAGAGTAGTGTGAATATAAACACTGACTCTTTTTTCTTAGTGTGAGGGTATGTGTTTGTGTGTTTGTGTTTGTAAGCGCTCACGTACGTTTGTGTGAATAGTAGATTATGGGTTTGTTTATTGTTTCTTAGCGTATGTGGAGAGTAAAGTTTGGGTTTTGTAACCGCTCACGTACGTTTGTGTGGATAGTAGATTAGGATTTGAATAGGATTTGATTTTGATGCTTGGCTTGTGTGAATGGTAGATTTTGGTTTGTTTCTTGCTAGTTGGCGAATGCGGATAGTAGATAATATGAGATAAGAAAAGTAGGGGATGTTTTCCTTCACGTCCGCGCGTTGTTTGGTCATATCTAGGTAATATTAATTTTGTTTTAGGGGGATGTTTTCCATCACGTCCGCGCTTTAACTATAAGAACCCACAGTATTCGTCGTTCAAACCATTCTACAGAGAACAAAAAAGAAGATGGCTTCAAACCAACTTGATAAAATGAAAACATTGCAAGACGTCATGGACAATTTGGGTATGATGGAAAAAATGTTAGTGAGGCTAAACGAGGATCACTATTCTTATAGTCCCCATCGAGTGAAGATGGAGATCAACAATTTAAGAAAAGTAAAAGACATGATCAGTGCTCTGATGAAAGAAATAAAGGAGGAGAAGGAGGATGAAGAGGAAAGGATGAGGATGAGAGAATGGAACGAAAAAATTGAAAAAGAAGAAGAAAATGAGAAGAGGAAGAAAGAAGAGGAGGAGAAGCCAAAAGAAGAGAAAAAGGAGGGAGAAAAGAAAGAAAAGAAGAGAAAAAGTGTAGGACAGAAAATAAGAAGTTGGTGGAGAAATAGAAGAAATTAGAAGAAAAAACACAAAGGCCCTTTTCAGGGCCACTCCAATCTCTCGAAAAGAAATCGACTTTCATTTGCCTACCCCCATTTTTATTTTATTTTATTTTATTTTATCTTATTTTATTTATTTTTTTTATTTTTTAAAAAAAAACAAAAAAAATCCTCTGTTCAATTCCCCTTGTCCCTAGAATTTCTTTTTTTCTCCCATGTTAAATTTCCCTTGTCCCTAGACTAACCCAAAATAGATTCCCATGTTAATTCCCATTGTCCCCAGAGTGCCGGGCAAGTTTTCCCCATGTTAAATTTACATGGTCCCCAGAGTGCCGGGACCCTGTTTTTAATGGTAAGTCTCATTGTCCCTAGGGTGCCCCCATTCACTACTAGTACCTCTAACCATTTCTCTAATGTATCGCCAGGATTAGTCATGAATCTCCTTTTTTGAGTAACCGTTCTCTTTTTTGCTGGTCTTTTTATTCCAAAAAGTTACCGAAATCATCATAATGATTACACTTTAATATAACAAGGAGAAGAAGAAACAAAAACGTTGTATTGAATTTTCAATTATAATGTGATGCGCAATTTATTTTCCATCAGATATAGTGCAAATATAGCGTTTCTATATTTATTGTAACCGTGTGAATTTTGTAGATATTGTAACATAACTGAGTGAGCATTGCTGATGCCATATGATACATAGCCGTTTTAAGGTGATTAATTTATTTGACAAGCCATTAAATTAATGGTAAGGATAACAATGAGGTACTTTAATCGGTCTGGTAGAAAAATAATTGATTCTTAATAAGGTTCGACGGATAATTGTGTAAGGTTAACGAGTGAAACTTTGGTTGTTTTCCAAGAATACAAAGAATTAAAATATTACAAAAACAATGTCTGTATCTGCTGAAATAGTTGTCATAAGCTGAAACGTTGCAGAGATCGGTTTATTAAGAAAAGCGAGAAGAATGTAAAATTCGACAAACCTTGGAAAGGGATGTTAATTGTGACGGCTAAATAAACCTATGATCCTGATTGAATAAGTTTAAGTGGGTTCCTCGGGTGAAGTTTCCAATTTATAAATGTATTACCCGAAATATTTATTAGTCTAAGCTGATCTGCGGAAGGAAAGAAGTCTTGGGTTTTTGGGGTCTAGAAATAGAGGAAATGATCGTGTCATAGTTTCATAAAATTTTTGTTTGGTCTTAAGATAATTGCTTTAATTAATTTTTCTTGTATGTTATATGAGTCATGTATTTTAAGTATTTCTTACATTATTGTCTTGATAGGAGTATTGTGATACTTATGTGAATATTTTGTTTATATGTCATAGGAATCATGAAAGCTTGGAATTCATTAGTATAGGTCTGTATGATGTTTATGCCGATAGTTAGCAATTAATGTAATTAAGGCAAGAAGTGAATTTTGTTTAATTCATTTGCATAACTAAGATGTGAATTTTCTCAACCATGTATTAGCACTGGACAACAAGTAGGGACTATACATATTCTTCTTGTTGACCATATGTGTACATGTGTCTGACATTAGTGAAGATAATAATTAATAGTTCATACTGCAACGACCAATTTGTTAATTGTATGAAACGAAAGAAGACTGTGATTTCGATTAATTAGTAATGGTAGCTGGATGTTTTTGGGAAATACATTCAGTTGCATTATTATTCAATAAAGCTTAACTGTTAAGGGGACGAGGGGTTGACCGTTAGTTCGTTCCGGGAAGTTATATCGAACAAGAATCGAGTTTGCATTATATTATTTTAAGGGAAATATCTTCCACATCAGAAAGTCAGAACGACAGATCTTCACAAAGTTATAACATTGGATAGAACAGTTCCACAGCAAATAGAGAAGATCCCTGGCAGAATATATTCTCCACGCCTGAACAAAGAGCGACAACCAGAGGACACAGAGTGTTCCTGCACAAGTCGACTTCATTCAAGAAGCTTCGTTGAACACGAAGTTGCCAGCAAACAGGTCAGGTTATGCAGACATGTTCCAAACGCTCGCTCGAGTTTATGATGAACTTTGTCATATATGTGTTAACGGAACTACTAATTGTGTTCCTTTTATAACTTTTGGTTGTTATTTTCCGACAGAAGTGTATCATTCAAGTGCCATGTACCATTTGATTTTGCAGCCCTAATTAATTAAATTCTTACATTCTATATACGGTGGGGGCTAATGTTGTTCTGTGCTATATCTCTGCTCAGTTCTCCAGTTTTCCATCAATTAATTCCACGTTTTATCATTCATTCGATCTGGAATATAAGACCAATTCGATCATCCTCTGGACGTTGATAACCACCTCCACCACCCCATAACACTTAGTCAATCGATATAGTGTCATTAACATAAATTATGCATCTGAGCTATCTTTCTTGTAGATTTTAACGTTGTACGTTGCTGAACGTTAGCTAATTAATTATTCCGATTATTACAAATATGTATAGTAGTAACAAAGGATATTTTATGACCAGAAAATATTACAGAAATTAGTAAACACATTGAGTTTTATTTTTGCACTGATAAACATTCTATCGATTTTAATTCGAAAACATTGTGTTGCTCGTGAATTAAATGAATCTTTATCCAACAGTACTAAAACACCATATAGTTTTATTCCAGAATGAGGACTAAATGAAACTCTATTAATACTGTATTAGTTGACGCGCTGATATGTTTTGCCCTAGTGATGCACTCATGATAAGAGGGAATTTACTTAAATAATTGATTCAATTATAGATTCTAAATTACTCTTGCCTGTTCAGGGCTATCCGTACCACCATCACCAAGTTCAGATGCTTTGCGAGCATGATGTGAATCTGAAGTCTTTAAGAGAACAAGATAAGCTGGCAATTGTGTTAGTATCTGACATGCAAGTGGTATTCTAGATCTTTTCAATAGACTGCGTTGTTATTTGTCAGTGTTATGAGCAATGCAAGCTGCTAGCCGTAAATTTCGTATTTTTATCCCATGAAACTTTGTGCAAACCCGTTTTTTATTTATTTTACTAAATCAGATAAACACAAGTACGTTTAATTTCACGGAGATGCAATTATCGCTTTTATAGGATGCGGTGATGTCTTGTACAAATATTACATCCGCATTGTTAGCATATATAAACATATTCATATCAATCGACCCTAACACTCAAAATGGTACAATCAATATAATCGGACTCAGCTTTGAAATTGGTAGGTATAAACTTTGTTGAGGTATAAAAAAAACCTCCAGTAAAATTGATGATCATTTAATTTATTTATGTTAAACCAAAAGTCACATCTGCATTCCAGAGAAAAATATGATAGTATGTTAAGTTGAACAGATTGTTTCATTTATGTGTAAATGTTTCTTCTTATGGTGAATTTTCTATTTGCATTTTATTTTATGACAGGCGTTCTTGAAATATAATAACGATTTGGACCAATATGTGTCACAGTAAAATAAAACTCCAATAACCACTAACAACATAATATAATTTCACTTAGAATCTCTTGAGTGTTGTTGCCATTTTATCAGCAAGTTTTCATCTGTATTGTTATCTGCTCTCTTGACATTTATATCTCCATTAACATTAAACACTATCGGCTTCTGCCCATCAGACTATATAATAGCTTATTTGTTAAGTACCTGTGCACCTAATATCAGATTATTTAATACTTTATATTTTGATTAACCTCGAACTACCTTTATCTCTTCATCATTTCATATGTTGTAGAAAAAAGAACGCCCAGCCAATATTTGTCAGTCAATACGTGTAGAACGAAGAAAGTTCAACCACTATGTTCGTCTTCATCTGCGAGCTAATTCACTGCATCTGCTGATAATCTAATACTTGAAAATGCCCGTTCCATAGTTACGGTTATGCTTTACATAAGTCAAAACAAAGGAGGCGTAGGCTCTCTTTAATCTTGATGTACAATCGTATGCTCTGCTGGTTAAATTACCAACCAAGACCATTGTTTTTTCTTTCTTTCTTTCCTTTAATGTGTCAGTCATATTCCGGTGGAATTTCAAGATCGTCACTGATCAACACAATGTTATCTGGTTTGAATGCATAATTATCCATACAGCAGTTTTCCATTCTGGAAATATGCAGACAAGTTTGTGAACTGATTTTGACGAATTGTGGTATGATTTGTTTTTCAATTAAATACCAGTAAGACATCTTAAGATCAGATGTTATCGGATCAGTTTTATTCATTCTTCTACATTTTCCGTTGTAGGCATCGTTATCATGATTGCCAAGCATTAAAGTGTAGTTATCTAACGCGTTTATATTCTCATGAGTGAAACAATGAGGCTCATTATATTATTGTTGGTCTCGATAAAATGCATTAGCTGCGCTTAGTAAGTCTAATTAATCAATACATTATATCAAATTAACTCGTATGGCAATAAGTAGGTTTAGTAGCTGCGTTTAGTAAGTCTGATTAACCGATACATTGTATCAAATTAACTCATAGGGCAATAAGTAGGTGCCATACTAGTTTATTTTTGAAACTCTTTTTATAGATAATATAGATTAAAATGTTAATCTGAAAATAGCCTTACTGGTGCAAACAAACGAGTCTTTACTTATTTAAAGTGTTACCACTTTCTAATGCTTCCTGTATTAATTTAGTCTATAATGTACCTGCTGTTGTGAAATACAATTGTTTATCTCAGTTAGTTATGTAACAGTTACATCTTAGAGTTCTGCTTTCCGTTCCTTCTTCTGTGATATTTGAAACTTACCGGAAAGCACCGACAACGTGTAACACTGATTGTACTATATGTTGGTTAATTTCAATTACTGCTGCACTTCAATCGAAAGTTCTGGAAACAACCAGTCCTTCAAATTCGGTATATTTGCATGTTGATTAAGGTGTTTTGGACTTTACTAAGTTCATTTCATGTTAACATTGTCACAGAATTAGGCAAAAAAATAACTTGGTTTTGCCTTAGAACTATTTGACTATTTTTCGTTGTACACGTGTACAACGTTATCAAAGGGAGAATACGTGTTTCTCTAAGTAAGCGACTGTATTAACATGTACCTCGCCGGAAATTACTTGTGACGATGGACATTAATAATATGATGTGCACGGGTATTTTACCCTGACTATTGCTCACTCTCCTATCGATTTAAGTAAGATCAATTTCTAAACCGACACTAGTCGTTTTGGATCACGTCAAGGAGTGTACGCTCTCGATTGTTCTCCAGCCATAGGGGTAAGTGTTAAATTAATATTTCATTTGATATGCGAAGCTTATTCGGTTTGTAATGTCTTATCGCGTAATAATGTATTTATTACAACGCAGATTTGAGCTTTGAATTACAAGTCACTATTAGAGGTTAATGTATTAGCATATATCTAGAGATTTTACAGAAACTATTATTATGACTAGTTTGGTTTTATTGTAGCTGACTGTGGCTAAGACTACAGCTGACTTGAAATGTCTGGAGCTATCTGAAGCTGTTTAAAGCTGTCTGGAGTTTCCAGAGTATTTAAGGCTGCGTGCTGTCGATAGGTATGTATGTATGTACGTATGTCTGAGCCACGGACGTAGACGTAGCTAATTCAAAAGAGGGTGATGTATGCTGTCTGTACGTGTATATACATATGACTGTACATGTGGTGGATCCATGAAGGGTGCGAGCGGCCGATACGAGTGTGGGCCAACCCAAGGAATCGTGCGACTGTACAAGGGTCTAGAAGCATACGTTTGGTTCAATTGTTGTTCCAATTGGGTGTATATTTATGTTCATAAGATTATTTTGAATCTTAGTTGTGTTCCAAGAGATTATGTTAATCTCTCTTATAGTTCATGACATTATTTTGAAACACATTTGAATATCATAAGATTATTTTGAATCTTAATCGGAGTCCATACATGAGATTATGTGAATCTCGCTTGTAGTGTATAATTCTGTTTGAAACGTATCTGCAGTCCATGAGGTTTCTTGGAACTGTATTTCATATTGAGTTAATATTTTTGGTTTATTTTCAATGTGTGAATGTTTTTGTAGAGTGATTGGGTCAATCGTATGTTGAGAGCGTGAAAGAATCATTGTATTTTTACACCATATCTTTTTCTTTATCAATTCATTTCATAAATTTCCATCTTTCACACATTGTGTTTGTTTTATTCATTTAGTTCAAAAACCCACTCGGTTTCTATTCTGCGACAAACATTCCTGCTTTATCAACACATTTTGTTAGTTTTGTGGTAATTCTTTTGATTGAAACTGCCAAATATTTTCGCGCTAAATTTGTGATTGGATGTAGCTGTGCATTAGATAAAAACACATGTGGTTGAATATTTTCACGAAGAGCTGCAGTACCTCGAATGAATGAAACTGAACAGAAGTTTACATATTCATAAAATCGAAATTGATTGATTTTCATCATCTTTGTCTATCTGTTATATTTTTTTCAGAGACAGCGTGGTATTTACAATACAATGACTAATTAGCTTTCATAGATGTAGTATGAATCAAGTTTGTATTTATTTGTTAAAGTAAGCTCTTTTCATCCGTTTAGTAATGTCAGTTAGTACTATTTGAGCACACTGAATACACTGTAGTCTGTTTGTACGCTTTTCATGTTTACCATTTTAATCATTACCTGTGATGGTTACAGATGTACTTTACTTTTCGCTCAGTGTTGTTAATTTGTTGTATTAAAAAAATCACATCTCATGCATGTTTTCGTTTTTTTTTCAGTTTAAATTGCGCCTTGTTCCCCGGTCAGAAAGTTTTAATTCCCCTTGATACTAATATTTGCATATTGTTCTTCCACAGGGGTAGGTGAGTGATACTTATTTATCAGTTTTAAACCAAACATCAACAGACTATATTGTGTCATTATGAGTGATTTTTTTTGTTTGTTAATGATCTACTTAATGTTTCCTCTACTTCCATTAATATTGCTCTATAAACGGTATTTTTGTCGTCTTCCTGTTTCGTTTTCGCTGCCCCATTTAGATATTCTAGAATACATATATATATATATATATATATATATATATATATATATATATATATATATATATATATATATGTGTGTGTATGTATGTATCTTTCATACCTCATTTACATACATTGATTTATTTTTCATATTTGTCCATGTAAACAAAGTCTGCTTGCCACTGGCCATCACGTGACGTAAACATGAACTGTTTTGCATGGCAAATCTCTTCTCAGTTGATCGTACATTGTAAAGGACTGCTTTTCATTTACCCATTCTTTAAATTCTGCGTATTTTATTCTCCGTTTTTCATGGTAATTTCTGTCCTGGGTATATTAAACATCGTAACAGTCGTTGCCTAAAAATCCCGAACAATATTGTGTAATTATGACTGACAAAATTAGTAAATCAACGTATATTATTATATAGAACTGTTTAGGAACTATGATGACGCTGCAGCGTATTGGTCACTACTGTGTACTTATGTATGGTGTACAAAAATGATGTGAATGACTTCTTAATTCGACATTAAAAACTCTGTTAAAATACTGTAATTACAGTTCAAAGTCGAATATGTTAAACAACGTACACAAGCAACTTACGGAATGAGAGCAGGAACCCTGACGCTCTACAATCTTCTCCTTTAAGCTGCATGTTAACATTTAAGCATTTAGCAAGGTCAGAATAAGTCGATTATTCATGCTAGACCAATTAGGGGTGAACTGCCCCTCAACCTTAGTCGTCTCATTTTATATTTGTACAAATTTGTAGCCTAAAGATGAAAATTTCTGTATATTACATAAATTTTAAAAAATCAATTTAAATAAATTTATACAATATAATTTGCGTCTACTCACATTAACGACTATCCCCAAAATAAAGCGGAATCTGTATTTCATAATTGTTGATATTCTTCCTGACTGGTAGACATATTATGGTATTTACATCAAATTAGCACCATGACGCCAATTCATAAGCAAGAACTCTTTTAACAAAATGTTTGTATTCGAATCAATGAAACTTAAGCTTACTTTTTGCAGTGGTTATTGAGCATTATTTGAATTTTAGTGTGAACTTGATGTGTTTACAAAGCTGAGAAAACTTCAACACACGTGTCAGAAAAAAAATTATCTGGCTCGTCAAATCGACGGAAAATCAATTGCAGAGACAACGCCTGTTGAGTTCAGCTAACTTGTAGAGTGCAAAGACAATGCATTGGCTAAAAAAAGTGTTACGTGATGGAAATTTTGTTCTAATACAGCATACTCACGTTCGTTTTGGAATTACTTCGGCATGTAATGCAGGCCAAAACTGTTACGGCTGGGATCTATGTCGGCGCAGTAATTAACAGAAACATGAATTTTAAATTTCCTGCAGAAACGAAATTCCAGTCTATCAAAACTACTTTAGATATTTATGGATTTAAATTGATGAAGAAAATATCTCGATCGGTCGTAACTTGAATCGCTTTACTTGTTTTGTAAGTAGCTGAAATGGCTGAAATGGGAACTCTTCACTACATCCAATGTGTGATCCGTAGGATGTACCATGAAGAGGTGACTGATACAATTCAGACCAAGATAAATACTTTTTTTTCATAATTGTTCCTTCTCAAAGGATTAGTTTGTCATGACTTAACGGGTTCCCAATACAATTTGCAAAATCTTAGTGTTTTTACAAACCTAAACATCTCAATACTTCTTGAAATGTTCGTAAATCCAATCTGGTCTTTCCGCTCATGATTAGAAAAGTACTTCTGAAAAGCTAACTTCTCGTCATTGCATAAGAGTGTACCTTGTTTACTAAGTGATGTCAAGTGTACGCCATACTCCATTATAGCAATGTATGCGTCGGAACAAGTTACGTTTTGCTCACACATTCCGAATTCTATACTTCTAATATAAAATAGCTAGATAACGTTATTCTACTTGTGCAAATAATTCCATTAACGTATCACAATGCTTTGACATATTTGTGTTTTCCATTGGTTAGGAGCTTTAACAGCTGACCGAGTTATCCGCCATTTTCCAGCAAGGTCTCTTTTTCTCTGTTTAATCTGTACTAAAACGAAATGATTTTCGACATATATTTTAGTGCAGTTACAACGCGTTCGATTGCGTCATTATCCTCACAGTCCGATACTTCCCGCTACAACTACAACACCATTGGCACAGTATGTTGAAATCCGCTAGATCCTTGCAAAATCGCTTTTTTCCCAGTGCACCATGCGTTCGAAGACATTTTCCGAAGGTAACATATGTGACACAAGCTTGTACGGCTTAAGCTGCCGGATGGGTAATACATTTACATGTAACAGAGTGAGTATCGTTGTTGGCAAGGGAGTATGAGAAATAACTTCAAAAGGACGAAAACGGAGTCTAGTTTCAATTCTTCACTAAAGATTAATTTCCATTTCTGAAATGTATTGTAGCTTTTATTTCTTCTACCTCACAAAGTGCTCGTTTTGTTGGTATAACTTGTATAACTCCGAACAATCAAGCGTCGCATGGCATGATCTGTAATCTTATCAAACTATATGAATAAGACAAAAGTTTAAATAAGTTTATATATTTCACACTGAAATATAAAATCAAAAGCTCTTTTGTTATGTGACCAATAAAATCTAAAGTCACATCCGTTAGATGTGACGTTAAGGAAGCGGTTGAATAATATAGTATGATTTCGCTGCACAACATCCATGGCCTACTATTCACCTAGCTCCATCATATCAAAGGTATTACCTGACAATTTCGTACGCGCATGATGGACTTTTAATAGTATCTGAGAGATATTGGTAATACGTACCCTTAATATGTACAGTGCTTTCAGACTGGCTTATCACATTGCACAAGTGGCATCAATCTGAAGTGATTGCAGACTGGGTTGTCACAAATGCGCTAGTCGTATCAATCTGAAGTGTTCGCAGACTGCATTGTCAAAAATACGCTAGTCGTATCAATCTGAAGTGTTTGCGAACTGTGTTGTCACAAATGCGCTAGTGGGATCAATCTGAAGCGTTTGCAGACTGGGTTGTCACAAATGTGCTAGTCGTATCAATCTGAAGCGTTTACAGACTGGGTTGTCACAAATGCGCTAGTCGTATCAAACTGAAGCCTTTGCAGACTGGGTTGTCACAAATGCGCGAATGGAAACAATCTGAAGTGTTTGCAGACTAGGTTGTCACAGATGCGCTAGTGAGATCAATCTGACGTGTTTGCCAGCTGGGTTGTCACAAATGTGCTAGTGGTCTCAATCTGAAGTGTTTGCAGACTGGGTTGTCACAAATGATGTAATATATATTCATTGTAATTAACCACTTTGAATTGACTAAGTGGGTTGAAAGTTTTCGCAGGCTGCGTCGAATCAACGAATTTGAATTTGAAATGCACACGCCATGTGTCGCACTTTCTGTACAACCAGTTCATATGAATAACATGTCTGAAAGAAACGTATACATTTAAAAAATTGATTAATAGACACTGAACTTGATTTCGACCCTATTAAAATATCTGAATATCAAGATAACGCTGATTTTAGTCAGGCAATAACGTTGTCTCATGATATTGAATCTAATCGGTATTCTGAGTAGGTTGTTCCTTAAAGCTAATTTCTGTAAAGGTAGTCAAAGTACTGTACTCTCTAAAGCAATTTTCTGTATAGGTAATCAGAGTACGGTACTTCCTAAAGTAATTTTCTGTATCGGTAGTCAGAGTACGGTACTCCCAAAATTAATTTTCTGTCTTCAGTCTGAGTACAGTACTCCATATGGTATGTATAAGTAGTCTGAGTACGGTACTCCCTAAAGCAACTTTCTGTATCAGTAGCATGAGTAATGTACACCCTAAAGTAACCTTCTGTATCAGTAATCTGAGTACATTACTCCCTAAAGTAACCTTCTGTATCGGTAGCCTGAGTACGGTACTCTCTAAAGTAACCTTCTGTATCAGTAGTCTGAATACGGTACTCTCTAAAGTAACCTTCTGTATCAGTAGTCTGAATACGGTACTCCCTAAAGTAACCTTTTGTATCAGCAGTCTGAATACGGTACTCCCTAAAGTAACCTTCTGTATAGGTAGCCTGAGTACGGTACTCACCAAAGCAACCTTCTGTGTCAGTAGTCTGAATACGGTACTTCCTAAAGTAACTTTCTGTATCGGTAGCCTGAGTACGATACTGCCTAAGGTAACCTCCTTTATCGATATTTTGTGTACGTACTGCCAAAAGTAATTTTTTTTCTCTAGCTCAATATGGTACTCTTCTATTTTATCGTATAGTTCTTAGCTATAATTCCCATATATTTTAATTTTAAATAAAGGAACATAATCTATATAAATTATGGAAGACTCAGAACAAAATTACATATTTATGAATTTTTGAGAAGATCTGAAACGGCTTCCAGAATTATCTATGGCATATTAAAAAGATGTAAAACTAGGCGTCTAGAATATGTATTTTCTTTCTTTCAGATTTGTGAATAATATAGAGCTGATGAAATTAGTTCTTTTTGATAATCCTCATTGACGTAGTATTTTCATTTTTTAACAACATAACTCCAATATTGATATAACCAATAATTAGTCACCTAATTAAGAATGTTTTTATAGCCATGCTTGAGCTGAAAGAAAACTGCTTAAACTTTCTCAAGCTTTTCTTGCACTGCAGGGAAACATTTTCAATTATTGGTTGACGCCACAAGATAAAACTACTTGATTATTTGCCCAAAATATTTTTTAAGCGATAGTGCTGACTCTAGTGCTCTCAAGTGATACTCCAATAAACGTGGTCCTAAAACTGACTCCGATCGTAGATAATGAATTAGTGAATATATTACCATATATCCTCCCCAGTAATTACTTACAGAGTTTTCATGTATTTTAAATATTTATTTTCAAAAACTTTTCCAGATTACCATTAAATGTTATATATCTATCTAACTAGCGGTCGATCCACCAATCAGTCGGTCGGTCAGTCCGTCCGTCCATCCATCCATCATTCCATCCATCCATCTGCCCGTACATACAATATCTGTCTACATGTCTGTATGTTATTCTGACTTCACGTTTCATTACCTGTTCATTTAACTAACCAAAGACTGAAAAGTTGTTTCCCTATATCAAGCAATTTAAGAATAGCTTCTGGATTCAGGCTACTATGTGTCTTCCAGTAACAGTTTATTTTAAGAGTGGCTTCTGGATTCAGGCTAAGATGTGTCTTCCAGTAACAGTTTGTTTTCAGAGTGGCTTCTGGATTCAGGCTAAGATATATCTTCCAGTAACAGTTTCATTCAAAACTGAAACATGGATCTAAATCTGGGTCTGCAAATATCAGCACGCAGCATGATACAATCTGTACTAGACAACAAAAACCATTCTAAATGGCGTTAAAGACAAATAATTAGCATTTTGGAGGCATCTTCAAAATATCGGAAAAACTATAAATGTTTGATTGTTGTTTGTGGTTACGGCGATTTTTCAGCGCATGTTAGGATTTACATGGCAGCCAGTATAATTGGTGAAGGAAGAACCCGGGAAACCCTCAGTAAGAACAACTGACCCACGGGAAGCTACAGGCAAGATTTCACATATATACCCACTATTTGTCACGAACATTAACCCCGTATACGACGACTAAAGCTGATTGTATAGAGAGATATTGGCGTCAATTAATGGACCAAACTCTCATGTCGATTCATCTACGCTCCTTGCACACCTGCTCCTAATTGATTTATTTCAAGGCAATAAGTTATCTTATATCTCCTGTCGTGAAATGTGTCATTGTGCCTTGCCAAATAATCTGTTTAGCTAGATCTCTGTCTCTCTGACTCTCTGTCTCTCTGTATATATATATATATATATATATATATATATATATATATATATATATATATATATATATATATATATATATATATATATATATACACATATATATATACACATATATATATATATATATATATATATATATATATATATATATATATATATATATGTGTGTGTGTGTGTCTGTGTGTCTGTGTGTCAATTTACACATTTTTTTCTATGTATGTATGTATGTATGTATGCATGCATGCATGTATGTATGTATGTATGTTTCTTATACGTCTGCTTCTGGTCAGCTGGCTTAATAACACATTACATTACCGGTGCATGCATATGCGAAGAAAAACTGTTTTGTATGTTCCGGATATTAAGTGAACATGTTAGGTCGAAATTATAATAATTGTGGCATTTAATCATAGATCAAAATAACAGACTTGCAATGACTTCAGGTAGTGTATCCTGATTCATAAATGTTTAGAAAGCAAAGATCCGTTTGAGATATGTACTATACTCAGTGGTAACGTGTAAATTAAACTGTCACGAACTGTCACGAACTGTGTACATCAGTTCATTTACCAGAGTCTCTCTCCTGGTCGACTGTTTGCCTGATGTAGTCAGGAAGTCATAAATTGCGTGGGTAAGTTTTGGGATCATGTGATCGGATGCAACGCGAATTTATTACTATTCACTTACACACATTTTGATTTTTTTGCTGATGAAGTTTTAGCACCAGTCTAGACTTAGTTTACATTCCTTAAGCGCCAACTGAGAACTGATAGGAGGAATTTATCTACGATATGCAATTTTAATCCGGAAGCCTTCTCTGCTTAATTGCCCGCAAACGTCTGCTTGGGCGAGTCATTTTCGTTGTTAGGTAATTAACCCCAGGACTAGGACTGTTAAGATGCATCACTGTTTTGTTTCAATTGCGTATTGGTGAAGGCAAAATAAATAAATGTGCAACTCGATGTAAAATGATAAAACATTGTGATCGTTCTCTAATCGGGTGCGTTTATGTGTTCAAATTCTCAGTCGCAAACAAGTACTGCAGATTATTGTCAGAAAACTAAAAGGTTTATAAACATTGTTGTAAAATTTTGGGACATAAATATTTTTGCATTAGGTATAACTACAACGAGTAATAAATACCCTTTAAAAGATACCAATACTTTATGGAAAGAATAAAAAAAAATTTCCTGATGCTTTTCACAGTCGGAGCGGTTTTCTGCGGTGGTTTGAATGCCTCATTCTCAATGAACGCTGAAATGCATGTAATTGGTTAATCAATGTCTATATGCATGTCTTTGAGTGGTGTGCCACGCGAAGAATTTAAGATGAAGCAAGGCATTTTATGATGCTACGCAGGGTTGTCAATACAATTCCCTCATTTGACAACTTTCTACTGGATCAAAGAGTTTAACAAATGTTAACGAAGATATAAAAATAAACCTAAAGCTAAAAAGTTTTGGGGAAATCATAATATAGTTCCGTTTTATCTTGGTAATAAATAGTCAGTATTAGAAATGTATATTGTTAATCGTGCTAAAATAACGAATGAAACCTAACTTACAATAACAATATTAAAATTGGCATCATAAAATATGTACAATGTGTATACTGTATATTAAGAGGATAATACATAACTGATACGGTAAAAAGACTTTAGGCCTGTATTGCATGAACTGATAAATGAATTAAACCTGAACAAGAAACAGTGCTTACAAAATGTTTATTTTGGGAATAGTAACCAGCTGTTCTTGTTCATTTGGGAGTTAACGTCAAATTAAAAGAAAAGATGGAACATTTAACTTAAATTGTTTGAATCTTTAGAATGTATATCTACTATTCGACTATAAATCTAGGGTGAAGTGGAATATAGGAATGCTGTGTATACTGCTTGTATTCAACTGTGAATTGAGTTTGTTCAAAACATATCAATCACAAGAGCTATCGTTTAGATTTGTCTACCAAACTATCTCTTGGATTTACCTTATGTTGTCACTCAACAGTTTCCTGAGACTGGACATGGAATATATGTATTGCTGTAAAGATATCCATTGTGTATCTCTCTGTATCCCACTTATTATTTAGGAGGCATTATTTTATTGTGTAGACACCCATACTGTATCCATGTGCATCCCTAAGGTTATTTACATATATATAATTCTATTATGAATGTTTCCTTACTTTATTTGTATACATCACCCATGTTACTTACATATGTGTAACTGAATTGTAAAGACATCCATACTGTAAATATGTGCATCCCAAAGTTTATTTAAGAGGTATTTTAGTGTTATATAGACACCCATACTATATATTTGTGTATCCTGCACGTTATTTATAGAGGTTTAAATGTATTTTTGCAGACAACCATACTGTGTATCTTTGTATTCCGCGTGTTACTTAGATGTATTATTATATATCATAGAAACATCATCACTCTTCGTATCCCAGACGTTATTTAGAGATGTATCGTTGTATCTTAGGGACAGCCATAATTTATATTTATATATCTCCCACGCTATTGTTACATATATTTGATTTACCGTTCACTTTCAGTTCAACAAAGTGGTGACTATGATACGATCAAAGTTATGAGTTGGTCCCTGAAGCTTATAGACAAAAATTCAGAAACTATAGAAAAGAAGCTGGACAAACTCATATCGAATTTAGTAGCGAGAAAGACCAGTTCTTTGATAGATGGTGCTCAGCCAAGAAAGCTGAACAAGATTATCAAGGCCTCAAACAACTTATATTACTTTAAGAGTTCAAAAACTGTGTCCATAATGACATTAAATCTAATCTTGACGAGCATCAGATTGAAACCTTGGAAAATGCTGCTCGTGCCGCTGATGAGTATTATTTAACTCATAAACTTCCTTTTGTAAATAAGACTTCTACTCAACAGTCTTCTGGCATAAAGATATTTCAGCCTAATAAAACCCCTTCTAAAACTCAAACTGGCACAACTTCTAAAAATCAAACTTCAGAGAAGCTTGATACGAGATCCTTGTCTCTTCATACGTGTGCCTAGTGCAAGTAAAAAAGACACGTTATTTCTGATTACTACAAATTAAAAATAGGCATCAGAATCAAGACAGACCTATTCCAAATGCTCTTATTTCTAAGAGGTCAAGGTCACGGTCATGTATTGAAAGCAATACATTTGTTGGGTCTAAAAAAACCAGTCTGATTTGATTATGGAGAATTATGAACCATTCATATCGAAGGGTTCTATATCACTCGTGGGTGATTTGGCCAATCCTATACCTATTAATATTTTAAGAGATTCAGGAGCTTCTCAGAGTCCTTTATTGTCAGGTACTTTGCTTTATTCTGAGAAGTCTTCTTCTAATGAGAGTGTTCTTATTCAGGGAGTAGAGTGCGGCTTTGTTAACGTTTGTCTCCATTGTGTAAATTTGTTATCAAACTTAGTCTCAGGACCCGTGACAGTCGGAACAGTCTCTGTTTTACGTGGTTGAGGGCATTCATTTATTACTAGGCAACGACCTAGCTGGAGACAAGGTTGTGGTTAACCCACTTGTAACTGACAAGCCCTGCTTGGATCAGAAAGTGATCCAGCTGAAAAAGAATTCCCTGATTTATGTCCAGTTTTACTTTAATTCGGCTCCTTCTTCGATTATTGTCTTTAGTGACCACAAACCCCTTCCTTTCATCGGCAAGATAAAATAAAAATCAAAGACTTTTTTAAGTTGGAGTTTGTTGTTACAGCAAAATTATATTGACATCAGGCACATCAAGTGAAAAAGATAATTTAATAGCAGACGCACTTTCCCGTGTATAACAATGTATTATTTCACGTACACTCTGTGTAATTCGTAAGAGTTAAATCTTTATTTTTTCTTTATGGGGGAAGTGTTACATATATTTCATTTAATTTATATTTGATTTAATTTGTGTTTCCTTTGATTTGATTGTTTGTGGGTTTTGGAATCTTTATTTTCTTTACATGTCAATATAATGTAATTTTGTTTACTAGGTATTTTATATTTTCCAGAAAATTCAGTTTGACACTGAGATTTCCTTAGATAAGTAATAATATAAATACATGTTTCTATTTTTGACTTAGTTCCTGGCCTTGACTGAGGATCAAGTAAACAACTTTTTTCTTGGAGCAAAACGATTGGTTCTTATCAAGGACATACATGAACTATGTGATTATTACTTGTAAACATAATCACGTCATCCTCTATTTCGCAATTAGGCATTTCCGAAATTGCGAAATACTTAGTATTAATAGTGATGTTTAGAGAGAGAGAGAGATTTCAGAGTCCAGGCTTTTAAACACTTGATGTCAAGTTGTTTTCTTCTGTTGTGACCAGTATTGAAGTATTGAAGATTTTGAGCTTTTGAGTTATATGCTAATTTTTCTTCAGATATCTTGGACTCTAAAAGATTAATTCGTTCCTATGGAATTATTATTGTATTCATACAGCACTCTTGAACAAGGACATTTCTTGAAAATTTTATTTGGATTTCCAAGACCAGGGGATTAATTATTATGTTTCTACAAGGAACTGTATACGTCACCACAGTACATGCTACAGCAAACGTTATCGCCTTCCATCTTGGATTCTTCGTCGGGACTCGAACTTGGAATCATTAGAACATTTCAATATTAGGACTTCAAAAAATGTTATTCGTGGATTATTCTTGTATTATTTTTGGATTGGATTCTGGAAACCGTAAGTTCCCATATTTTGTTTTCATTTTTACAATATTTTTCCAGGGAAATAAATTATTTGTTATAGTTTTCAAAGCATGTTGTTTTCACTCTTTCTTGTCTTACTGTTTATTCGAGCCTATACACGTAACACTGTTCATCGAGGGATTGTTGCTTTGTAGAGACAGACATATTTTATTTCTTGGTATCTATCGAGTTATTTACGACGTCATTTATATTGTACGAACATACTTCATCTCTCTATATCACCAACGTTTTTTGACAAAGGTGTAAGCCATGCATTATTTAATATTTCATTCACGAGGGGACAACTCTAGCGCAAAACATCATTTGTGTTCGAGATTAAATTCTGGCCAACAACGTCCGTCAAGGATTCACAGTACTAAGTCAGTTTCCTAAGTAAATCTATGCAAGCACCATGATATTAAAAATTAATAACTTATCATTTCATGATCAAACCTATATTTATCAGTATAGCTGGTACCTGGATGTGAGTTTCTGTGTTGAGGAAGGCATATGAGCCGCGGCATTTACTGGACCTGCATGTGTTCGAAACATGTGCTTTCAATTCCGCACCAAAGAGTCAGGTGCAAATTTTAGTAATGATATTTCCAAACTCAAAGATTGTTAAAGGACTGAAATTCAATCAAAAAAACAATGCCTCTATTTTTGTTCACTTACAACTAAGATAAGCTCTCAAACGTTTCTTTTTCCTAAAACATAATTTACATTATTAACTAATCCTGGTCATCCAAACCCATATATACTCTATTTTATGTTCCCCATTTCCAGACTGCTTCCCATTTTTCCATATCATTAGTACCGTGTGTCCTCAAAGGCTGCCCGAGCCCCCAGTCGCCTTTTGGCAGGACTAACTTGTATCAAAATTCATTATTACCAATGTCAGTCATTTAACGAAATATTCTTCTTTTGGAGACTGGCATTACAACTTTATGTTCAAATAGAAATGCAGAGAACGTTCCATCCTTTTACCATCAATGTGAGAGATTACCTCGTATTTTACATTTTTCGGCTACGATTTGGGTCATTAAGATAATCTATTCAAAAATCATATGTCTTTAAGCGTGAACCTGAAACCGCAAAGCAGTTTCCTTTAGCACACAAAAAGTTGTTATCAATAGACACTTACTCCAAAATAATAGACAAATCTTGGCTATAAATGACCTGCCTCTATCGATCGCTTTAGACAAACGAGGAAATATTCAGAACCGTCAGAAACCTTTTACACTATAAATAATGAGATTTCCCCTTATACCCACCGAGACCTGGGGCAGTATCAATTTTTCACATGTTGGAATGGTGTATGCACAATTTTCGTTCAATATTTAACTATCATTTACCAAATTATGCATTTATTTGTCCCGTCGATCTAATGGGAAGAGAGAGCCAAAAACTTAAAATTGTTACTCATTCTTCTGTCTCTCTTGATGTAGTACTGTGTGTGATTTCTAGTAGAACTTTCTTTCTTACAATAAATACTGTTTAAACCAACCAGTCATAATTGGCTACTATAGATAAAATATGTCTAAGAAAGGTCAAGGACACTTATGTAAGCTCAGAAGTAAGATCACAAAGAACTGAAACGTATCGATTGGCGGTCATGAGTTATAACATATGCTATGTGTAGAACCAAAGTGTATATGACAAATTAATGTGGTTTTTTTTCTTCCCAGATGCACCCTGAAGCAATGTCTATAACATTTATACCAGCTAGATCCCAATGTCGTGTATATAACATTTTTTTACAGTTAACACCAGCCTCATGTGTATAGCATTTATTACAGTTAGACCCCAATGTAAACAAAAGCTAATACAGTTACACTATACGTCACATAAATATAATTTATTAACTTACACTCCGAAATCATGTGTCTGACATTAACTACATTTACACCCAAATGTCATGTGTGCAATATTTATTACAGTCACATGATAGGTCATGTGCATGCCATTTATTGAAGGTATACCCCAGTGTTATTTGTATAACATTAATTACAGTTGTCACTTTTGTAACATTTATTACAGATACAATATTATGTTGTATCTAATAATAGTTTGCTACAGTTGAACCCGGATGCCACGTGTATAGCATATATGACAGTTAAACTCCGACGTAACGTTTTAAAGTTGTATTACACTTACATCTCGATATAATGTGTATAACATTAACGCCGTTACACCCCAATACTTTGAAATAACATTTATTAAAATTACAAAACAATGTAATATGAACAATATAGATTACAGTTGCACCCAAATAGTATGTGTCTAATATTGATTTACGTCTCGATGCCATGTACATAATATTTATTACAGTTATACTCGATGACGTGTGTCTAACATTTATTAGTTACACCCCGATGTCGTATATATGACATTTATGACAGTTACATCCCGATGTCATGTGTATAGCATACATTACAGGTACGGTCGGATGTCATGTGTCTAACAATTATTTCTGCTATCCCAGGATGACGAGTATAACATTTATTACAATTACAGCCAATTTCATTTACATAACAATTATTACAGTTACACTATATGTAACATTTATTACAGTTATTCCCGAATGTCATGTGCCTCCATGTATTACAGTTACATCCCGATATAATGTGCACAAGATTTATATTACAGTTACACCCCTACGTCATGTATATAAAACTTATTATAGTTACAATTTGATGTCCTGTGTAGGGCATTTGTTTCCATGACACAACGATGTCCTGTGTATATTCATTATTACAGCTTCAGCTCGATGTCATGTGTATAACATTTATATTACTGTTACATCCCGGTAGTATGTGTATAACATTAATTACAGTTACACCTCAATACCCTGCATATAACATTTATTCATGATACACTTTGTTATGTATTTTTAATTTAATTGTTTGTTTGTTAGTTTCAATTTTTTATTTCATTAGTTGCTATTGTAATGTAACATTGTTTACTGGACATGACCTTATCCAAAATTGAGTTCATTTCTGTATGACCTGGTCGACTTATTATTTTTTAATTTCATTTATGTAAACAACTAAAAATAGCTTCATTATACTCTATGCGTATGAGCTTATTAACCAAATTACACTGGACAACAAATTTTTACAAAAGTCATGTTACTGAAATAAAATTAGTCAATTCTTATCAATTTTTATGTGCTGAACGCGAATATGACAGTCAAATTGCAAAATTGGCTCTAGTTTTTTTGTAATCTGCAAGAAATTAATGTTTACATAACGAAATGCATTCCAATAGTAAAAGGTCAACTGTAATAGCCTACCTATAAAAAATCAAGTCATTGACTACATCTTAGATTTCTTCGCCTGTCTCTTGTACAGCTGTTCGGGAGCATCTCTGAGGAGTGTCCAGTAGTAGTCAGCCAGCATTGTAGTGGACCATTTTCCCTGGTATCTTTGTTCCATTGTTGCGATATCTTGATGAAAACGTTCGCCGTGTTCATCACTAACAATACCACAGTTGCTAGGAAAGAAATCCAAATGGGAATGAAGGAAGTGAATCTTTAGAGACATATTGCAGCCAAGTTTCTTATACTTCATCAACATGTCTTCTGCTAGTTCCTTATAGTTTTCTGCCCTAACATTTCCGAGGAAGTTTGTAGAAACTAGGCGAAAAGCATTCCATGCTTGTTTCGCGTCACCTTCCAGCAAGTTGTTGAACCGGTCATCTTTGAAAAGCTCTTGAATCTGAGGACCCACAAAAACTCCCTCTTTAATCTTTGCTTCGCTGAGTCGAGGGAATTTTTCATGCAGGTATCGGAATGCTGGCAAAGTCCGGTCAATGGCTTTCACGAAGTTCTTCATCAAACCTAGTTTGATGTGAAGGGGTGGTAGCAAGATTTTCTGAGCCTCAACCAGAGCTGGGTGTTGGATATTCTTCTCTGCAATGGCTACATTCTGCCTGTGAGTCCATTCCTTCCTCATGTAGTGCATTTCCCTTGCTCGGCTATCCCACTCGCATAAGAAACACATGTATTTTGTATATCCTTGCTGCAGTCCCATTAAAAGGGCAACTACCTTCAAATCACCACAGAGGTGCCAGCTGTACTTGTTATACTCAATGGAATTCAGTAGCTGCCTTAAGTTATCGTATGTCTCTTTCATGTGGACAGCATACGCTACTGGAATAGATGGAAGAATGTTTCCATTGTGCAAAAGCACAGCCTTGAGACTCAGTTTCGAAGAGTCCACAAATAGTCTCCATTCTTGTGGGTCATGAGTGATTTTTAAAGCATTCATGAGGCCCTCAATATCGGAACAGAATATCAGATTACTTTCCTTTCTGAAGAAAGGCTCCAATTGCTGGTGGCGCTTTCGATATGCAGTAATTGTGACATCTTCTTCTAGAAGATTCCATTGTTGGAGTCTTGATCCTAGCAATTCTGCCTTGTTCTTTGATAAGTCCAAATCACGAATCAGGTCATTTAGTTCTTCCTGTGTTATTCTGTGTGGGGTTGATGATGCACCACAGTGAAAATCTGGATCACTGCATGCTGATGGACCAGGAGAAGAACAGGTCGACTCACCTTTGTCTTCGTCAGATGAATCAAGAGAATATTCTGCTGGAGGTTCTGGAATAGGAAGTCCCTCACCATGTGGAACTGGTCTCAATGCAGACGGAATGTTTGGGTAGACTATTCTCGACTTCTTTCGCTTCGTTATTCCGCCGGAAAGAGGAGGAACCAAGCAGAAGTAACAGTCATTTAGGTGGTTGCTTGGCTCTCTCCACACCATTGGGACTGCAAACGGCATTGATGACCTTTTGCAATTCAACCACTGTGAAAGCTGTGTTGTACATGTAGCACAGCATATATGCGGAGCCCAAGGCTTGTCTTGGTCACCAACCTTGCATCCGAAGTAAAGATGATATGCCTTCTTCACTTGAGAATTGATACTTTTCTTCTGGTTGGCAAATGTCACTTCCCCACAAATATAGCAAAAATTGTCCGCGGTATTAACACACTTTCGAGGCATTACTGTTCTTTAGTGTACGTAAATGGATAAAATAATAAGTTTTATGTAACAGTAGCTTGAACTGTCTCGCACAACGTCTAAAATATTTTAAATGCTGAACCTATCTGATTGGGCTTTATATAGTACACTGCTTACGTCAGCTTCAGCAGCCGCCTGGCATTAGTATAATAGGCCTACACATGTATAGTACACTGCTGACGTCAACTTACTTCAGCAGCCGCATGGCATTAGTATTGCATTGCATCAGAAAATGATGCAATCAACTGTGGATGATGTGAGCATGATGGTATTATGCAATGTTACATCATTATTCCGGATGTTGCTGCAGTCCTACTGGAGAAATTTACACAGTGAAACATAGAAAATGAGGTATATGAATATCTTCAAAACGAGAGCCAATACAAATTTTTCACGGTTATATTCGTGTTCGGCACACCAAAATACTACAGATTAGGGCCTTTTCAAGTCAGTAATGATTTCACTGTTGACCAGTGTTATTATTCAGGTAAACAAGAAGGCGTAAACATGTTGATCAGGGTCAGGGTTTTGGAGATCCTCTAATGGATTATTATGTTGTAAGGAAACAAAACTCATTAAATCATGCTAGAAAGTTGTTTTTTTCCATTAGGCGATGGTTGTTTTTAGAAAATGTTATTTTGTGACTTGAGGTAAAACAGAGAACTATACTATCTTGTGATTGTGAAGATTTTACCAGTTGTGCTTAAACATCTGGCACTTTGAGTTTTAGTATGCTGTGTCCAGTTTGGGCTGAATTTCATTGTCTGCAAATTATTGTATTAAAGTGATTGTTTTCTCTGGAAATACAAAAGTACTCGGACACAATTCTTGGATAAAGACATTCATTGGAATTTATACTGAATTCAAACCTAGAATAATATTTCTGTGATCCAACAAGAGACTGTTGACACATCATCACTTCGCTGAGCACAACAGACAGGTCATCGCCTTCAATTTCGGATCTCTTCTGGAGTTGAACTGAGATTTATTCAGGACTTTTTATTACTAGGACTCGTATCTTTGATTCTTGGGTTATTTTTGGATATAATTCGCAATACCGTAAGTTCTTTTTTCTCATTGTTTCAATTTGTATTCTTGGGAAAAAATAATTGTTAAAATTTACAAAGCTTGTTGTCTTCACTCTTTTTTGTAAGCTATAAACTTGTAACAACCTACAAAAGAATCCATTTTTTCCTGGTGACATTCGCTTCATTTTTGTTTTCAAAGGGATTATTTTATCAAAGTCAACCATTTTTTAATGATTAATATCTGCTGTATCAGCATCATTGTCCTTTATTTTATTTTTTATAGTTGAAATACGTTTTCATAAAAGAAGTCAAAATGAACAAAAAGAAACGGTTTTAATAAGGCTGTAGCAATTAAATCTCCGTCAATCCTACTTTCACTGTTGCAATGACACATTATTAAGATACCCGTGGAAAAAGTTCCAGTTATTCACCTATTTTGAGCGACATAAATCGCTTTAGTTGGAAATTTGGTTCTTTGAAAAACCTTTATTTCCCAGGCAAGGCAGACCACGCGCAATAGGCAAGAATTCAATCGATAGCTTGATTTTCGTTGACTTAACAGCATTCCCAGTAGCGTCAGATATTTATTTTTAAACTAATATAAAATTGGTTACTGCAGGAGTTAATATAATCTGCATGCAATTATAACAGTATTTTCCTTTACTAAGCCTCGTAATTTAAAAGACTGAGGCACAACTATAAATGGATTAGTGTTACCCCTTTCCGTCATTTTAAATACACCACTATCAAAATATGACCGCTCCGGTGACCTAGTGGTTAAAGCGTCCGCATTGGCTGCGGGAGGTCGCGGGTTCGAACCCCGGCCGAATCATAACAAAAACCTATACAAAAATGGTACTAACAGCTGCCTCGCTAGGCACTCAGCATTAAGAGGTTAGTGTTAAGCCGGGTCGGACTGGTGTCAGGAGAATGTGACTGGGTGGGACATGATGCTACATATTTTACAGCATGATGCCCCAGTGCTAGACATCACTATAAACCGTAACACTGCAGACGTAGTAGCGATATGACTGAAAAAGTGTTAAAGCTACGTTACAAATCCAAATCACACACACACACACACACACACAAATGATGAGTGATGCCCCCTTCTTTCATTCTTATAAGGCACCACTATAAAATAATGATTGTTGCCCCTTTCCTCCATGTTGAATTTGATGTAACTTTAAAAGAACGGTTCCCCTTTACGTCATTTTCAGTTTGACACTACTATAAAAGAATGAATTTTGTCCCTTTCCGTTATTCTGAATTTGCTAATACTATAAAAGGATGAATGTTGCAGCTTTCTGTCATTTTGAATTTGTTACTACTATAAAATGGTAAGTGTTGCTCCTTTCCTTCGTTCTGAATTTTGTACTTCTATAAAGAAGGAGTGTTGTCCGTTTCGACCATTCTGAATTTGGCACCGTTATCCTTTTCCTTCATTCTGAATTGTCATCACATTAAAATCATGAGTTTTCCACTTCCTTTACTCTCAGTTTGGCACCTCTATAAAAAGAATGCGTGCTGTTCCATTCTTTCAGTTTGAAGTTTGATTTGGTCACAGCATTCTAAATAACGTGATACAGTGAGTGAGATAATTTACTGGCTACATAATAATGTTAATTGGCTGGATAGTAGCTAATTAGGTTATATTCAGTACGATTAAAAAAATAACCAGTAGGTGTTGATTTCTCTTTCAAAATCTGTTCATAATTGTTTGATATAGTCAGCCAAATAAGTTTTACCTACTTGGCCAGTCATAAACCCCTGGTAGCATAAGCTACCTATCCCCTCTTAAGACCATTTGCTTTCTGAATCACTGACTATTAACCCGACGTCTCGCAGGATTATCGTTACTCTGCGTTATTGATAGTTATTCCTGATAAGTCAATAGTTGTGTCCGATTTCTTTGCATAGTTGTAACTATGAAAGATAACCCCAATATCCGTTGGCATATGAAACTATTACAAGTACAGGATAAAATCACTTTTTTCGAGAGGATGAACCATTATTTTCAAGATGAAACAACAAATATCTTTTTTAATTTAAATAGCATGATGTAATCTAAGACGTTTCATCAATTTATTTGCAATTATGTGGATTATAACCACGCTTTTTTCTTATTCCAACCCCATAATCAACCATCCATGCACAACAGTCGAAACTCCCCCCTCTCCCCCTGTGGAAAGGCCCGTCGTGGGATAGATCAAATTGTTAAAACGTTTTGACCATTTGCAGATTAACCCAATCATTTTCCAAGAAGTGAAGTCTGCAACCTACACAATGAAGAAGACGTTGAGCGACGCTAGTCCCTAATCATGCTTGCTCGTCATTTCCGGAGAGGCGGGATCACATAACCTGTTATTTTCTTTCACTATCTTGTACAGTAATGACTATTATAATATTTAAGTTTCTTATATGCAACCAATTAATATTATTACTTAGCCAATTAAAGACCGCTCCCGCAGCCTAAATGGTTAGAGCGACCGCCTCGAATGTGGATTCGAATCCCGGCCGAGTCAAATCAAAAACTTACAAAAATTGAACTATCAGCTGCCTCGCTTGGTGTTCAGCATTTAGAGGTTAGTGCTAGGACTGGTAGGTCTGGTATCAGGATATTGTGACTGGGTGTGACATCATGTTATATTTCTGCGGCATGATGCCCAATGCTAGACATCACAATAACATGCCACAAAGCAGTCATCGTCGCGATATGACTTAAAAATTGTCAAAGCTACGTTACAATTCCAAACCACACAGCAAATCAGTTCAAACTGAAAGAAAGGGGCAACACTCATTATTTTTATTATCATGATAATTCAGAATGAAGGAAAGGGGCATTACTCGTCCTTTAAGTGGTGTCAAATTCAGAATGAAGGAAAGGGGCAACACTTACACTTTTAGTGGTGCCAAATTAAGAATGAAAGAATGGGGAAACACATCATTTTAATTGTGTAAAATTCAGAACGAAGGTAAGGGGCAACAGTAATCATTTTATAGTGGTGTCAAATTCAGAACGAAGGAATGGTACAACGCGCATTATTTTATAGCAATGCCAAATTCGGACTGATGGAAAGGGAAAACACTCATCCACTCACTCTGTTCTGTTGGTGCCTAATCACAATGAAGGAAAGGGGATCACTCATAATTTTTAGCAGTGCCAAATTCAGAAGTGAGGAGACGTCAGCACTCATCCTTTTATATTGGTGTCAGATTTAATATAAAGGTAAGGGACAACACTCATCCTTTAATATTGGTGTCAGATTTAATGTAAAGGTAAGGGAAAACACTTATCATTTTATATTGTTGTCAGATTTAATATAAAGGTAAGGGACAGCACTCATCCTTTTATATTGGTGTCAGATTTAATATAGACATAAGGGGGCAGTACTCTTCTTTTTATATTGATGTCAGATTTAATGTAAAGGTAAGGGACAACACTCTTCCTTTTATATTGGTGTCAGATTTAATATAAAGATAAGGGGAAGTACTCTTCTTTTTATATTGGTGTCAGATTTAATATAAAGGTAAGGGACAACACTCTTCCTTTTATATTGGTGTCAGATTTAATATAAGGTAATGGGCAACACTCTTCCTTTTATATTGGTTTCAGATGTCACAGAAAGGTAAGAGGCAACACTAATCCTTTTATATTGGTGTCTTGGTGTCAGATTTAATATAAAGGTTAGGGGCAACACTCATCTTTTTATATTGGTGCCTCAGTCTTAAATTATGACCTTTATGTAAAACAAAATATTGTTATAACTGAATGCAGATGACGATAAATTATTAAATAATCAGTTTTGCAAAAAAATATCTAACGTCATGGACCATGATGTTAAGTCAAAAAATGTCAAGCTATGGATTGAATTATTACATATTATGCTTGGTTTGTTTTGCATGGGAAATAAGGCTTTTTAAGATCTAAATTTCTAACTAAAACGATTATGTCGTCAAAATAGATGAACTATTTGAACTTTTTCCATCGTTATCATACTAATGTGTCTTTGAAACAGTGTTGGATGGATTGATGGAGCTTAACTTGCTTCAACATTTAAATTCCGTTTCATTTTCATTTCACCTACTTTTTCTTTCTTGTCAGTTTCTACTTCTTTTGTGGAAAATTATTTCAGCTATATAAGACAGAACCAAGGTCTATTAGGCTGGAACATTAATCGTAAAAATTGTTCGACTTTGACAAGCTATGTGACACGTTATTTGTCTTTCATGGGCAATATTGCCTGAGAAAATGCGCTCCAGACAAATGTTACCCATATGATTGGACCGTAATATAATGTTACATTTGCCTAATAGTCTGTATAGCTCTATGGCTCGGGACTTGGAAGCTGACCAAGACAACCTGCAATTAACTGCATTCCTTTATATCATCTGCATGCGCCGCCTCCTCAATATAGAACGGTCAGAGAAGATACAGTCGTGTGGGAAACCACCGCCCAGCTATCCATGTGAATCTTCATTATATACAATCACAAATATACATACATACATACATACATACATGCAGCTCTATGTCTTGACGAATCTGTATCAAATCTCACTCTCCTGTATATTGTTTTCTTTGTCAAAACATATCTACTGAAGTAATTGGGTATATCTTAAATTGGTTGACTTTCACTGTGCAAATGAAACACAGCCGATTATTGGTATTCCAACAATATATGGCAATGTTATTAATTAGTTTCCTGTGGCAATCTCTGCTAGATCTTCGACCTGTGTAAACAATTAGGCTTCTTGACTTAATACCTCCCTCAACTAGATTCCGGCACTAAGGTTTTAGTAGAATACTATTCTAACTTTTGTCTAACTTTTGTCTAAGCTTCACACTAAACTCATACTTTTTTATATATTTAATTCAGTATATCACGCATTTTGTTGTTGTTTGTTGTTGCTGGGGTTAACGCCATTTTTCATCACAAGGTAGGCTATACATGGCGACCAGTATAAATGGCTGAGGAAAATCCCAGTAATTTCCCGGAAAGATCCACCGACCCACAAGAAGCTACTGGCAAGCTTTCTCACATACCCACACTGGCCGAACCCAACACTCGAACCCACGCAGACAGAGGTGAGATGGCAATGATCCGTAGCTGTGAGCGCTTTAGACCACTCGGCCACTCTGGGCTCCTTTCACGCATTTTGTTCTTCCGTAAAAAGTACACATCATTAATATTAATAACTTTCCTTTGTCCTGTGCTTCCAACTGTTTATGAAATTCAGACCTTCTTAATGTGGACGTATCATATCTTTAACAGCCAAAGTGTAGTTTTTGGTGTCTCTAAATCGACATCTAATACAAATCCCTTTCTTCCATCATTAGACCTTCTCTTAACATTTGGGTTAATGCATCGTTCAATTTCTTTCGTCAGCATGATCATCCTTCAAAAAGGAACCACCGTTACCATGATTATTATTGAAAGTAACCACCGTTACCATAATCATTATTTAAAGGAACCATCGTTACCATGATCAGTTTTAAAAGGAATCACTGTTACAGTGATTATTATTAAAATGAACCACCGTTACCATGGTTATTATTAAACGGATCCACCGTTACGATAGTCATTATTAAAGGCAACCACATTTACCGTGATTATTATTGAACGGAACAATCATTACTAAATTCATAATAAAGGCTCAAAATCTGCATTGGCAACAATATCGAAATTATTGTTATATTTCGAATTTATAAATTTGATTATTTCATTCTTAGGTAGGTCGTCAATTGTACCCCACACCATTTCAAAGCAAAAATATATATTCAATATGTCTAATTATTTGAGATAATTTAAACACTTATCACACAAATATTTATTTCCGGTATGTGATGTTACATCGTTGCATACTTGTAATTCCACCATTATGAGGTATTAAATCACAATAATTCTCAATTTCTGAAATTCCCTTTTATATCGATGTCCGTCCTTGTATTTCTTGGTGATCTAATTACCTTGATAGAGAGATTAATATTTTTTGTTTTGATTTTTACAGTATTTCCCATATGATAATCGATATATCGTATTCACTCTAGCTGATTTGGTCACATTCGAATCAGTTAGACTCGTATGAAACCGCTGATTAATATGGTAGTTTCCAGAATAGCAAGCATGAGTCGATTGTGTATGAAACACAATTTCAAACTTAACGTACATCTACTGATTTCTCTTATGCAAAGGTAAGTCGTCCATCTGTTGATTCCATCTACAGGTGTACTAACTGGATTTACCAGTTTACCATTTTAAACTCTGAATGCCATTGACGAATTCGGTGCAAATATTTTAAAGTAATGCTTTTACAGGAGGAGATTAAGTAATATTTTTGACACTAGAATGTTATTTATTGTACTTTACAGACTGGTGTCCTAAAGATTTTGTCTAGTTCAGGTAATATACATGCACGTATATTTACATGCCGTTATTTCTTTTCTTGCATTAATTTCCAAAATTCATCAAATTACACGTTTTGCAAAATAAATTAATGATTTCACATCATGGTCTTTTTTTCCTACCGATAACTTTGTCTCATCAACTGTTTAAACTGGCAAGCTTATACTAGTTGAAAGTCTTCAAAATTTAAAAGTTTCCTAACTCAACGTAGTCTCAATTGACGCTAAATAGATTGTTTAGTTCAGTATAAATAACTAACATTTAGTTACTTTCAGCAACAATGAGTCACATTAGTGAAATTCAATTATTTACCTTTATAAGCGACACACGTAACACAAGTATTGCATGCATCTGGCTTTAGTTACATTTAGCTAGTTACTTTGAGTAAGATTCATTTATTTACTTATGTCCCTACTTAATATATTACCACGTATAGATAGTGTCCTATTACCCCCATACACGTAACAAGAAGCATGTGGAATTTGATGCAAAAGTAAGCCTCCTGACGATACAAATAAATCTAACACAATCAAACCGTTTAAAGGTTATGCATATCAAATTGTGACATAAGCACGTGCGCTTGAAATGAAACAATTAGTAATGTTTTAAAATACAATCTGAATTTAACATACTTTGTAGAAGAAAGCACCGCTAAAGTCAGAAAAATAATATGGAACGAGGTGGACGACGACTTGCAAATCAGCAATGCATACAGCTAATTATGTTCCAACCAAATAGAGAATTAAATAATTTGAAAAATGAAATGGAAAGCATTGAAAACTTGAACAGGACATCGAAAAAAGAAAGATCATGTAAAAGGAAGAGAAAAAGCGAACTTCTTAGGGATATCTTACCTTTAGTGAAGACTCATATGTATATTATGTAACAACACCAAATAAAAAAACATCAAAGAGTTCGATACACACAAGAACCCAAAATATATATCTTTCTGTTGGTTTCTTATTTATCAGGTATGAAACATGGAGTTCACAGTTCGTGCGTTTTATCAAGCTTGTAAGAAGACCAGTACATTCATTCTATTAGCATGGTATATGTCGTGGATGTCAAGAACCGTGGCTCAAGTCATTAAGTATTGGAGAAAACCTACACATTTTCCACAAAGCTGGGTCCTTTGAAAAAGAAAACAAATCCCAAATGAATACAATAGGAAGTGGATCCTACTCTAACGTCGAGAAAGCATTTGATATTCAAGGTACAAGTAGTAAAAACACATCATCGTTTCGATTAGTTCAAATAGTAATGCAACCATGATCAACTGTGGTGCATTGTATGGATCGTATGATGATTTCTGTTTTGACACGTGTATAAGATCACAGTGGAACAATTTGAGCCCGACAGCTCCCAACAAATCGTCTGAACGCATGTAAATCCCATATGATCGCTATTACCAGATGCGCGATCGCTACGTTCATAATTTATAGAGCAATACATAACAAATAAGTTATTTAATAACAAGAGAAGACCTGGATTAAATTAGGACCTTAGCTTTTTATGCTTGAGTAAAGAGGACTTTCAAATATAACACGTAAGAATGAAGAGTCCTAATGATCAGTCTGGTTCCAACTGCATGATACTATCATAACATTGCACGTGTTCACACAACATAACTGGATGATACTATCATCACATTGCACGTGTTCACACAACATAACTGCATCTGGATTAAAGGTTTGGTTTCTTTTCTAAACGGCCATTTTGATATCTCATTCGTAAGTTATTAATGTAATCGACAAATTGTTCTTGTATTAAAAGAAAGAAATGAGAAAACACATTTTCTGTTGCTCAAACATCTAAAATCCATTTTAAATTTTAACCCCGTCATGTTACATTTTAATATGGCGAAGAATCTAATGGACATAAGAATGAATGAACCTCTGGAAAGAAAAGATTTCAATTTCATTTTTGAACGTCGCAGTAATTAAGCCGACATCTAAGACGTTAGGACTGCTATTATGCATATTCAGTTTGGACTATGTGTTGACTTTCCATTATGATCATATACTCCGTGATCCTATATTTTGTATTTGATCTTGTACAAAATCTAGTTAATAGAGTGATATTTATTTTGCAAACAACATAATATGTCCTAATATTTCTCTATGAGAATAGATTAAATATTGAGATCATTATTAATTGTACACAGGTGTACTTTAATTTGAATTTAAGATAGATTTGAGTCTGAGCTCAGATATTTTCGGAAGAAATTTTCCAATTAGTTTGCAGATTATTTTCAGAAATGGAAATTGCACCCGAGGTCAAGTAGATTGGTATATAATCTCGTTTATCTAATAAATATTCATTCTTGTCTTTACAGCCGGAGCAGAATCAGTCTTTCATCTTCAGTTTTTTATTTGGGTGCATTAATTCTTTCAAATTATTATTCACTGGAATTACATGTGTTATCAATAATATCCTTGGAATAAAACATTTATTTGGAATTACAGTAAATTCAGACAATGACTTTAGATTATATTAATGTATACGGGAAAATACTGTTAACACATCACCACACTTCAGGCCATTGGCACGTTCACACATTCCAGACTAGAGGCACATTCAGTATCGGAATTTATTTGGAATACCACTATAATTCAATAAGAATTTATTTGGAATACCACTATAATTCAATAGGAATTTATTTGAAATACCACTATAATTCAATAGGAATTTGGAATACCACTCTAATTCAATAGGAATTTATTTGGAATACCACTATAATTCAATAGGAATTTAATATCTTTGGCTTTGTGATAGAACGTTGAGGACTATTTGGGATGCACTTCACAATACCATAAGTTCTTTTGTAAATTTTCACTTTTGTATTCTAGGGAAATAATTTTATAAAACTTGTTGGTTTTTTGCTATTTCCTGTTGCTTAGTTTAAAACCATAGAGTCGTAGCAGAAAATTGCGTGGGAATGGGGGATCGTCCAGGGTGCGAATTTCTCTCAAATATTTTTTAAAAAAATGCTCTTTGGAACTTAGTTCACTTGGTTTCGGTATATTCCTGGTCAAATGTGTTGGAATTTCATATATTTGAGAAATCTATGATGAAGCCAACAAACACTCACAATGTCATCCAATATGGAGAACGTTATCATAAATCCTCTCCAGGAATGGTAAGATCCGTTTAAAGAAAAAATAAACGAATGAATCACTCCCTCTTGCCAGACACTATTGTCTTTCCAATGCGAAGGCTTCTTTAACCAAGCAAAAACTTTTTAAAAATGTTGGGTCAAATATTTAGCGGAATCGATTTTTTATACGCGTTCTTTGGGTCTAATTATTAAGTCTCTATCTGGCACTGACATGAAAAAAGCAATAAAAAGTAATAAAATTGAAATAAAATCACAAAATGGAGTCAAGAAAGCCTTAGCGTTTTTGGCCCCGAAACAAGAGAAACAAATACAGATACAGAGATGACAATTGCAGTTGCAGAAAGAGGAAAGAGAGAGAGAGAGAGAGAGAGAGAGAGAGAACATTGCAATTGCAGAACGAAGATAAAGAGAGCGAGAAAGAGAAGATAAGTTAATGCAATGCAGATTCATTGTTAAAAGGAAGAGAGGGAAATACAGAAAAAATACAAGAAAAAGAAATAGATAAATATTTTCCTCATTTTGAAAATTTTAAATGACCAAGAGAGCATTGGATTCTATTATTACAAAAGTGTACTTATTGGTGAACGTGTTTCGCATTTCATTGTTTTGTCAATGCAAGCTGAATCATGTTTCGTTTAGTTCCGTTAGTTAAACTCATCATGATGTGTTTCTTTATACCAAACGATTCAGAACGGCATTATTTATATCAGTTTGAAACTAGTTTTTGTTCAAGCATGGCTTCATTAAACATTTTCCTCAGATCGTTACAAACGACGGGCCTAAATGTAAAAATTATATGTTTTTCTTTTGTATTTTATATTCGCTATGCTTAGAGACAGAGGACACTAATAGTTAATAATTGACGTGAATTACATAGTGAAGTCTAATTAATGAAAGTATATATGTACATATAAACAAAACATGGATTGGCCAGGAACAAAGGTGTATGTCTTTTTAGCCACTGGAACCCATCCACAATTATCAGTTGCCTATTCACATGTGGATATATGCCACAGATAGCGTCGGGCAAATATTCCATGTTTTAAGCACGTCTTTTAAAAGAGATATTTAACTTGTTCTGCTGATTCAGTACTCATTTTCAGACTCCATGGAAATGAATGTTGGAATGTAACAGAAGTGTAATCTGTTTACACGATGCGTCCTGTCTAATTAACCTATGGACAAAAATGTTGCCTTGCTAGAACCAGCGGATCATAAAATCTTGAACCCTGCAGGTATAAAGGAAGATCACTGTATGGCATCCTAGACTCCAGCAAGAGTATGCAGTTTATGAGTCTTATCAACACTGATTAACTGTCGCAGCATTATATAGATCGATACGACGAAATTACATGGTCATGTAACATCAAAGACATTTGACATCAAGATGCTATCTACAAGGCGATCCCCACTGACTCTACTTTAGCTTCTGCGGAAGCCTTGTCCCTATAATCTATTATTGACGTACGTCGTGTAGTGTAGTCTGATGTATGATCCAATCAAAGAATGAGGTATTACATCTGCTTCAGTTATCTTTTCCCATGAGAGTAGTACAAGTCTCTGGTCATATTCTAGGAAAGCAATTACTCTCGAATACAACCCGGGGTCACACAAGAAACACAGACGTATCAAAACACACTGATATTGCTTATGTTTTGTTTATTGTTTATTTGTTTCTATGTTTCTTTTATTTAGTTTGTTTTCTAATGGTATCATAAAAGTATGGACTAGTGAATCACTGATATAAACGCCACAACTTTAGGCTCAATCCCTTTCTAGCACTTACTTGATTGAGAAAGCAAGATTAAAAACATGTGAAGAAGCAATGAAATTAGAGGCCATCACAGATGATACATGACAGAAATGGTTTTATTACAACCAGCGATTAAATTACTTTGAATATAATTATTTTGCATTTCCTGGCTAATATTACTATTTCAAGTAGTCACGAGTAAGTTTAACAATAGCAGTAGATGAATTGTTGCAGTATTTAACTTACTGAAAAGTGTTAATTCTTAGGTAGTGAAGAAACGCAAAAGATTCAAAGCCGAATAGTTAATATACATTGTCTTGCGTTATTCTTAGGTATAGACTCTCAAATGAAGTGATCACATACAAATGTGAGTAAACCGTATTTGGTCACCTATTTTCTTAAAAATAAACCGTATTTGGTCACATATTGTCTTAAAAATAATAGAGTGAATAGCTGAAGATCACTTATTCCTCGTTTCAAATGCAGTCAAAACAATGGCACGTTGATGTGCGATACAATTGTTTTAGATCAAATCGGAGTTCCAACGGAGAAAGCACTTGAAGCCGATCTATGACAATTCGCAAAGAGCTACTCATTTAGAAATGTTTTATTTGCTTCCATTATTATTATAAACCTATCGACCGAACAAGCGTTCGCGAGCTCCTTCGACATGATATTGAAGAAACGATTCGTGTGCGAAATGGCAGACGAAAGTGAATGTTTATGTCATGCTATACCCGTTGTACAAACAAAGAAAACAACTAGCTTCTTCGGCTTATGCCCTCAGAGGTATTGTCCATGGTGAAGCCAAAGGGTGTACGACTGACCTGTACCCTCAGATGTAATGTCCATCGTAAGGCCGCTGTTTTTTAAGCCATGAGTTTTTTGGTTATTTGAAACACACATACACACACACACACACATATATGTGTATATATATATATATATATATATATATATATATATATATATATATATATATATATATATATATATATATATATATAATCAGTACTACATTCTTGAATCCATATTATATATATATAATCAGTACTACATTCTTGAATCCATATATATATATATATATATATATATATATATATATATATATATATATATATATATATATATATAATCAGTACTACATTCTTGAATCCATCGTTTGTAATGTGTAGACTTGAATACTGTCGTGAAATCTGATTCTCTCACAAATTGTTTCGCCCAAAATCTAAACGGTTCAATCAAAGTATTTTATTTTAAATCGTACTTTATATTAGGTCTGGATTCTACCAGTAATATCTTTTACCAAATCGGCAAAGATTTTGATGCCTCTTCCTTACAGAGCAGGAGCACCATTACGTTGTCCTTATTTGGTGAGTTGGTGAGTCAAATAACTTACAATGTAGCAAGAAAAAGAATTAGAAGTAAACTCATTTTATTGCAGAAATCTTATTTTTTCACATCAAAAAACATCGCCGTTTAAGTACATCACAAATAAAATATAACTTGCTTTAGAAGTAGACAACATGTCATGATTAGCCATATTGATGTAATGATCAACAAAATTGCATTTCTTAAAAACTTTTTTAAAGAAATACATTATGATTCCTAAATCGACAAACACATTAATTCTAACATTTAAGCATTTGAACATGTATAAAGGCATGATGTGCTATTATAAATTGCTTTTAATATCATCATTTCCATCAATGGACCTTAGAAATGAGTGAGTAGGTAAGCAAGCAAGTAAATAAGGACGTAAGTAAATACATATGTAAATAAGTAACTAAGTAAATAAACTTACTCGGGGCGGTCTTGGTAACGATACTGCTTACATCGGTAGACTTCGAAGAATCTACGGTTTCAAACGAAAATAATTGGAATACCTCGTGTTTCTGCGTGTATAATTTCTCTCCGACTGTAACTGCAGTTTGATTTGCAATATTTCCATTTCTTTCAATCAAGTTCAAATGCAATAAATTGATTTTCCATGATATATGGGTATTTTAAATAAAAACAAATGGATTTTATTAGGAATAAATATATTGTTTCTGATAGGGAGGAGTTGTAGAGGACCGACATCAGCCTTAAATTTGTATGAGAGCACTTCCATTACCTAAAAGGTGTTCGTGTGTCAATTACTCGTGATTATTATATTCAACAACGGGTTCTAATCCTTTTCTCGGATTTGCCTCAAGGTACACGGAACCTCTCAAGATCGAAATCCGACGGGACCAAATTAAATTTTCGGCCTGAGGTGTTTCGATTTAAATAAATTTACTATTATCAGATATGAATAAGATACGGTCAGCCCCCACCCTTCCGCCCCATCACACACGAACAAGTACAATGTATATGTTTACATAGTTTTGAGAGAACATCATTAGTCATTCAGTTTTATATTAAATAGTCGCGGTAGTTATAAATTCATTGCATCTGAACGTGTTTCCTTGCTGTCTTTAATTTTAATCTGAAAGGCATCGATCTATTTATTTTCTGATTCACTATCGTTTTTTTTTCTTCTTTCATTTTCAGATTAAGAGGTTTTCGGATTAGTGAATTACTGTTAAAATTTTAAAAAAGCACGGAGTAGTTGCAACATTTCGGTTTACTGAGCTATAGTTTATATAAATTTAAGAAGGAAAAATGGAGAATATAAACACAAGTTGGTGTATTTTGTGTTTACTAGTTCAAATTTATTTAAATCTATTAATAAAATCTGGGGAATCGAAGAATAACTTAGTATTAGGAGAATTTCGGTTTACTAAGGTTCAAATAAAAACTGGCTAATTGAAACATTACTAGGTGTCAGGAACATTTAGGATTACTGAAAATGTTGTCTTATCGGGTTTTGCTGGAAAATCATCCACGTGCGTACTACTGCAGTAACAGCTGATACACTAGTATCGCTAACACAAGATTTTGAATCATGAAAAAAGAATTGTCCACTCAGAATACTTTCACTGTGTATTGCATATTTTAAAAACAAAATACCAGACACCTTCACTACTTATTACAGTATATTGCACGGTTCATATTATCCAATCTCAGTTATCTCGTTTGCCCGTTTCCAGTTTTTATTGTTTCTAATATGTATACATTTTGTCCTACCACGTTATTCTTTCGCTTACATGAATGTTTCTTTCAAGCAGAAATCGTCTACGTTTAACCATCCTAGTTGTTTTAAAATTGTTGATGAGTAAAACTGTTCACATCCCTATAAGGTTGTCACACCTTTGACATATTTCTTTGTACAAGTGATACATATTTGGATTCTGAGATACAAAAAAGCTTTGACAAAGCTTTCCTGAAATTGTTACTTAGGGCTATGAATATAAAGAACTTTGTTGAAAAGTTGGTATAAGAAACGAACAAAAATACCAGTTGAATGAAAGCTTCCATGTGGGATACAATTGTGACTCTAAAGAACTGCAGTCGAATTCTGATCACGTGGCTTGGTACACTAAGGACTACAAAGGTGACGGACAATATAAACAGCATCTTGGCCACGCGAACCTGTGGCATACTATTGAACGAACTGCTGGCCAAGACACCGCCAGATATTTTTGAGGTTCGATTTTTCTTTTTCTGAATAGAGCTTATAACAGCTGTGGTTATGAAAGCCAACAGAATAATGATCACAACAATCGGAAGCAGAATTGTTGTAACGGAATCTATGTACGACAAGTAGAAACCAATGTCTTGATACTTCTCAATTTGTTGACAAATGGGATGTGTGTGTCTAGGGTCTTCCTGAACCGAGTTTATAACTAGGGTTATAGCATACGAAGCAGCTGCTACTGCAGCCAAAAGAGATGTAATAATTCTAGCCCTAGCTAATGTGCACATTGTCTTGATTTTCATCGGGTGGCATATGGTAATATAGTTTTCAATTGTAATGCAGACCACGTACCACACCGACAGAAAGCCGCATGCGTAGGTTAGATAAACAATACTTTGACAAAGTCCATTATAGTGGTTAAAAGGGTATCCAAGGACCTCAAGCCAGACAAACGCAAGACAGATAAGCATACCAGTATCAGCCAGCAGAACAGCCAGTAAATATACACTTGAAGATATTGGTCGAAGCTCCTTGCTGCTGTAAACGCAAATCGAGAGAATATTTCCGAAAATTCCAGTAAATACAATCATCGGTAGAATATAGCGGTACATGATGTGTTGTGCGTGGTATATAAACATAAGCATCTCTTGTGATGGCGATGTTCCGTTTTGAAAATTAGTCTGGTTTAGGTCATACGAAGTCACGTTGATATCTCCAGTTGAAGCCATTTTCTTGTTTTTGTTTCACCAGGTTAGCCTGATGCGTTGCGTTAAAAAGTTATTTCTGATGCACCTGGGTGTATGACTACTATTACATGATTTATTAACTTTACAATATTCTATAGTGTGTCACGTATTTTATATTTCGTCTTAGAAATCGGAAGCAGAATGTTCTCTGTAAACTCTTCTGAATTCTCTAAACCGACGTTTTCATCACCATGATAAGTATCAAAGTGGATTCTAGAGTCTGTATGCGCAAAAACTATCAGCTGCTACGGAAGACAGAATAAATAAAGTATTCTTCACGTATTAGGAGAGATTATGTTGTAGCATTTAAAGCCACTCTTGGGTAAATTATCTTCAAATTAATTACGAATTTCTTCAATGCGTCTTGTCTGATCTCCCCTGCGATTACTGGATTGAGTTACAAAGCCGGTGGAAATGACCAACGAATTACACTCTTTTGTCTAATGGAAGAAAATTTCATTTCATTCCGTGATGGAACCTGTTTATCTGCAAAGTAAAATATAGTAAATGTAAAACATACTTTTCTTCTTCATTTTATATATATATATATATATATATATATATATATATATATATATATATATATATATATATATATATATATATATATATCTGTGTGTGTGTGTTAAATTGTAAAATAAACAACACCAACACGTGGAATATGTGACCGCTTTCGCTTTAATGTTTCATCAGACTGAATTCAATAACAATGCTTACGTCATTAAATATATTCTGTTTCTAAGTGATCAATGAAATAAACAATTGACATAACACGATGAAGTCATAGCTAACATTTTTAACATAACTGTCTGATACTTTAACGAATAACTGACATAACGATATGCATATACAGCAAAGATTAATGATATTTTGATAAATAAATATTAAATATACATAAAGCTGGATCTTAAAGATATATATATATATATATATATATATATATATTTATATATATATATATATATATATATATATATATATATATATATATATATATATATATATATATATATATATATATATATATATATATATATATATATATATTGATAACATCTCTAAAATTTATGTATAATGCACATTTATTAAAGATATAAAATATAAAAAAATGAAATATTTAAATTGAAAAAAAGAAGACAAAACCCCCCAAAACACTACCAAAATTTATATAAAAAATAAATAAATAAAATACAAATAAAAATAAAAATCATATATTTAATTCTATATACCTTGGTAGAATCCAGAGATAGCACTTTCCGTTCTGTCTGGTGCATATTTATAATTCTCTTTAATTAATTATATATGTCTTTATTTCTTTCATAGAATCTGGAATTAATGGCGTTGTTGTTGTTGTAGGGTTTAACGCCATTTTTCAGCTCAAGATAGGCTATATATGGCGACCCCCGGAAAGAACCGTCTACCCACGAGAAGCTACTGGCAACCTTTCTCACATACCCACATTGGCTGAATCTGAGACCCGAACCCACGCAGACAGAGGTGAGATGGCAGTGATCCGTAACGGAGAGCGCTTTAGACCACTCGGCCACTTGGGGCCTCTGGAATTGATTACTAGGTCGTCATGCGAGCGTGTCTGCGACACACGAGTGTATATAACACAGACTGAGTAACATCATCCAAAAGGTTGAAATAGTAAAGGAAGATTATACATTTTTGCAAACAATAAAACAAAGATTAAGCGTCCATCCAAATAAACAGACCATTTTACCGTTTTCAGTTCCTTCACTTCATATCGCCAGTCTTGATCTTGAAATTCCATAACACAACTAAACATTACATTGTTGCGATATTTTTAGTACAAAGATTACTTGATGTAGAAATACACATATTTACTGTAATGCATTTGTGACCGAATATTTGCAGTATTCGATTCGAAATATTAGTCTGTACAGAAGACGTAGACAAATTTCATTTTGAGTCGGAATTGCATTACATATTTTCCGCGTAAATTTGCAGTGGATGGATAAACTTCTGTCAATTTGATGACCGGTTTATGTCTACGTTCTTCTGTGAATAGAGGTGAGTTTATTTACATCTGTAATTTAACATTTACACCACGCTTGTATATAGGGTGGATTCCATGTTTCAGGTTTACCCCCCCCCCCCCCACAGCACCAAGTTACACATTCGCTATGAACTGATACGAATAGATTTAATTCTTATTGTTGTTGTTGTTGTCGTTGTCTTGCGGTTTTATACATTTTTAATGTTATTATACGTTACTCATGACATAACTAACCCCTGTGGGGCTAAATTAGCCAGAGAGAAACAGTCGAGACCATTTTCCCCCAATTCCATTTCGCGAGTCGATTAACAAAATGTCGACTAAAAATGTTCATTGAAAACCAAAAAAATTCCAGAAGGCAGGGTTTTAAAAATGAGTTTTCCCACGACCGCAGCCTATCAGTGAAGAGAATAAAGAACAATAATTTCACGGGCTTGTGTTGACCAATCGGAATCACGTACAGTGATATGTTCACATGTTATAAAATCAAAAATGTGAAACTGCACACACTATTGGCAAAATTTACCGACTATGTTTTATATATATATATATATATATATATATATATATATATATATATATATATATATATGTGTGTGTGTGTGTGTGTGTGTGTGTGTGTGTGTGTGTGTGTGTACGTTAACGAATGTTTTGGTTTCATATAACGAACGAATAGCCACAAGAGTCTTAGAGATATGCTGTATATACATCGAAATCAACGCCAAACTCACCAACCACTATAACTTTAATAACTTAACTGGAAATATAATATAGTCACTCGAGATACCACAACCCGGGGCAAAACGATAAAACACGCACACGTAAGGAACCATACTGGATGGTGTAACTGAACAGTCATGGCAAATTTAGATTTTAAAATATCTAACCTTTCTGATACAATCTTAATAATTATATGTTATGTATCAATGTGTCTTTCTTCCACAAATTTGGCGACACTATTTATCCAATTAATATTCCTTAACGCTATGCATGAATAATAATAATAATAATAATAATAATAATAATAATAATAATAATAAGTAATTGAATGTAATCATTTTATGAAGAATGCTTTAAAGAATGTAAATAAATGCATTATTTTTCATTTATTTCACGTACTGTGGTGGATAGAGGTCGGGGACAGGGGCTTATTCCGCGGATCATCCAATCCCCACTCCTAACAACGAGTGCAAAATAACCGGTATACCAGTATGTGTCTCATAGAATGTTCTCTTTACATTGCAATAGTCAGAAGTATGTCATGCTACAGAAACGCTTAAAACCAAGCCTTCAAGTGATTCCGTCCGTCACACCCGACGCCTACTTGTTTACGTTCCCTCTATACAAAACAAAGCGATTTTTTTAAAAAAAAATCCGCCCTGACTTATATAATACGAAACTACTTGCTGACTACGTTAACAATTTTCACATTTGAAAAGATGACATCAGTGCTTGCGTATTGGCATTAGTAATGCGATGAATGAATCCAGAGTTAGCTTTTGCGACATTTCAGCTGGTAAGTATTTTTGTATTTTATTATTATGAGGTTATATTTTAATTAATGCGCTCATTATGATCTCTACTTTTTGGTAAATATGTTAATTATTATCATTCAAAGGTATGATTATACTAAACATTATTGCTATCTGAATACATCTTATTAAACTCTATCGTTATCCGCAACTTAGAAATTAAGACAACCATTGATTTAAAAAAAATATGAAAACTTGGATGCACCAGTGAAAAGTAATTTCTTTTTTGGTATTGTATTTGTTTGCGTCTTTTAATGTTACTCCATTACCTAAAGCACTATTTCTAATCACTATTTGACGAATTTGAATGGTTAGCATGGACATTTGAACCTTTGTCTACATTCTTTCATACGGGTCCTTTACATAAGCAGTTAGCTCTTACCAATAAAAGGCAGCCTACATATATTTCTGTACTGATTTGAGGGTACATACCGTGTTTGAGTACGTCTGTGCCTCGTCTTCAGCAATAATGGCTAGCCATATTTGAATTAAATGCTCCGTTCTCTGCTTTAGTAGTAGCGTGATTATTAGATAACTTTGGTAAGCTATAGGTGCTACTTCCTAGGAAATAAATTTGGAAATCTTAAAGTGCTACTTCCTTGGAATTAAATTTAGCAAGCATTAGGTGCTACTTCCTAGGACATAAATCTAGCAAGCATTGGGTGCTACTTCCTAGGACATACATCTAGCAAGCATTGGGTGCTACTTCCTAGGACATACATCTAGCAAGCATTGGGTGCTACTTCCTAGGACATACATCTAGCAAGCATTGGGTGCAACTTCCTAGGACATACATCTAGCAAGCTTTGGGTGCTACTTCCTAGTAATAGACTTTAACAAGCTTTATGGTGCTACTTCCTAGGAAATACATCTAGCAAGCTTTATGGTGTTACTTGCAAGTACATAAAGCTAGCAAGCATTATGGTACTACTTCCTACGAAATAAATTTAGAAAGCGTTAGGTCTATTTCCTACGACAAACATTTGAAAGAGTTAGGTGTCACTTCCTACTATATGTTTTCAGCCTGACTGGTTTTTTAATGTGGACTGTGTATTAACTGTTTCTAAAGATCACCGCGGCATTTTATACGCATCTATTCTGCAACAAAACATATTGGCTGGCCTGGAATATAGCATGATGAATTTTGTTCTAATGTAGAATGTCAGTAACTTTGTTTATCAAGCATGAAGAAACCGTTTCAGCATCATTGTTCTGGAAATATTAGAAGTTTTCTAAAAGCAAATCAATTGATTTAAGACAGTGTTTCTGTCTGTTGTTCGGTGCTAATTTGCTGATTCTATGGACTGCTGAAATTTTCTACTGACAGATGCCAGATGTGATAACAGCTGAAGATGCCAAAGACACATATATCGACTTACTAGATATCAAACCGATTAGTAATGTTATAAACATTTCGAGAACCAATGCTCATGTCAAGGAGGTGACATGGAAAATAAATTATGGATTGATAGCTAGACCAGTTCTTGAAATAATCTGGAATGGAATAATAGAGACTTTATAAGCTTTTATAGTTGATGAATAAACTAGACTTCCTTTTCAATTAGCATACATCCAACGCATTGTCTGAGAAATCTGTATAGTTGGACAGACAATGTATACACAGAAGATGTATCAAAGGAAATGGCTTCCAATGTAGTTTCTAATTAGAATAAAATCAGAAAAATATTTGCTTTCGTGACCTTTTATCAAATCTTGACAATAGTTACTTGATGCGGTTTCTCCTAAACAAACTCAAGTAAATAAATAAATCCGTCAGTTGAAACATTCCTCCTGACCATATTTTAGTATCATCAATTGATTGAAATGATTTTATATTCATAAAGAAAAACAGGGTGAGAAATGAATTTTGATGATCTTCAAGTAATACCAAATAAAATTATTGTATAAAACAGTCGTTTTCGTACATCAGTCAATTGTGTCGTGGTTAAAATCAAACTTTTAAGAAACAAAACAAAAATAAAAATGGACAGGTCAGTTATAATAATTATATAAGATCACACGCAACTCTTAAAACTGTTCATCAATAAGCCAGGTGAATATTTTTCTTTCTCACTCAGAACCATTAGAAAGCAATTATTTCTAGATAGCAGCAATTCCCGGAAGTCCGACAGAATGAAGACGTCAATGTCTAGCAGAGAAGTGATTCATGCATTAATTAAATCGTTGGGTTGCATAAGTACCTTTCGTATTAACCTGCAAAAAAGACACACTCTTCTTCGAACTAGACTGTCTCTGAATTTAAAAAGAATTTTGCCCTGAGCGAAAACGACTAATGCATGTGCAATCGATGGTTCCACATGAAAGAGTATTATTTATATTTCCTGTGTGCTTGTTTTGCCTTAATTACAAAAGTCCCAATGGAATCAGGACGTCACGACGCATATAAAGAAATTGGAAGGTATCCATTATGTATTTTGAAAAACGGATTGAAACACGGTATCACTTTCTTTTTGTGTGGCATTTGTATCAAGACCTTCGAAACCAATAGATGTTTAAGTGAGTTTGCCTTTCCCCTATATTACGCACATTGGAATATCTCTTGTTGTCTCAGTCAAAATCGAAATTTTTAAGAGAACTACATACAGTAGTCAATATTTTTTTTTGTATTGACATACCAAAACATGCAGCTTCAAAATACTGCGTACATGTTTTTCTCAAAGGAAGGAACGACTTTGATGTGGAGCAGAGTTACTTGGAAGTCGTTAGGCCAAGATGTAATTAGAAACCTTATCAAACGAGTTCTTGCCCGTAACTCAGAAAAAATCGTGTACGTTAAAAGGGTATGATGTCAGCGCGCTGTCATATATATCTATTCCTTTTTAATTTCATTCGTACAGCAAAGCCTACAAATATTTAGAAGAGAAGGAATATTATCAAAACGAAACAGCATTCGTTTTTTGCTCTGTGTCAAGGGAAAGAACTTGTTTGATACGACCTGTGAACACATCCGGGCCTTACGGCCTCGCCATATTGCGTTCTTTCCGCTGTCTCATAACAGAATATAAGTACAATGTGTGCATTTTTGTTTTATGCACACATTATGTCAATGCCATTCTCATTAAGGCTATGCACGTCATGCATATTTACAGCTAAGTAGACTCTTATTTATACACTTATTAAATCTTAGTGCCTCAAGCATAAGTGGATACCTATGTGTGATTTGGATTTTTAACATAGCTTTAACAATATTTCAGTCATATCGCTATGATGTCTGCAGTATGGCCGCCATGCATAGCCTATCGTGTGCTGAAAAATGGCGTTAAACCCCACAACAACAACAATTAATATTGTTACAATAGATAGTATTTAAGGCACTGATCGTGTATTTGAAAATGTCCATCATTCTGTAATTCTTCTTTTTTATTTGCACATACCTTTTTTCAAACAGCAAATACCAATGTATGTATTGCCCTCCGAGAATGTCATTCAATTTGGTAGACTGATGACTCTAAGAATTGAATATGTAGTACTTTTGGCTCATTGGGATATAATGGTTTTAGAGACTAAACAAAGAAAGAAACATGATCATGCATTGACATATGCATTATTGTTGTACCTTGTGATATGGTACATCGCGAACACATTGTACAGAAGGGGTTGTTTTGGTTTGATTTGGTTTGGTTTGGTTTGGTTTGACATTTAATTTTTACTTTATGCTCAAACGCATTGGCTGGCAAGTTGAATAACAGATTCAAGCAGGTGATTTTGTTGATGATAATTTGCGCCTTCTTTGAACAGATTCATCTGGACCGGGAGGAGGCTATGCTTTCTACTCCTCTAAGCATGCGTCCATATATATTTCTTTGTTATAATGGTATATTGACAGTACATAAAAAATGTGATATTATTTCACGCCCAGTGAAATATCAAGAATATTTGTCGCCGAAAATAAAGTAATTAAGCAGAAAAAGAAAAACATTTTGATACTCTTCTGAACGGTTTGAATACTTGACTTATAAATAAACTTAACTACTGTACTGTTCCTGATAGTGTTAGCATGCCTTTCTGAAGCAAACTGAATTGCCTATCGCATATCATTCTTATTCCTGCCAGACCAGTTCATAACTCAAGCGTATGTAGGGACTTTCTTCTTTAGATTATTAGAAGAAACACATTCTAAGAGATAGAGTTCTAATGATAATCAGTAGAAACAGATCTGAATTTCAATTTGTCAATACTGTATTTTTCTTTTCAACAACGATGTATATTGAATGTTTTAAAAGAACGAAAGAAAGTTCTAACGACAGATTAAAAAAAAAAACTTAATTTTATATAAAAAGAAATGTTTTTCAATGTTAATTAATCAAGGGATTAGATACAGAACTCGAAATAGGTTTCTCAATATGATGTTGCTAGACCCTTTTTCCTTTCCTTTCATTCTATTACTTATGATTAAAAATAACAACACGGAATAGAATTAATTAATTATCTAACCTAAGCGCAAGCATATTTAAGAATTTATGTATTGGACGCTTGAAAAATTATTTATGGGTTTCTTTCTTGCACCAACCGAAACTGGTGGCTTAGCTTCCACTAACAATACACTATTTTTTTATTTTGCAAACAAAGTGAAACTTGCTCGATTGAATTCTCTTTTATATTCTTCTGTACTTCTTTTTTATTCGAATGTTTCATTTTGACTGTCCGCGCGCACGATGATTTCTTCAAAACCGTCGTCTCTGAAGACTGTTTGCATAATTATTTCTGCAACAAGCAAGTTCAATTTAGATATAATCCTTACATAGTGTTAAATTTTGAAATTAAACTTACCCCAAAACGATTGCAGCATCACCTAACATATCGACTTAAATAAAACGTACCTACGATACGATTCACCATTTATACAGGACCTGTGCAGCCTATTTGCATATATATATATATATATATATATATATATATATATATATATATATATATATATATATATATATATATTATAATAATAATAATTCATTAAAGAAAGAAAATTTAGGGCCTCTATTAACCATATCCATTACAGCAGGCTCCAACTCAGCTTAAAATTCTTGCATTCGATGGTCCAACATCGAAACTTCTTACCAATCAAGCGTCAGAATCTAAAGTATATCTGTTAAAAAAAAATTTGTAGCCATGGCGTCCATTTAGAAATTTGCCAGTTTTCAATAAACTTTACAGAAAATTGTACCTATGGAAATCTATGTTTAATTGCACAATTCCCTTCTATTAATATAGCAAAGTAGTAGTATCAGTAGTAGTAGTGGTACTAGTTGTAGTAGTAGTGGTAGCTTTTCTACAGTCCTTTGTAACATTGAATCCTTCAATCGTGAAGTAGCATTGCTAAATTTGAATTACTGTGGCTTTCATATCAAAAAGAAACCCTTTGTGTAATAATGAATGGCTGTACACAAACGCCCTTCAATGGATAAGAATAATGAAGACTTGTTAGCAATGTTGGTGAAAAGTTCTTGAAGTTACGTTGGGCGATATACTTTGACGTTTATGTCATCATGTTTACGCAAATGTCTTACATGTTTCTAACGGGAAACCCGCTATTTATTAATAGCTATGTCAAAATACAAGATCTAAAAGATAAATAAGTGACCAGAGTCTGAAAGTATAAATGTTTTGTATTAGTTACTGTTTGTTGCCTGATTTGTCTCATCTCTAATTGTAAAAATTAACAATCAATAAGTATAATATCTTCAGGAGTTTTTATGTCTCTTTTCCAAATATCGCACACAATTAAGTAATTAAAAGAATTTAACGAAAATGGTCTCCATACTGTTAATTGTGTAAAACAATAAATATCCCAGTTCAAGTGTTAACGTAACCAAACTGGCGTACCATAAATGAAATCTGACTTATAATGGACTGATAGTTTTAAAAATCACTTCAACATCAAGTAGTGGCTATATATTTCTTTTCATAATCGTTCGGTGAAGTCAAGTTTTCTGAATACGTCGTAACGTTTCAATCCTCGCTCGATGCAAAATATCCAGTTTCATACTTATAATTCAAGATGATGATGATGATGATGTAAATAATAATAACAAAATAATGATAAAATAAGTAAATAAGTTAACATAATGATCATACTTACATTGCCTTACGATATTTTACTATATCACAGTTGTCCAAATGAGCAATGAATACGCCAGTGTACTGAATCTCACAAGCATTTCTATTCACATAGAGAGGTTGTTAGTCTCTGATCGACTTGCTGCTAACACTAGTGACACTGTTAGCAAAGAGGAATAAAGGCTGTTTATATAGAGACCGTCTCGGCTTTAACTGAACCAATGATATTACAGACATTGGTATGTCGTTTGCGCATGCCTAGAGAAACAACATCTTTAAATTATTGTTCTTAATCACTACGAGTTTTTCATTAGCCAGCAAAAATAGATCAACATAATGTGGATATTCATGTGGATATGCATAGAGCTGAATTGATTTATGGTCATTTGTTTGAGATAACGAAAATGGTAAAGCAAGTAAAAAGTGAGATGAAAGCTTGTCTACTAGAAAGGATAAGCAAACTGTGTCAAAATAGATATGACTTAAAAATCCCGTCTACAATTTATAAGTTTTTACAAAAAGATTTTTGACATTTTAATCTACAAAACGCAAATGCATTTTAATTTCCTAAATAAATAAAATAAAGCAAAGACAAACAGAGAATCAGAGTGATAGGAATTCTCAAGGCGTCAGAGTGACTGGAATTCCGTATTCTCAAGGCGTCAGAGTGATATGAATTCCGTATTCTTAAGGCGTCAGAGTGATAGGAATTCCGTATTCTCAAGGCTACCATTATTGCATACTTTATTAGACAGTACATTTTTCATTTGCATAAAATTAATTTACAAATATCAAGTTTCAAATTATAAAAACGACAGACTTAAGATGTAATTAAAAGATTACAAATCGCGAAATACTTTTGACAAGTCTACAAAATAAAAGCTTAACCGTGCCGTTGTTACTGTTGGTGTCAGAAGTGTTGAAAATATAACGTAACTAAAAACAAAGGAGTAATGCCCATCACGTGTGTAAATCACAAACAATTGTGCTTTTGAGGGCTCATAAAATGGAAGTAAATTTATTATATTAACAGTTATGTTTTCGAGGACTAATAAAATGAACATTAAATGCACTATGTTTCGCTCATTTAATAAAATGGAAGTAAATATATTAGCTATGATTTATTGATTTATTTCGACACAGAGGATGGAATCAGATGGCATGCAATGCCTATAACTACCCTTTTTCACGCACATGATACCAACAATGTATCTTATACTTATTCTAAATTCACGTTAGAATAATTCTACGTAGCATTAATAGATTGTTATGGTGTAAATCATATATAACCCATACAAAGAATTTACCGTAAGGACCCATGGATAATTGAAATAGTCAACAATACAATACTTTAGTTGTATTGACATGTTGTGAAACGGCGTAGTTACTGTGGATAGTCATGTGACCGTTGATTACTTAAGGCATGTACCATTGTTCGAAACGATGCCTGTATATTTAATTTATCTCACTGTCACTGATATTCAGCCTAAATTTGCAATGTAATATCATATTCCGATAAATAGCAAATTCGTGTCTTACGACTGGTTAGTCATTTATATCAACAGTTACGTCATTACCATAACAGATAGTTTGGAAGCTCAGTACTTTCATTAACCATGGAAAATGCTTGCTCTCTGAGGTCTGAAAGAACACCAAAAGTTTGACGTATTTGTCAGAAAATGTCACTTTTTGGCTGACACTAGCAACTAGTACACGATACTAACCATGGTATGGTACATCTAAAAAGATTTAGTTTCATATGTGTCATTGGGTGACATTGGATGCCATTGAGTGCCATTGGGCGTCATTGGTGTCATTGGGTGTCACTGGTGTCATTAGGTGTCACTGGTGAAATTGGATGCCATTGGTGTCGTTAGGTGTCATTAGGTGTCATTGGTGTCATTAGGTGTCACTGGTGTCATTGGTATCATTGGGTCATATATGTCATTGGGTGATTAGAAACTATTTAAAATTAATGTCAGATTTGCATAAGTATTTAAATACTGATTTTTCTAACATTTTTCCTAACAACCACAATTTCAGACTGGTCTCTTTTGTAAGATATTTTTTATCTTGGGCAATGCTCTTATTACACAGCTGTGTTTAATGAGCCATGTTCAAATTACCATGGAATAGAATACATTGGAGTGATTGAATCCTCGGATAATGTGGTCAGTTTGGTAATATTCTTAGTTATACGCCCCAGTTTATCTGAGTGGATTGATTTCTCAGATTGTGTCCTCAAAAGCTTAAAATGATAACTTAATTTCGCTTCAAGGAAAACAGTAATAATTACATTTCTTTTCGCTCTTGTTTTTATCAGTGTACCACTGATATAGTAGCTGCATTTTGTCATGTGTTCGATCTATTTGACACATTGCTAGCCTAAATTAATATTCATCATTTCCTGTTCTTGGGTATTCTGAGAGAATTACGTGTTGAGGTTAAAACTGAAACAGTTCCACAGTTTTTAGCAGCAGCACTCACATGACACAGCCCACTTCAGTCATCAGCAGTACTTCCATGACACAGCCTACTCCAGTCATCAGTAACACTATCATGACACAGCCTACTCCAGTCATCAGTAGAACTCCCATGACACAGCCTACCCCAGTCACCAGCAGCACTCACAAGACACGGCCTGCTCCATTCACCAGTAGCACTCCCATGACACAGCCTGATCTAGTCATCAGTAGCACTCCCACGACACGGCCTACTCCAGTCTGCATTAGCACTCCCATGACACGGTCTGCTCCTAGTCATCATTAGTACTCAGAAGACACAGCCTACTCCAGTCATCACCAGCACTACTATGACACGGCATATTCCAATCATCAGCAGCACTCACAAGACACTGCCCACTGCAATCATGGCACGGTCCATTCCAGTTTCGATTTTTAACTCAAGCTTCCAGAGCAATTTGATCAAGGTTTTTGAAGTCCGAAATAGTTTTCCTTTGCGCTGTGCACTTGTACTTCCGAAAAGCTGTTTCAACCAGTAACGTGCATCACTATGAAGAGGACAACACGGTTTTAACTGAGGTTATTCGAAATGCTGTTTAACTGAGGTTATTCGAAATGCAGTTTAACTGAGGTTATTCGAAATGCGGTTTAATTGAGGTTATTTGATCACTGACACTAGTCTTGTTTCTAGCTAAAGTCGGGTCGAACTGTATGATTGAATTGATATCTCAAGTCTTTAGCTGCTTCAAGATGACAGTAATATTTCATTTAAAAATATACTTTTCTGTTGTGTCTTTTTGTTGTTGTGGGGGATGTGAGTTCTATTTCTTTTCTTTTCAATGGAAACTGAAAGATGCAGTTTTAATCTGAATTCAATTAGCTCATGGTTTTCTTGAATTTTAATTCAAGATTCACATTGTCGAAAATAGATGATCCTCGAAATATGTTGTTTGTCTAAATTTATTGGTACAGAACAGAAAAATTGGAATTCTTTTCATGCTCAATATATTTTTAATCATCCTTTAAAGTTCTTGAATCGAAAAGGCAACTTGTTGTTTCCAATGTAACACTTTCTCTTATAATACTTTATTTTAATGTTAGTTTTCAAAATTGCAAAATACTCATTTCCCACATCATCCATGGTGGGAACAAAAAAAAAAAGAAAAAAAAAGCAACAAACAAAACATCGTCGAGCTTAATTTCTTCATGACGCCACTATGATCGATCCAGAGTGAAATCGATCACACTAGTCCGACTACAACTTTGCAGTAAACTGATCAAACTCGCTGACTGCAAGTTATAAAGAGCGATCAGTTACTAAGTTGGAGACAATAAAGCCAAAAGTAATTAAGCATTCATTCTCAGGCAAGAAACTATTTCCTGAAGTTGCATAAGATCCAAGAAACATGATAAATAAAAAAATATCCTACAAACATAATAGCGATTTTTAACTGATTAGCATTTATTAAGACTGGCCTGGAGTGAATGCGTGTAGCAAGTTAGACACGTGTGTGTGTGTTTTCTCTGTGTGTGTGTGTGTGTGTGTGAGAGAGAGAGAGAGAGAGAGACAGTGGTATATGAAGGCTGTTTAGGGTCTGTGTAAATCACAGTTTAAAAGCTCGTGGTGTAGTTTAGGGTCTATGGGAAATTGAACATGGGGCTAAACCTTGGTGTTGGAAGTCCCAGTCGAAAACGAGTCCCGGCACTATGGGTATATGGGAATTTAATATGGGTGGGCATGTATATGGACAATAAATATTTAACATGAGAATGGCAACTGGGGAGTTGAAAATGGGTGACGTCATGGTCCCTATTGTATGGGTATAACACATTTATTCAAGTATATATATGGGCTCTCTAACCGGTGCTGTGGTCTAAGCACTATCCATTTAATACATACACATTTAGACATGAAACAAACCTATTCACGAGTTATTTAGTTCTTGGTTCTAGCGAACTACGTTTTAAAATTAAAGTTCATGCGTTTCAAAAAATCATATACAACGTATTTACATTAAATGTTTATTTATAAGAAAAAGCTAAAACAAAACAAGTAACAAACAATCAAATAGTAGAAAGTTCGTGTTTCTCTCCATATATTTCACACACGTTGTTTAAAATCTGGTCAGCTAACACTTGTGTCTCAGAGTAGATGTTTCCAATCACATGCTTCATTTCATTCGTAAGTCTGCTGTTAGTCCAAATTGCTAGGTACAGGTATCAGTAAGTAGATCAAGTGCAGTTATCATCTTCTTCCCATGGAGGTACAACGTATCTCATATGAATAAGCACGTTTCCATCGGTGATATCAAATTTATCTCTCATCGTCTGCAAGTCTTCATAGCCCTCAAAAGTTTTGAAGAAGTTAATTCTGCAGGTGTACTAAACCAGAGACATACAGACGAGTTCAAACTGTCGTGATACATATATAGGCTGAAACGACCTGGATTGAATTGGGACTAACGTTTGAGTACCTCTGACAGTAAATCAAGTAGGTCCGTAATAAAACCCGCTACTTCATCGGGTGGAACATCAGACGCGAAGTTTTTTAATTTCAACTTGTATGTGTAAGTTGTCGTCGTAGATTTTCTCGAAGTCGCTGTTCCTTCTCGTGTTTCATCTGCGTAGAGTGATTTATCTTACTCGTCGCTTATCCTCGCAATGAAGAATTGCTCTTGGAAGTCGTCCCTTTTTTATACTGGGTGATATCAGCATGTCCATAAGGTAAAGTCTTGTGGTCCAAAGTTGCACTGGTTGCACGTAGTTTGTCATGGCGTTAGTACATACACGACTAAGATGTGGCACTACATGGCATCACACCTGAGTCTTACGCTCAATACTTGCTGTTTGAAATGATTCATCTTTCTCGATTGACATTGGTTGTTACAATGAACTATTGGTCTTGGACGTTGTCCCATTTTACATAATGACCAATATCGACGTGACTTGCGGTAAAGTGAAGTGGTTGGGAAGCCGAACTCTCATCTGGTGCACGATTTGATAGACCTTTTTCAATGGTTCACACACAGTTTGGTGTGTGCGTAAACGTACAATCTTGTTTTGTTCAAGGGTGGTCACTTTAAAGTTGGTATCCTGTCCAGACTGCAAGGCTTCTTTCAATACGCCAAAGTTCACCAGTGGACTGTTACGCTAATTGAGAGTCAATCCTTTCATTTTACACTCAGTGTACACGTTTCCTTGTGGGTCCCGGTATTCGTAGCCGTAATGTTTAGGACCGCCACTAGCAAAACGTAAAATCTTGTCGTTGGGGTGCTCTACAAAGTCCAGTTTTTCTTCGTAATTGACTAAAATCATGTCCTCAGGAACGACGTCTGCGTGTTTCATGTATTTTGTTTTGTTGTGATGCATCTGGAAGTAGCGGGAAGATACTGTCAAATATTTCGTCTTGAGTAAACACTGTCTTTGTGCTATTTTACCCCACCAAAAATTAACATCACTTTGGCAAACGATCGCCTTCTTTCGTTTTTCTCCACGTGGTCTAAAGTGATGCCTTCTTGTTCCCAGTATTTCTCTTTGAATTGTTTTTGGTCTTCGGAAATGTGGCACCAGGTAGGATAGCCGCTGACTTCTTGTTTTAGTTTCAAAAACGCATCCACGTAGTCTGCCTTTCTGAGTCTCATCACCCTTGTGGTACTGTTCTGTCTTGGGAAAGTGGTAAATTTCGTATACTTCTAACAGTTGGTATCTCAGGTCCAGAGCTTTAAACAATTCGACAGGAACCCACGTTTCCGTCAAGGCGCATTCTTTCTTGGTGTGCTGACAAGGTCGACCTTGGTTGTACGTTTCGGCACAAGTACGGCACAAGGAAAACATCAGTTTTTCTTGGCAATGGTGAGGTAAAACGGTATGGTATAAGTCCGTGGGAGGCAAGACTTTGCACTTGATCAATCCTTCGTATTGTCAAATGTTGTCCAGGTCGATGTGTTCCGTCAGTAATTGCGGGTGCCCTGCGGAAAAAATGATATTTGCACACGTAAGGATACAGCAAACACACGGCCAAGTATTTGATTTTTTCTCCTTTCTCCTCGTCTGCTTGGCACAGCAAACATATGGTTTTTGTCCGTCCTCCGTACAAACTGTCCCTAGGGTTCAGTGAGTCCATCAGCGTGTAACTTTCCACAATTCGCATTCAAACAAATAATGAAATCCAGCTGCTAATGGGTGTTGACTGTTACATTAGAATGACAGAACTACCTGTTTATTAAATAGCCATTATTTAGAGCACTATAAAAAGTCATCGTTTAGAGCACTGTAAATAGTCATCATTTAGAACACGGTAAATAGTCAGCATTTAGAGCACTGTAAATAGCCACTTTTGTGCACTGTAAATGTTCATCATTTGGAGCACTGTAAATATTCATTGTTTAGCGAACTGTAAATAGTCATTAGTTAGATCCTTGTAAATAGTAATTTTTTTGAACACTGTAAGTAGTCATTATTTGGAACACTGTAAAAAGTCACTATTTAGGGAACTGTAATTAGTCATTATTTTAAACACTGTAAATAGTCATATTTGGTACAATGTAAATAGTCATTATTTTAAACACTGTAAATAGTCATTATTTGGAGCACTTTAAATAGTTATTATTTAGCGAAGTGTAAATGGTCATTGTTTGGAGAACCGTAAATATTATTTAGTACACTGAAGATTGTCATTGGGGCCCTGTATATGGTCATTATTGGAATACTGTAAATAGTCATTATTTGGAACACTGTAAATAGTCATTTTTTAGCGCAGTGTAAATAGTCATTAGTTCAAGGACTGTAAATAGTCATTATTTTGAATACTAAATATTCATTAATGAGATCACTGTAAATAGTCGTTATTTGGAATACTATAAATATTCATTATTTGTAATACTCTAAATAGTCATTATTCAGAACACTGTAAATAGTCATTATTTAGGGCAGAGTAAATAGTCTTTAGTTAGAGCCCTGTAAATAGTCATTATTTTGAACACTGTAAATAGTCATTATATTGAACACTGTAAATATTCATTATTCGGAGCACTGTAAAAAGTCATTATTTTGAACACTGTAAATAGTCATTTTTTAGAGCACTGTAATTATTTATAATTCTGGTACGGAGGATAGAATGCTTCCTCTCAAGCATATTATAATGGTGTTTCATACATTTCACAAAAGCTATATCGTCTAAATTCACAAAAGGAAAGAGCAAATTCTGAATTTTAAGAAAATCGTTATACAAAATAAGGTAAAAAAAAACACCTGCTTGTAAGTGAAATAAAAAATTACATGCGAAAAGGGGTTAGCTGCAGTTTTCTCTCAGACAGATAATTTCTAAAAGTGGATGCATACTTCCTTAAGTTCTTAGTCTGTACAAAAGAACAGAATGCCAATCCCGGTATCTGCTCTGGATAAATAGCGGAAGACAATATCTGTATTTAAAGATTAGGCGTTATGCAAAGTCCTCATTATTACTTTACAAATTTGATAGCCAATATCAATGATCTGGTGGATATTAGAATGACTGGATATGAATCCCAACATTTTAGGTAGATGGCTTTGATAAAGGATATTATATAAGTATATGAATATAACCCTTTCCATAAGTTCCCTACACAACTCAATCGTGACATTAATCAACAGTTGAAAAGGTCAATAAACCTTGCCTTTCTTCTAAGGAAAAGAAAACAATCATAAAGACTGCAGTTTTCCAGATTCTTGGGAAAACGTGTTTTCTAATTAATTTATTAATTAGTGAACACAGTGATTTGCTAACTACGGAAACTATATTCTGGAGCACTAATTGACTAATTCTATCATTGCTACTTATTTCATGAGTCGTAATGTTTGTGTTATATCCTAAATATCATATTCCAAGATATTTTTAAATTGGATATATTGGTTTCTTCTATTCCGGACGACTGTAAACTGAGTTTTGGTATAATCTAAACTTTCTAGAGTAAGTAGTGACGTATATTTCGCTATGAGACAATTAGGTTTCTCATCATCGGATATGTATTTAATATCGTATCCATTAATGGAGCAACAGCTGAAGAGGCATTATTCATTGTTACAAGAGTCTATTAGACTCACGTGTGTTTGATCCAGCATGGTCCATATGCTCAAAGCTTGCTATAAATTGTCTTTGGCGTACGTTTGAGGACTATCGAAGTGATGTCTCATTTGCCTGTACCCTTCCCAATCCTGGAGACTCCCATTCAAGATAGCGTTTTTATTCGGTTGGTCCACGTGATCTGCGAAATTTTCGAGTAAGGATGTCATACCATAATGTATTATTTAACCATATTCTGACGGTTGAAAAGTAAAATAATTCCATCAAATTTTTATTCGCCTTGTGGTCACCTCAAACGCAGCAAGATTTAGATTTTTTATAACTAACAATGGTGGGATGTCATTTCACACACATTACGGGCTTCGTCAATATATATATATATATATATATATATATATATATATATATATATATATATATATATATATATATATATATATATATATATATATATGTAAACGGTATGTTTAAGTCATCACAACACACATATGAATCAAGATGAATTTCGATTAAGATGTTTTCAAAATCGCTGATTTTATTTTCAGCATAATCTAACGTATTACGTGCAGACTGACTATCAAAATGAACCATGAATAAACAATGTTTTAAACTTAAGCAGCTCTGACATGTTCGTAGAGTCTATAGACTCAGTTACCGAGTCAGCGATTACCGCTTTGGGATTCATCAATAAGAGTCCTACGCTAACAACATGTCAAATATCATCAAGAAAATATATACATGAATATTCGTGATCAATATCTTCACAGGTGCTAGTTTACACAATGTTGTCAATGTGAAAACATGTTTATTACAATAAGAATGAGACACATTAAAAAACACTTAGAATGTGTCCGTAACATTAATTTTCCGCTTTACAGTTTCGTGTTTTGCACAAGGTTTAATTTATTTTAAAAAATGAATTTCCCAGTTTTCCTCACTAATTATCATAGTAATTTAAATTAACCAAGTATATCTATCTGATGTATTATTTTAAAAAGTTTTAATTCCTTGCATTTTGTTGCACGATTGATGGATGTACTTTTGGCTGTACAATATGCAAATTGGCCTGACTTAGAATGTGTATCTCTCAAAAGACTACAAGCTCAACTTCATCATTTTCACTTCCTGGACTTAGAGGTAGATTTGGAAGAAAACAAAACCATAATATTGTTAGTCTTTACATATTTTTCATTCATTAATTGCATTTTCAAAAACTGGCATTGTCTATTTTGCTAAATTTAATTTTCCTGTTTAAATAACCGCTAAACTAAGTGTACTTTGGAGTAGTTCTAGTTTATTTTTTTTAACTATTCTTGGAAAAGAAATCTCCTCTATGTATGATAATTCAAGGCATAAAGGTTTCACAGCAACTAGCTTCAGCAAATAACGTGTAATTGTGACCATATAATTCAGAGACTTTTTTGTTCTATTCTTGCCGTTCCTGGGAGTGCCGATTTCTGAACTTGGGTGACTACAGTGTGTTTATCAGTGCTCGCAGGCGGCATATGAGTTTGTGACATGTTCTCTCAGTGCTCCCGCTACAAAATGCATTATCTGTGTCTGTTTACAAGTTATGTATAGGTTTCTTGATTACAAATCTACTTTTTCGTATTACTATTTGTATTAGTATTATTATTATTATTATTATGGTGATAAAGACAGCTCTTGTTTCACCTTTATTTGTGGCATGTCATTGCGAAGCAGGCTATTATTTATGCTATCTCCAGATGATAATTCTGTTCAATTCCTCATGCGTACGCAACGTCGTTCGCCATACCAGTCAGAATTACAAATAAGCATCAACGAAAGTCAAGGATTCCTATGGAAATATATGATATTCTCCTTTATACACTCACACACACACACACACACACACACACACACACACACAAATAAACGCGCACGCGCGAGCGTATATCTATCTATCTACATTGTTATGTTTTAAAATAATGGGGAGAAACGAAATACGAAAACAAATAGATCTGGTTGCTTTAGAACAATAGCTGATATATACGTTTAAACTTTCATAGTTTATCTACGGTCGCGCTAAATGACTCATAGCTATGATTGCCGTTTCGTCTGGTTAATTATTCCAACTCGTCAACAACTCGTTGTGGTTGATGGAATAATCCCCGTTATTGGCGGTATCAAGTGTTTACTGCAGAAAAGATTAAAGAAGGTTGTATTCGACCGAGCGTTTATAGTTTCGGTCACTTAACCGGTTTATTTGTCTAATAAGTGCAATATTAGTGCTTGTTTATTTGTCTAATAAGTGCAATATTAGTGCTTGTAAATAAGTCATGAAGGACTTATAGTATATGAAATTATCCAAACAGCACTCCACTTCCTTTTGTCAACCCTGGCATTCACAGTGTGTATAGCAAGTGCATATTGATGTTAATATTTATTTTGTTAATAATACGAGATATATGCGTTTAAATTTTCTTCGTCCTGAGGTATATAATTTTGTGACAGTTGTGTCATTGTGATGAACTATTATAAAGATATATGCGAATAATGGTCTGCTTTCAATACCGTCTATGCAATTTAGCTGTAATTAGAGACCGGCAAAGTGATTACCTTTCCAATTAAAGTTATTTCAACACGTTTAAATGTGTTTAACGTCTGGGAAATGATGGATATGACTGGTGATAGGTTCCGTTTTTTGAAAACCCTTTGACTGCTGTGACGGTTGAAGTACAATGATCCAGTCTTACCAAGCATATCTCGCAGAATGATACCGCTATGAACTTCAGAGTCTGCCGTTGTCTGTATTACATTATGATTCCAAATGAAACTATCATTCATTTACTATCTCAAAAATGCCCATCTTTCAAGATGTTTAGTTCTGTAGTTTAATCTGATGTAGCATTTTTTTCAGGAAACTGACAAACTTGTGTGTGACCTTTGCAAACATTTCTGAAGAACACAAGCGGAACATTTCCACGTCGGGAGTCTATTGGTAAACTTCACGAATTAGTCATCTCAGGAATACAGCAAATACAGCTGCGGAGTCAACAAGTAAAGGATAATTATCAGCGGAATGACTACTTGTTAGAGATTTCATCTACCGACGTAACAAAATATGAACGCATTTTAGCTTTCACCAAATTATTACATATAGCCCTAAGCAATTTTAAGCACTTAATAAGCCAATCTTAAGGGCTGCTCATCTAAATCGTATATAAATTTCAACGATTGCACCCAGATAAGTAGGCTCCTGATAGATAGTACCAATTGATTGGCTTCTGAGCACATTATTAAAAAAAACCTCAAATCTGGCAGCATGTAATTTAAATGTAACGGTGTCTTAACAACTAAATTAAATTGTAACAGAAAATACTCATACGCCGTTTGAAAGCATACACACACAGTTCTTTTTCCAAGCCACTTTGATAGTCTCATCAAGGCTATTGCTTACTGGATAGTAGTATATCGGCTATTGCTTACTGGACAGTCCTATAAACGGATATTACTTACTGAATAGACTTATGGCTATAAAATTCATATAAGTGACATAGTCGATATGGTATTTCCACTGTGACATATTGTGTTTATATGGTCATAACGGCTTTTATTTGGTTATAATGGCTATTGCTTACTGCATAACCTTATAAATAACTGCTAATGCTTACTGAGTATACATATTTCCAAAAAGTCATGTAAGTGACATTGTCGTTACAGCATTACTACTGTGACATATTGTGCTTATTTGGTATAATCAGCATAAAAATAACGGATTCTTTATAGAAGCTGACAGATATCTTGACCACATGACCAGTAAGGCACTTTCTCTGTATGGACCCATATGGAACGCTACACGCTACATCAGGGAATGCACTGATCGCACTTACGTTCCCATGGTGCGCTAGAAAACAACAACAAATTCATCAAAAACAGCCGCATAAAAAACTGATAAAGCGAAGGCATGTATTCAAGCATATACTAAAATTATACACGTTTCAGTATGAATTAACTCGTATATTTTGTAGTTCTTTTGGTATGTTTTTCATTTTTTGAATCGCGAATTTCGATACTCTAAATCTTTTAAGATGTATAACATCTAGACAGTGATATTCAAAGTCTGAAATAGAGACACACAACGAGACTAGGACGTTACATTAGGTGACGATTTGGAATGAAGAACCAATGTATGATGTTCAATCACATTTTGAATATCATGTTATCAAACCTAAAGTCGACATAACGTTGACCTTGACTAGTTTCAATACAATAACGCAAAAGTCTGAGCAAACCTTTTTTGTTCCTGGGCAATTGCTTTTAAGTTCATAGCGGAAGAATGCTTTCGCTTCGTTGGTCTACGTCATTTGCAGATATCACTGATGCAGTATGTAGCAGATAAGCAATAACGTAAACTGGTGACCATCAAAAATATATTAAAGAAAACGCGATTTGGATGGTTTATGCCCTTAATCAAATTTAACATGTGGGTAGATACTGAACGTGGTGTTATCAACGATCCTCTTTGTCTTCCGTGCTGAAACAAGGTAAAGAAAGGTAATCTGACTATAAGCTGTACCTGACTTATACTGAAGTCATATATACTGAAATGTTCAACGAGGTATTGATCTGAAAATTTACTCTGTTATAGAATGACTATGTACTGCGAACTAAATGACACTTCTCTGAATCTGACCCAGACCAGCTGCTACACAAAGCACGCAATAAGATATCTTTCGTAAGGACCGTGCCCTCGGACCAAAGGCATCTGTTCCACAGAAGAAAAAAATATCTTTGAAAAGATACTTCGAGAACTCAGGGGTAATGTAGGAAATAAGAAGATACAAGTTGAAATACTCTGATCACGGTATGAACAAGAGAAGAACAGTCGTTAAAAATGCCCTATTGAATGATTAAACCTAGGAGCAAGACAAACGGATCTCCATCGTATTTACTTATCATCATAATATATCAATTTACAAGCACTGGAACCAAATCGAAGCTTTTGAATGCCTGAAGGGCATATTTTAGGAGGTTATTATGGTTACATATCAAAGACTTAAAAGTTTCAAGACCATCAGAAATGTGCAAGAGATCTTTGGGAAAACAACAGCTGCTGGCAAGTCTAGTTTTCAGGAACCAGCTTGTCTCGACTTTTAGCGACATCAGTTTTTTACATCAATATATGCGAAATTCACCAACCACAACTCAAATGGATTTCAGTATAGTTCCTTGAGTTATCGATTGCGTCTAATCTTGCTAGGATCGTTATAGACTTCCAAAAAGAACTAAAGACACTAGATACTGCAACTTCAAACTCATAAGAAATTTAGTCTAAAAGAGAAGATTTAACCATTTCAACTCAGTCATGTCAATATTTCAGTCAGGCTTCACTTTATGACACGTACGCAAATCGTTGCGACAATTGTTACCATGAAAATACTATCTGATTCGTTAGAAGCTATTGTCGATGTTGACATTAGTAGCAGTAGTAGTAGTAGTAGTAGTAGTGGTGGTAGTAGTAGTAGTATATATTCTCTAGTAGCCCCTTAAAACAACATTCTGATCACACGTTACTGTTACTACCTTCTTAAAGTATAGAAGAAACTGGATATTGCGATATATGTCAGGAGGGATTATCATTGGTATTACAAAGTCATCATTTATTTTGGAATACACCGCTATCTTGGAATTGTTATGAATTATTTTAAGGATAGTTTATATTATGTCAGTTTGAAAAATCAAACTTTCTAGCACATAAGCCCAGGCCACGTTATTGGCATATCAGCGCATTCGAAATTGGAATTTATTCGGAACACCTCTGGAATTCATTCTGAATAATCAGCACTTTGGATTTGCGAAAGAACGCTTAGGACTATTTGGGATTTTCATTCATAATACTTTCGCCATATTTTTAAATTTAAAGTTTCGCAGAGGTTGGGATTTTTAGAACTTCGTCACCAGCAATGCTATATCAACATTCACCCCTTATTTTTAAATTGTTAGTGTACTTGTCGGTGTCGAAAACATTGGACATGCATGTAGTAAAGAATTTATAACACTTAAAATTCATCTGTAATAGTATTAAAATCGTCCAACAACATACAATTGTAGAAGTACATTGTATCCTAAAAATGAACAACTAAGACGTTTGACCGTTGCAAGAATGAATGAACAGTCGGTGAATCATAAACATTATCGCATCTGAAATCATCTTTCATCATTGGATCATGTAGATAACACAAACAATATCTTCAAGCGTTTATTTCATTTGATGGTATCACAGATGTGACAGTGACACTTTCAGAATTAACCTAAACCAAGAAATCAGCATACCCGTTACCAGAAATAAAGTACACGTTATGCACCAAATCAAGGTGATCATTATCACCAGCAGCAGCGCGATATCGCCAGCAATGACATCTGTTTGCTCACTAAAGCTACTTCGAGTTTCTTTTGTCTCTTCCGTCCCATTTTAGATACAGCGATCTACACCTGCGCACGAAATCGATATAAAAATGATTTATTTGCTCGGAAATTGCGATTGTAATATTCGTGATGTCTTTAATCCTCTGACAGACCAGAAGAACCTACAGCTTCGATGAAATTAGATATTGCACTTGCCATTTCAATTGGTAGTCACATGACTACGCAAATCGCTAAACCCACTTGTCCAGGATATCAATTGTTTAATATTAACAACAAACCCCTTTCCAGTCTTATTGCATTTACACATCGAAGAAATAAAATGGACGTCACATATGTTTTTTTTTAAAAAGGAAAACAAAAGGACATATACTTTTTGACAGTTTATTCCAAGAAGAACAACCAGAGCCTTGAAACTGTCGCAGCGACCAGACAAAATTCATATACAGATAGATAGATAATATTCCAGACAATGTTGATCTAATTATAAGTTTCTTTTATAATTATTTCTACTATCATGCAATTTGAAATCCAGAGGTAGGTTTTCCTATATATATATATATATATATATATATATATATACACCATTTCCGTCCTTGAAAGTTCTTGGTAATAAACGTGGAAATGCTAAATAACAAGTTTAAATCGGTTCTAAAATACATTCTAGCATGTTAAGGGGATTTGTCTTATCATCACCAACGTGAATGGACCAAAAAGTGTTCCAGAACAAGATACAGAATTAGAAAGGCGGCTAGTCATTGGTTGAATACCAGGAACGATGTGCTTGTACACGTATGGATGGAGAGAAAGCCACAACTAATCGAATGAAAAATGGATTGATTCCTGAATACTGTTACAGATTATAACAGAGAATATGATAGATACATAGAAAGAATACAGATTATAAAAGAACATATGATAGATCTATATAAATGTTACTGGTTATAAAAGAGAATAGCATAGATACGTGGAAAATATAATCATCGACTGTCAACAAATCTTGTTGCTAATATATTATATTCATGTCTGATAGCTTCGTGGAAATTGAAATATCAATTTGCTGCTTTTAAAGCTAATGATGCAGTTGCCATGCATAATAAACAAATGAGCCAATTGCATACAAAATAACCGTAGTAAAACCTGCAGATGTGGCCCTTGAACATAAAAGTATCAAAGTAAATATCAAGGACTTATTTCAGTGTCTGACTTTCGAATTAGGAGATAAGTACAAAGACGTGACCTTTACTGAAAAATGGATGACTTGCATAAAGGCACTCAGTTTATTAAAACTTTGATATTATGTGGAAAAGAAAGGAGTCGGTGGCGATAGGTAAGTACAGTAAAGTACCAATTACGGTCTCCAATGTGCGGATCATATATGGTTTGCTGTATGCAAAGCTTTTACGGAGCCAGAGTGAGGGGTGTGTTCCCGGGGATCAGATGTCTTTCTGTACTATTACAGCAAATTTTTGTGCACAGAAGACCTTGTGTCATAATCATAGAGGCTGCAGATAGTTCCGGTTGATTTTAAAATGGCTTTGTACCAAAAGTAAAAAAATACAAATTCAGTATAATGAATATCTTCATTTGCGTCAGATGTAACTTCAAGCAGAATCGAGAATATTGCGAGCGATTTTTAAGCAAGAATGTTGGTTTTTATTTACCATTTCTTTCAAATGCACTATCTATTGTGCAGAAAATTGTCTTTGCATTCAATGATGACGGCAAGACAATACGTAATACGAGACAAACAGAGCATATATATCGAGATAGACCGAAAATTTTGAATCAGGGCAAAAGTCCGTTTCGCGATTTTCGATACCATCACCAGCATCTGAACAGGATAATATTTTATACAGTCTCTGTATCTGATAGTACTATCTGTCTAGTGTCCTAGTGAAATGATTAGTACTCGCCAGAAAAACACTATTACCAGAGGTAATTGGTTTTCTCGTTTGAGATTACGTATTCATGAGATTCTCAAACCTTGACTGGCAAGTTGTTCAACTAGTGTTTTGATTATGGTTCCATCATGAATGAAAGGACCAGCATAGACTTGAACAGGAGGTTTTCGCTCCACAAAACGTAGAGCATGAGTAGCTTCTGCTTTGAACCTTGTTCAACTGTGATGAAACTTTGAGAATATTTTGCATCTCCTTCCGATGTTGGCACGTATAGAATCATTGACATTAGCTGTTTGGTAGTAGGTAGCATGTTTTGCAGACAGGTAAGGTGTCAGATGTCAGATCATGGGACATTTTCCTATTTTAGCACTCTGCTATGCAGACCTTTGCAATTTGTGCCAACAGGAGAGCTTCCGCTTCACAGTTATGCACAGTGACAACATCTTTCATGACCTACTGCGTACCATCTAGAAAGACAATAATTTGTACCATGTGACTGCTTCTGCAAACCGAAATCAGAAAGGTGTTCAATGGATTCAATTCAAAGCGAGCTTTATTATACAGTTATGTCTTGCCACAGCTGTATTAAAAGACGTTGCACAACTGATGGAGATCGTTTTCTCTTCTACTAAATGCACAGCGTGTGACACAAACTCTTTAAAAAGATCTCTCTCTCTCTCTCTTTCTCTCTCCCTTTCTCTCTCTCTCTCTCTCTCTCTCTCTAGTTGGAGGAAAATCTATTTGTCCTAAATGGGCAAGGAAACGATTTTCGTAGTGTAACAACATGTTTTTTTTCTTCGACGCAATCAATTCCTCACCTGCATTTGTTTAGCAAGGATGTTTTATCCTGCCTGTCCCTAACCATCTGTCAAAGAAATGGCCAAGCATGAAACGTTAAAAACGTAGGAAGCTTTCAAGGAGTTGATCATGAGAAAAACATGTACAGTTTGTTAAATCTTATGAAGGATTTTTCCCACAGATGCGGACATCTGATCAGTCTGTCAAATTGTCTTGTTTATGTTGCCTTAATCTTTCTTTTTATAACGTCGAATCGTTGAATGTATGATGAACATATGGACGCTACGAGATATTTGCTTCCAGAAAATTTACCTCAGTTCATTTTGACTCAAATTCTACAATAATTGCTACTCATCCAGTAACTTTTTAACTATTTGGAGACTATGAAAGATTCTTGGATATCATTAAACATTTTAAGTATTATTCTGGCAAATAATACTGACTGTTCAGTCCATATGGACAGTAAAAATATTGGCATTTACAAACACCAATAGTCCTAGACATCCAGGCCATCCTAGACAACTATATACAGAGGTACGGTGTACAAAATAAAATCTGTGCAAGTTTATTTTTCATTTTTAGAAAAATAGTTCCCTTTCATGAAGATAAAATGGACTTTATGTACTTTACATACAAATTGAAATGATAAAATATTGCCTCATTGTAAGAAGCATGTCTTGAATTTTTAAGATAATTATTTTGTCATATTGACAGATCAATTTTCTTGAATTATGTTGACATTTATTGAATTTATTTACATTTTTATATTTGATGCTTTCATCTTTTAAAATGTATTTATTCATGACTTGCGAGTTGTATTAATTGTTCAAACTTGTGCACAGGGAATTATTCCATCTTTTAAGCATACCATTAAAGTTACTATTGTATTTCCCAAAAATAAAAATATATTGAATGCAGTAAAATATCATACATCGCGATAGCGCCTATACATGTTGGACTCGGAATCGATAGGTCACCATGCAAAAACACGAGTTGCTTTTGTTTGGCGGATAAAGCTTTTTGGTCATTTGCTTCCTTAAGCAATCTGACAATACTAAGACTCCGTGATAATCAAGTCATTTTACCAAAACACACCACTGTGGGTTTGCATCGCAGATAATCCAATTATGTGAATTCAACAACGGCTGGAACAGATGTAATCAAATTTTTGAAAAGGGACAACTGACTAACCAAAGGCTGCATATTAACCAGTAACCAGCTGTTGACCAGAAATAAAAAATAAGCAAAATTATTTAACCGTATAAACAAACTGGACTGAATAGTTCCAGTGAAGGCTAAACAAAACCTGTTGAAAGATATTGATTTGATAATTAAATATTTTTGTAAACAGACTATTTACAACAGCTGTTACATTATCTCTTGTAATTTTTGTCACTCTGATCGTATTTCATTGACATAATCTTTTAGCTCATTATCAGCTTCGTCTTTCAAATAAGAAAGGGATTTTGTCAATGCGATCTTAATAATACATAACGTAATCTTAATGACAAATGCTAAAGAAAGAACAATTGTGTTTAAATAGTTCTTTTTAAATAGGTAAACTCCCCACTTCACACACACACACACAAATGAAAACACGAACTGTTTTCATTATAGCAAGGATTAAATTCGATTCTACCATGCCATGATTTAAATATCTTTTCTTATGACAATAAAATGGGTAGCCAAGGGGCGATTCCCTATGAAATTCTAACATGTTAAGCGTTCACAGGGCATAAGTTTAAATAACTTTAAAACTGCTATATGAAACGATTATGAATGAATATTGGCCATGCTCCCCAACCCACACCAACGCCTGTACACCGTCTCCATCTGACGATGAATAATTATTGGTCATGCTTCCCAACCCATACCAACGCCTGTACACCATCTCCATCTGACGTTGAATGATTATTGGTTATGTTTCCCAACCAACACCAACGCCTGTACACCATCTCCAACTGACGATGAATGATTATTGGCCATGCTTCCCAACCCACACCAACGCCTGTACACCATTTCCAACTGACGATGAATGATTATTGGCCATGCTCCCCAGTTCACACCAACGCCTGTACACCATCTCCAACTGACGATGAATGATTATTGGCCATGCTCCCCAGTTCACACCAACGCCTGTACACCGTCTTCATCTGGCGATGAATGATTATTGGCTATGCTCCCCAACCCACACCAACGCCTGTACACCATCTTCATCTGACGATGAATGATTATTGGCCATGCTCCACAACCCACACCAACTCCTGTACACCATCTCCATCTTACGATGCTCTTCAATTAATGAGTAAAAGTACAATCTTGAACAAAGCTCAAAAATATTAAAAAGAAAATAAAATAACTTCTAATTTAAGTTCAGAAGTATTTACTTTCTCCCGACAAGTCATATATGTTTGTAAACTGTTGTTGCTTTGAACAATCATAAAGGTTTTTTATTTATTTTTTTTTTCTTCCTTTTATCGTTTGCTGACTAATTGTATACCATAGATCATTTGTATAGTAAATGAGGAAGCTGTTATAATCGTTATATCCGCCTGTTTTTAACCGAATACAAACAACCTGATCTCATTAAGTTACTAAACTTTGACGAACATGAAATATTGATGTATGGCATTAGCTAATAATTTATACTGCTTTGTGACGGAATCCCAACAGGATAACCTCTGTTTTTGTCATTTGAAATCTTTCATTACACCTTAACAAACAGTAATAACGATCTATGGTCATTGTGTCTTGAAAATATTAGAATCAGTTCTTTCTCAGAACGTCTTAGTATCAATTTAAAGGGTCATCTTAAACAATCAGACTTCAGCGCCTGTCATTTAAATTGGCATTTTAATATTTGTGTTTTCACTTAACAAGTCATGAATTTTAAAACGACAACCATGCTTGTACAAGAGATGGTCATACATTATGTATTTTGTTTTGAACGAAGAAGGCCTTTCTTTAATGTACAAACGGCATAACATAAATTAAGTTCAATTGTATATATCTAAAACACTGATAAATGCGTTGTATTCCATCCGTTTATTGTTAGATAATAAATACACTCGCTACGTCATAATGTATTGAACATCTTATTAGAGATCCTGCAATAACTATATTTATGTTCATCGCTGTATTTTTTGCTTAAAATGTATATTGGTATAGTTTCATTATTTTACATAAGAAACACGATTTGCTTATTGTATTTTCGTATTTGCATGCAGCACACCTTCTAACAAATTTGAACAAATATCGTCTGGGTCTAAGGTGGTGCCACTGGTATTGTATATGTTCTCTTTACCATGCAGAAAGTACTTCATTCTATTAATCCCTGAGGCCTTCTGTCTGCAACACCACTTAAGAACTATGACATTTAGATACATCAAAACCTCTCCCGTCTTAGTTTCGATTTGCGCACAAAGTACAAGTTAGAGCAGTTCATCTCTATGGCCACAGCATACAAGTTCTTCTAGTCGGTTACGACACGAAATGCTACATATATAGACAAGCAATAGAACGACATTAATTGCCGTCAGACAGAACAACATACGGCAGGAGAGTAATGCCATCCAATATGTTCAATTGATACGTTTTAGCCATGAAAAAGATACTTTTAGTAACTTTTCATATAATAAATTTGACAACGCTTAGGTTTAGATTCTTCACTATATAAACAGGGCCGGCGCTACCATATAGGCAAACTAGGCAGCCGCTTAGGGCGCTGATTTCAGGGGGCACATTTTTTAAATTTTTTTTATTGTTTATAAATTTTGAAATTGATATTTTCGTGGCGGGGGGGGGGGGGGGGGGGCCATAATCTAACCTTGCCTAGGGCGCCAGATAGTCTGGCTGGGTCTGGCGCCGGCCCTGCATTTAGATACCACTTATTTGCAGATTACTTGTAAAAGACAAGAATAAATCCATGGTCTTACCACTATTTACCATGTTTATCTTAAAAGTATATCGATTAACAAATATGAAGTCCACGTTTTGGCGCAGTTGAAAATTGTTCGACGGATGGGTACTTAAAAACAGTTTCTTAAATACTTGATAGTCCTATTTACCTATTGTTATTGTTATTACTACAGTATTACAATTCAGAACAAGGTTACGGTAATATTTCTTATATATTATTGTCATTTACACAATCCAGTTCAATGTTACTAAAATATTTTACTCTATTCTTACAATTATTACAATCCAGTGCAGGGGTACGACAATATTTCTACTCTATTATTGCAATTATTACAATCCAATACAAGGACACGATACTATTCTGGCACACTTAAAGTTAAATAGGAACATATTTTCGGTTCGTAATTGACAGGAGGAGTAGGAGGTACATCAACATATCTAAAACACTTTTAATTAAAAATCATGCGATCTTTATATCTCATAACAGATAAACAGAAAATGGTCCAATGTTTAGTTTAAGCTTCTCAGAATCGGCACTTGGCAGTTCTCTAACATCCGTACAGCTACAACAATTTGAGCTGTTATACACATTCTACTGTATGTCATGCTTCTTGTTACACCGCAAGTGATGTCACAACGTTATAAATGTGGTACGAACTGAGGCTACTCGTTTAAAAAGCACGTTGATTATAAATTTAATGGGATTAATTAGTTTAAAATATAGTTATAAATGCTTTAGTAACTATTATTCCTAGAATAAAGCTGTATTTTTCATAAACTCAATAACTTTCAAAGAGGCGACGTAACCGTTTCATGAATTAAGCATAAAAGCAGCAATCTTCCTATCAATAAATAACTTGTGTGCTTTGTTGTTTGTTTTAATGTACGAATGGTATAAATATGGTAAAACTATTTGCTTTACAAAATAGCATTCACAAGAATGGAAAGTTTAATCTATCTGGTTCAAACATGATATTATACATAATGCAAGACCATGTGCAGAATGTATAGACTACATTCAGTAACCATGGCATCAAGGGCAACAACTCCGATGGCAAGATGATCAAGCTAGGTCGATATGAAGATGGATTACCAAATACCAAGAATATCTGTGTACAGCACAAAGGGCAATAACCTAGACGTTGATTCAATCGTTGAAACATTCTTTTACACTTGTTTTAAATTTCGTTAAAATGATACACACAAATACTTGTTCAATTATGTATGTCTCTTGGACTAAATATTTACCATGACAATTCACAAATAAAACCTTCAATCACAAAAAATTAGCCCAAAATAACCCAAACGAGTTTATGTGGGAATACGTTTCTTACTGATGTCATTAACTAGCAATTATTACAATATGGACAGTATCTAGATATCAAGATTTTAAAGATTTATTTTGAAAAGACATGTAATATTTGAAATTCTTATATCAAAAGAAATGGTTCAATCAGTCCTTGGTAATTCCACGGGCGAAAGAACAACAGTTATGTATGCTGCCAATTTAACACACCGATACATTTGAAGGAAATGGAAAGACGAAATACAAACTACCAGATGAGAAGACCAGCTACATTTAGTCCGGTAGAGATATGAAGAAAAAAATTAGACTAGCAAATCAACTAGATATTACAAGAGAATCAGAGCAATTTAATGTTTTGCATAGGAAAATTCAATTCAATTCGGATTAATGACTTAGCAAAGCTGACACTTTATGGAATCTATTTGGATTCTGGATCTAAAACAAAGACTGCAACGTACCGTACCAAACCCTTATACTGCAACTCCGTTTAATTTATTACATTGGCTATATAACCTGGACCAAGGTAACATTTCAAATGAATTTAGCGAGATGGTCATTTACTATACAGAAACTATCTTTTCACAAACAAAACGTGCAACATTCAAAAATACAGATACCTCTGTGATATGCCAGCTTAGCGGAATATACTAAACTGGGAAGGGCAGTGGGGGGGGGGGGGGGGCGGGTGTGTGCGAAACATTAATTTGGTCTCTCCATTTTAACTGGAGTTTCCTCAAAGATAAATAAATATTCTTGTTTTAAAATGGGTCAGAAGGAAATAAAACTGCGTATCAAAGTTTAGGAGGGCATGTGTTAATTTCTTTCAGCCGTAAATATACTCATCGATTAGGTTCGTTGAATACTGCACAACGTTGCAAGCTAATGCAATGATATACGCTAGATAGAATAGAAAACACGGGCTGGATATACATATTTCTTCAGGATAATAATGAAATGACAGGTGAGGGAATAGCTAGAATGAATAAAATCATTGGATCATATGTGATCTGTATATAAAATGATTTCGGTCAAAACGAACTATAAATTGCACTAATTGTTTTGAAAGTATCTGACCTTTGTGACAAGTAGATGGTGATGACAGGTTTAGGAGAGCCAGATTATTGTTATTGTAGGGTTTAACGCCATTTTTCAGCACACGATAGGCTATACATGGCAGCCAGTATTAATGGTGGAGGAGTCCAAGGCTCGGCTAGCGTGGGTACGTGGGAGAGCCTGCCAGTAGCTTGCTTCTCGTGGGTCGGTGGTTCTTTCCTGGGTTTTCCAGGGTTCTTCCTCCACCAGTTATACTGGCCGCCATATATGGCCTATCTTGTGCTGAAAATGACGTTAAACCCCAGAACAACAACAACAACAACATTAATGGTGGAGGAAGAAACCGGGAAAACCCCGGAAAGAACCACCGACCTACGAGAAGCTACTGGCAAGCTTTCTCACATACCCACATTAGCCGAATCCGAGACTCGAACCCACGCAGACAGAGGTGAGATGGCAGTGATCCGTAACGGAGAGCGCGTTAGACCACTCGGCCAGTCGGGGCCCCCGGAGAGCCAGGTTACAACACAGGTCAAAATATCATCGTACAATTCTAAGAATTAATAACAGTTTCGTAAGTGAAATTGTATTATGCACTTGGTTGCGATGGTGGTGGCGTATTTATGTTTTCTTAATAAAATAGCGATGAAACAGGGTTGTGTCGTTGGATTCAACAATACTTTAGAGATATTTAGTGACTCGTTTGAACTAGAGGTAAATCTCATCATTATTACCGCAGAAATAAAACAGTTTTTTTAAAGGCTAACACATAGTCTGCAACAGCAAGGAAATGATTGTAGACGACTAAAAACAAACTGTAATATATATATATATATATATATATATATATATATATATATATATATATATATATATATATATATATATATATATATATGTCGAAGATGGGATATAATCACGATCTTGTTACGCGACCAGGATTGTTGACCTCTGCTTTAGTTCCTTCTCCACCATCGTTTTCGAGACAAAGTCGTTCCTGTTATAAGTTTTCACGATTATTTCTCTCTGCAACATACGTGGTAATTTGAGCACGAAATTAAAACTAAAATAATCAACAACAAACAAAAAAAAAACATTTATTTTTATTCTTAATGCTTTCGGGAGTTGTTGTGGGTTACTTGTTGGAATAGGAAATTCGTTTTCAAAAATGTATCACTTTGCCTCCTTCAATGAATATTCACTTAAACTTCAACATGCTTCAATACACATTTAGTCACAAATCCAAATAATGCCTAAGAAGAACATAACAGTAAATGAAGAAACAATTTATTCAGCCCTTCTAAGCAACCAACCTTTCATACTACCAATATTTTGCAGATATGCCATCTTAGCTGAACCAAGACAAAAAATCAGTTACATTTTCCTCTCGAGTTTTAATTTTTGAAAGTTTATAAGGTCAGAAATAAATTGTAAATTGTGCCGTAATGTAGAAATTATGTATTTTTCTGACATAACACGATCTGCATTAACTGGAAAGTGAATCCATTTTTTTTTGTCAGATGAAGCGTAATCTAAAAATGATGTACTTATTTGACACAAGACATTTGCATCAATTGGAGACTGATCTTTTTCAGATGTAAAGTTGGATCATACTTAGAGTACCACGATCAGAGCACACCTCCCCGCTGCTCTGTACCCTACACTGGCAATCCATTCGATCCAGAATCAAACACAAAATTTGTTCTCTGTGCTACGTTTCACTGTCGGACTCTAGTCCAACATACCTATCCGACCTCACCCATGTGTACACACAATCAAGATACTTACGCTCTTCTTCTAACAATCGTATACTCATTATCCCCACTATGAAAACAAAGTCATATGGACAGCGTTCTTTTGCATACCAGGACCCAGCAACGTAGAATGAATTGCCCACTGAACTTCGACACAAAGCCACAGCGATGCCATTCAAGAGTGCTCTCAAAACTCACTTATTTCGACTGCAAGAACAATCTTAAAGACCTAATAATGTTTCGTACCTTAAATATTCTGAGCATGGTTTTTTATGTTTTCTAATTTCATGATGTTCATTTGTGTAATCATATCATTATATGTTGTTGTTATTTATCTTATAGGTGTTGTCTAATTTTGTAAAGCGCTTAGAGCTTCTAAAGTTTAGGCGCTATACAAAGTCCTCATTATTATTATTATTATTACTATTATTAATATATATATATATATATATATATATATATATATATATATATATATATATATATATATATATATATATATATATATATATTCACAGTTCTAAACACTAATCCCGAGGACATACGGTAAATTAAATATTTGGATTCAATTTACGCCAGTGTTAGACTATCAAAACGTTTGAATAATAACGAATATGTGTGTTTATTTCGTAAGCGACATTTGCTTTATCATGCATATTCTCGACATAATGAAAAGAATCACTCTATAATATATTAAGTCAAAAATGTAATGTCATGGGCTAAGGACAGCTGTTGTATTTTAATATGTCGACTAGGAAACATTATCAGATTCAGCTTATTTAACAATGCACGCAATCATTAAACAAATAATCAAGACATTTAACATAACATTTGCAACGCAAAAGCAAAAACATTATTATAGCATTCAAATGACTCATGTACCAAAGCATATTTTAAAATATATGCGTCGTCCAACTGAGACTAGAGTCGTATAATGCGCCAGTGGATTGGGGACCACATGCCCATAATATTTATGATTTGAAGCACAATCATACAGAACCAGATTTCCCGGCGGATTTGTGCCTACTTTGTTTATAATTGTATATGTTTAAAACACTAGTAAATGCGATATATCATATCGGGTCATTTAAAAATAATAAATAAATTCGCTACCTACCAATACATTAAACATCTTTCTAAAATACTTGTTGCAAGGCTATGCTCTTAAAATAAGTAACAGAAAAGAGTTAAGACAGCAAGCTTTGTTAAATTTAACAAATAATTTATTTCCCTAGTCTACAAAGTAAGCAAAATAAGAAAAAGATCTTACGGTATTGCGAATTAAATCCAAATTGTAATCGAAGAACTCAGAAAATCCTATCAAATAAAAGTTCTAAGTGAATCAAAGTTCAAAATCCAGATGAAAATCCAATATGGAAGGCGACGACTTATCCAGTTGTCAGCGTTGTACTGAGGTGTCAACAGTGTCTTGTTGAATCACAGAAAATAATATTCCAGTTTTTGGATTCCGTATAAATTCTGGTAATTTTCTTTGTCCAGAAATTAATTTAGACCACTTTTGTATTTCCAGGGAAAACAATCAATTGAATTTCAATAATTTGAAGATATTAAAAATTCAGCCCCAAACTGGACATAACATAAAAGTACTTGATGCCTCAAGTGTTAAAGCACGACTGATTGAATTCTTAAAATAAAATCAGTTATAACACTAACTAAAATGCAAAACAGATTCCCGGAGGGGGATCAAGAGTTCATCATTCTAGAATAAAATTAATTTGTTTATGAATTAACACGTACGTCGCGTCACGTAGTCCAGGTTTGACCTTGACTCAACTCAGTATTTCTTACTCTGAGACAGATATAAAACAAAGGTTGATTACCAAAAATGTCACTGATTTTGCAACAAGGTCAGCAACAAGATACAATGTTTCATTTCTGGACAATGTCAAATCCAGTACACAATGTTGCATTATAATAGAATGCAATATTTGAAAACTAACAGACAAACACTTAATTTAAATATACATAACACACTGATAAATGATATGCATCTTATCCAGTTACTGACAAATATTAGACAAACACATTAGCATATGTTCAGTGACCATGCGATTACGATGTTTACATAAATCTCTATCTTTTTTTTCGAAAAAAATTATATTGGTATAGTTTCATTAGTTCGTATAAAAAAACACACGATCTGTTTTAAATTTTATTTTCAAATCTGCATGCAGTACACCTTATAACAAATTCAAACGAATTTCTTCTTGGTCTAAACAGTTGCTAGTGGTATTGTATGTTCTCTCTAAGAAGACTATGTGGGAAGGACTACTTCTATCTTCTAATTCCTGGGGCTTTCTGTCTGTAATTCCACTTAAGAATTATGACATTTTGATCCATAAAATCCTCTCCCGTCTTACTGGCAATTTGCGCACTAAGTACAAATTTGAGCAGGCCATGTCCTCAACCTCTATATATCAATGCTTCATTTTTTGCAGTTATCATCAGTATAATGTACAAAAATATCAATTTCAGATACTCGTCTCTTTCATCTGACAAAATAGCGATTTACAGCTAGTTTCAAGCGGTTCAACGTTACAATATATCATTTCACTGTTATTGAAAAGTAGTTCATCGCCATAACAAAGCGGTTGACAGGCCTTTAATAAAAAGCTATAAAAGATAGCTACAAACAGCGTTTTTTTATCCTGTGAATATCAAATGTACTTAGTAATAATAATAATAATAATAATAGCGATAATGGTGTAACAAAGTAAAGAAGTGCAAACAGACCTCTCTCTCTCTCTCTCTCTCTCTCTCTCTCAGACTACACTACATGAAATAAATACATTTTACCTGTAAAAGATGAGAATCTATCCATGCTGTTACGACTGTTTACCTGGTGAGATAACTGCAAGTTCACCTCTGTCCACGTGGGTTCGAGTCCCGTTCTCGGCCAGTGTAGGGTTAGTGAGAAAGCTTGCCAATAGCTTACTATGGGTCGGTGGCTCTATCCGGGGTTTTCTGGAGTTCTTCCACTATTGCTATATTGTCCGGAATTGTGTGCTGAAAAAGTAATTGTTCCGGAACCCACAGTAAGCCTTTTGTGCTGCACATTATCAGAAGGACTTTTCAAAGACTAGATACGATGTGAACGTACTCTCACAGTTAAAACAAAGTCCGTTGGACGAGTGCTTACAAAACAGTTTCTTAATTACCTGGTGGTCGTATATATCTTGCTACTGTGGTATTACACAATCTAGATAATTTCTTAACAGTGAAATATTATCATCTTCTTGGCTTCTAATTGGCCGGAGGTGGGATGTATACAATACATATAGATGTGTGACTTGTGCAATATAAGTAGACCATGCATATAGATGTGTAACTTGTACAGCACACCTGATTATGTTTGCTAAAGGGCATACCTGTACTTAAATACAAACTATTTACAGTGAAGACACCAAAAATGTCACCAATATATACCCATAAATATTTAACGTAAATATCAACTGATGAAGATGATGATGATGATGACGATGATGATGATGATAAAATAAATGAAGTCATGTCATTTCTAAATAATTTTAAGTAACATTTTTCAAATTATTAGATTCAATTATTGACATTCTAATTGGTTTAAACATAGTTTATTGTCGCAATATGATACAATAGGATCGAACACAAGTTCTATCTACTTAAATAAACCACTTCCAACTTAAAATAAATATTACAACATATCAACACAAAAATAATGACTAATAATGAAAACTGAGAGAGAGAGAGAGAGAGAGAGAGAGAGAGAGAGAGAGAGAGAGAAGGAAGGGAAACAATGACTTAATTCACGAATGGTGTTTTTTCTTTCTTGAAATCGTCCAGTATCTGTTATATATTTGCATGCATGTCGTATATAATACCATAATTTAATTTACATCGCCAATTACCTAAAGCAGTAAGTATAAACTAACTGTTGCATATGGCAGTGAGAGTAATTTTCTCGTCGCCTCATTTCGTTGCCTACTGTACTTGAGACAGTATATGATGAAATGGATAGTGGTTTATATTCAACCGCAGAATCGAAAATTGGTGTCACCTAATTGAACACGGTCAAGATCAGCTTTTAATGAGCTTAAAATGTTATAATCTCGTATGAATAATATCTATTAAAACTAGACAAAGTGATAATACAAAGTTTTATTAATAAAACCTGGTATTCTAATACAAAGTTATATTCATATTCCGACAAATTGCAAAAGAAACACCATTCCTTTATTAAATGGAGTTAGAAGTTACTTTAAGGTTTCTGATTCATCCTTAGTATAGAAGAGACTTTCTACTTGTTGTCAATGATGTTATACGTACGTATCCTTTATGTCAGAATTTGTTGACAAATTTGTATATAATATAGCTCTTGTAGGTTCTCCTATTCTAGAATGCAAATTTTGCTTTAACTGAGCAGCTGGACGTTGTCTGACCAAAGATAAGAGAACCTGAAGTTTCCCGGTCAGCTTGATTTATCCACACTTCACCTAGTCTAAGACTATGCTATAAATTGTTCTTTCCTGCACGGCTATCTTTGACAGGAAGCATTAGAGAACATAAGCTTAATCTAATATTTATGAATTTGGTAATATATTTTGATCTGTTTACGTTTCCTTTCTAAGCTCCCTAATACAAACTCATTTTCGAACAAATTGTTTGAACTGAACATTTCTCGAACGATTAAGTGCAACCTTTCAACTTTGGAATGATGTAAACAAATTTCGAATTTTATCTTTGGAAACACAATGTAAAGGTTGTATTAATATCTAAACACTGAAAATAACGCCTTGGAAGTGTATTCATTTCACGTTTGCAGAGCAAGTGTGAAATAGTTTTCTGTCGTATAAACAAACCAAAGGAAAACACACTTATTAACAACCTCTAATCTTAACCCCTTATAAAAAATTAAAGCAATTACTATTCTAAACCCATTACAGAAATCCCTATTTTGTGCTTGTGTTAATTTTAAGAGGCCACTGGTCTGCATACGTACTCAAGTATTGATATCCTTTTGCAAACTATGTTCTGAGTCTGCTAAATATAAAAAGATCATATGTTAATAAATCATTAAGCAATTATTACATAATTATGTCCATGCTTTGAACATCATTATTAATAAGCAATCAAATCATACAGAGGTCAACACTTTGAACACCACTATTAATAAGCGATCACAGCATGTTATCACCTTGAACGCACAGTGAATATACATTTTATCACATACCAATGTCAATACCTTGAATTCCGCTAATAACAAGTAGTGATAGCATACCAGTGTCAACAGCTTGAAAAACACTTTTATTAAGCAGTCATACCATATCTATGTTAACACCGTGAACACTATTATTAATAAGCAGTTAACACAGACCTATGTCAACACGTTGAATTCCGCTAATAACAAGCAGTGATAGCATACCAGTGTCAACAGCTTCAAAAACACTTTTATTAAGCATTCATACCAGATCTATGTTAACACCGTGAACACTATTATTAATAAGCAGTTAACACAGACCTATGTCAACACGTTGAATTTCGTTAATAATAAGCAGTTATAACATACCTGTATCAACACCTTGAACAACGCTTTAACCAGTTATATCGTATTTATTCCAACACCTTGAAAACCACATTTATTAGGCAGTCGCAACATACCTATGTCAACACCTACCAATATTAATAAGCGACCATAGCATATTTATGTCAACACCTTGAACACCACATTTATTAAGCAGTCACAACATGCCTGTGTCAACACCTTGAACGCCACTGTTATTAAGCAATTATATCATACCTCTGTCAACACCTTGAATTCCTCTGCTAATAAGCAGTTATAGATTAGTAGTGCCAACACCCTGAACATCACTTTTGTTAAGCAGTCACAACATACCTATGTCAACACCTTGAACACCACTTTCAATAAGAGATCACAGCATACATATTTCTCACCCATGCGACAGAAAAATCTAGCTCTTTTGCTAACCTTACTTTTCTTATCTTACTTCAGTCATCACAGACAGGTCGTATTAGTCAAGTTGTCCACGAGCTCGGAACTAATTTTTAAAAAAGAAATCCTTGTTGTCTTCAGCTGTGCCTGGCGTAGTTTTCTAAAATCAAACAACAACAGCAACAAATATATAACAAAAACATATTAACTTAAGGTAAATCCATCTTTGAAAACACACCTTAAAAAACATTTCAAGAGAGACAAAGATACACACGCATACGTATCCATCAGCAAATTTCACTTTAGCGCTTGCCATATTTCCAAGAGAGAGAGAGAAACAAATGTTCACAGAATTCGTGAACTTGAATGTTTCGAACATGGTTATCTGCTAGGGTCCGTATTTAGAGGGTCTTTTATACACGAGGATAAGTTTACAATGACAACACCCTGAACACCAAGTTTAATAAGAAGTCACATTATAACTATGTCAACACCTTCAACATCGCATTAATAAGCAGTTACAGTATAGATGTGTCAATGCCTTTAACGTCAATATTAAATAAGCATACGTATCTCAACACCTTGAATTCCACTATTAAATAAGCATACCTATGTCAATATCTTGAACACCACTATTGAGAAAGCATACTTATGTCAACAACATCAACGCCACTATTCAATAAGCATACCTATATCAACAACATCAACGCCACTATTAAATAAGAATACCTTTGTCAACAACATGAACGCCACTATTAAATAAGCATACCTAGGTCAACACCTTAAAAGTCACTATTAAATAATCATACCTTTGTCAACATCTTGAACGCCAATATTAATAAATTCCTCTACAACGCCATTAATAGCACGGAAAACGGAGAGAAAAAAAATGGTGTCAAGCGTTGTGGATCACATAAGCTACACATAAAAATTCTTCTAACAAAAGCATTACTGATTCGTCCTGCTTTTGACATTTCCTTATATTGAATATATATATATATATATATATATATATATATATATATATATATATATATATATATATATATATATATATATATATATATATATATATGTGTGTGTGTGTGTGTGTGTGTGTGTTATTTCTAATGTCATTTACACCAAACAATGTCCCTTACAGTAGAATCAAACGCTTTAGTAGCATTAACAGAAACACAATAGATTTTTGCAATATCATTTGTGGGCATATGTTTCTTAAATCCCGGCCTGAGCTTCCGAAAAGCTCATGATCCTAAACCTAATTAAAGATTTCGGATTCCTTACAACCCTAGTAAATGAACTGCCCACGAAACCCAGACGCATAATACCTCAATATACGAATACGTGATTTAGAGATCCATTCGTATGGATGTGGATAGCAGTGCCATCTATTATGCTAAGCAACCAGAATGACAATGGTCTCAACAATATAGTGTACGCAGAGAACTTGCAGATATACCAAAACGACGTGTACCCAATTCTTTGATTCTTTAATTTGTAATTGCTCTTTTCAATTTTCCTATCGAAATAACTATAGATTATTCTCAAACAAACAGCTTAAGTAATTTTCTACATAATCAGTAAAGAAGTGTACTTCTTCATCATCTGCACTAACAAAAACGGATCATCAGGCATACTGGCATATCTTAATAAAGCTTAAAGTTCACGTATGTGATATAACAAGTATCTACATAGTAGCACAACACCTCAAAAACTATATATATATATATATATATATATATATATATATATATATATATATATATATATATATATATATATATATATATATATATATATATTGTGTTTGTGTGTGTTCATCAGATACCTATGCAGCGTCTCGCATGATATCTCGAGACTGAGCCGCCAATGATATATATATATATATATATATATATATATATATATATATATATATATATATATATATATATATATATATATATATATATATATATATATTCAGCGTACAAGTAACCAAGAAGGCCTCACTGTATAAACATGGACAAACACACAGTTAACTAGGCACTCAAATTATTCATGGTGTGTTAGCTTGTATTCAGTTCAGCCCGCTATTATGTAGCTAAATCAAAACGAAGATGCAAATATTTCAGGTGTCATTTCAGTTCACAGACATTTAATAGCCCTTCATAGGGCAAGCCATACTGAAATATACAACGTCCGTATGTACTAAATAGCAACACTAGCTGGATATTCCTGTCTTATGATGACATAACCTCGCTAACAGAGGCACAACAATGGGAAAGTCTTTAAAAAAAAGTGTACATTAATGTATTCATTTTGTATTTTCCTGGAAAATTCTTTTTGATATGCTCATGTTTTCTTTCATTCGTTATAACCATAGCACAGACTATGTGTAACGACTTGGTGCTGATTTGTATGCCTCTCTTCTCATTTATATCTTTTTCACCGAGATTTAATTCTACCATTCAATGCAAGGCTTTTTTACCGATTTTGTGTTGAATTCACTTCTAAAGGCCTCTGTTTTCAATTATTTCATGTTCACTTTATCAGATCCATCATATAATGCAAGACTGTTTTGTACCGAGTTTGTGTTGATAACACTTCTGAAGGCCTCTGTTTTCATTTACGTCTTTACACTGTATCAGATGTACAATATAACGCAAGACTCTTTTACCGATTTTGTGCTGAATTCACTTCTGAAGACTTTCAATTTAATTTTTCATTTTTTTACTGTATCAGTTCTACCATTCAATGCAAGATCTTTGTATTTTTTTCAGTTTGAATTACATATGTTATGCGATGCACAAGCCTCGCTATCTATGTTGCATACTTTTATCCATGCTTGTATAAATCTTTTCTCATTTTTTTTATCTGTTGCTGTTTTTTCTTTTCTTTTCCACTTTCATGAAAACTGCATAGCACTTCACCGCTATTTGTTGTCTTCAGTAGTCGCATATTATGTCGATTCTGATTTTAGAACATGCGAGTGTAATGTGTTGTAAAATACAGTTAAAATCACATAATTTGTGAAGTTTTAATATTTTCCCTTAAATCAGCAGTGATAATTTATAAGCTACATTTATAGCTTTTAATCGAGTTTTGTATCCGTGTTATATGAATACCTTTCGAACATAGTGTTAATGATAGATGTTGCCTTGTGATGTGAGAAATCACCAGTCTGTTTCTTTAGTTTTCCAGAGATATCTTTGTTTGCATTTTTGTTCGCACTGTGTCACTTGTTGTTGTTGTTATGGATTTAACGCCATTTGTTCGGACAAGAAAGGCTATACATGACGGCCAGTAAAACTGGTGTATTATAACCCGGGAAATGCCCTTTTAGGAACCGCCGACAAATATGAAGCTACCGGCAAGCTTTCTCACGTACTAACATTTGTCGAGCCCGAGACTCGAACCCGCGCATACAGAGGCGAGATGGCAGTGATCCTTAACGGTGAGCACTTTAGACCATTGCGCCACCTGGGGACCCCTCTTAATAGATAACACTGGTCTACAATATTTTAGAAGGCGTCTGCCTCAGAGATAAAATGTGCTATGTTTTATGGATTTTGATGTGCTTTCCAAATATGACAACACAATCGATTGGCCTCGGTTTATAAGCTATTGAAGATTTTACATTTTACGTCTTTGCATATTGTGAAGATAGTAGAGTTTTATTCATAAATTGTGAACCTAGGTCTTTTTCTGTGTTTATGGTTGCATTACATGATATTATTTCATCTGTCCTGTTTATGCAACACTTTATAAAATCAGCAAATGGGTTTTATAAATAGAATGTATTATAAAACAAAATGCAACAAACTATTATGAACATGTAAGTAAATAGTTTAGTCCTTATTCAGTGTCTACTCTGCACTTCTTGGCTTGCCTCTTGTATTCATTAAATGGAACATCTCTTGTCACTGTCCAGTAATACTTTGAAAGTATTGATGGGCTCCATTTGCCCTGATCGCCTTTCTCAATTGTTACAATGTCCTGGTGAAATCGCTCGCCGTGCTCGTCGCTCGCTGCTCCGAAGTTAGGTGGAAACAAATCTAGATGAGAGTGCAAAAAACTGTATCATAAGTGACATGTTGCAACCATGGCTTTTGTATGCCTTGATGAGGTTTTCTACCAACTCCCTGTCGTTGTCTGTCTTTGTGTTTCCTTTCGCAGAGAAAACGGCAGTACTTTGTGTATCCAGTCTGCAGACCAAGCAAGAGAGCAAAAACAATCAAATCGCCACAAAGCAGCCACTAATGTTGGTCATAGTTTATGTAACTGAATTTTTTTTGCTCATGTTTTCAAAGGTTTCCTCCATAAGGGCTGCACGACCAACTGGAATTGATAGCAAAACATTGCCATTATGCAGCATAGCAGATTTAAGACTCGTCCTCGATGAATAAATTAAGTCTCCACTCATCTAGATCATGAACGATGTTGACAGCTGACATCACACCATCGATGTTGTTGCAGGCTACAAGATCACTTATCATGAAGAAGAATGGAACAAGATATTTTTGACAGACACGAAACCTAGAAACCTTAACATCACTTGCCAGGAGATTCCACTGCTGCTGTCTGGAGCCCAGCATATGTGCTTTACTATTTGATAGTTCCAAATCACTGACAAGGTCATTCAGTTCACCTTGTAATATGAGGTGTGGTTCAGAGCAGAGGAGAAGGTTGGGAGAAAATATGGGTCATGTGGCTTTGATGGTTCAGAACTAGAAGTTTCATCCTCTTCTGAAAGAGAATGATTTTGGTGCATCAGGAACCGACAGTCCTTCTCCGTGGCATACTGGGCGTATAGCGGATGGAATGTTTGGATAATGCGCAGTCCAATTTGTCTTCTTTGACATACCTTTCCCTACTGGAGGCACCATGCAGAAGTAACAATTGTTGATATGATCTGTTGGCTCTCTCCAAATCATTGGCACTGCAAAATACATACATTTTCTTTCCTGTTCAACCAGTGGCGAAGATTTGTTTCACAGGTGTTACAGAATATGAGTGGGGCCCACCTCTTATGCTGATCTCATTCTTTTGCAGGCAAAATAAAGGTGATAAGCTTTCTTAACCATAGTGGTTATACTGCGCTTTTGTGAAGCAAAAGTCATTTCACTACAAACATAGCAGAAGTTATCTGCATTGTTCACACAAGTACAAGGCATCTCTGCTCACTTTCGATAAACTGAAATGTGTCATTTTGCGAAATCTGACAAATAAGAGAGCACGTCACTGTATGATTTCTAGGACTGATATAGGGCAATTTATTCAGGAGAGTGATGTAAACTTAGTTCTGATTGCATCATCCATGACTTCTAGGAATAACATGAAACATTTAATATCATGTATGATGCAATAACAGCTTCAGATTGCATCATTCATCGTTTTGCCTAAAAATCAAGTTCTGTCCAAACCCAGTGATAGATTTATTCACAGATCCAGTCAAAGATGTATTTTAGTCATTTCTGGTTTAAACTGAGATCCCTTCCCTTTATAATAATAATAATAATAATAATAATAATAATAATAATAATGAGGACTTTGTATAGCGCCTAACCTTCAGAAGCTCTAAGCGCTTTACAACATTAAACAACACCTATAAGATAAGAAACATAATAATATTATTACAAAAACAGACAACATGAAATTAGAAAAATATTAAAAAATATAAAAAAAACATGCTGAGAATATTTCAGGTAGGAAACATTATTAGGTCTCTAAGTTTGTTCTTGCAGTCGAAATAAGTGAGTTTTGAGAGCCCTCTTGAATGTGATCACTGTGTCTTTGTGTCTAAGTTCAGTGGGTAATTCATTCCACGTTGCTGGGCCCTGGTATGCAAAAGAACGCTGTCCATATGACTTTGTTTTCATAGTGTGAATAATGAGTATACGATTGTCAGAAGAGGAGCGTTAAGTTTCTTGCTGGTGCGTACACATGGGTGAGGTCAGATAGGTATGTTGGACTAGAATCCGACAGTGAAATGTAGCACAGAGAACAAATTTTGTGTTTGATTCTGGATCGAATGGATAGCCAGTGTAGGGTACAGAGCAGCGGGGAGGTGTGCTCTGATCGTGGTACTCTAAGTATGATCCGAGCAGCTGTGGTTTGAACTTTTTGAAGTTTCTGGAGTAGATATTGAGATGAACCAGACAGAATTGAGTTACAATAGTCCAGTCTTGAAAGTACTAATGAACACACAAGTATTTTAGTATCATCAACTGAAAGATATTTGCGAATTGAGCTGATGCGTCTCAGCTCAAGATATGCAGCCTGCATTTGTTCATGACATGTTGTTGCTATGTGAGAGTACTGTCCAGAGTAACACCTAGGTTTCTTCCTGATTGTTTGAATTTAATGTTGGCGTTGCTGATATTTATTGTTTGAGGTAAAGGATGTGAATGAGAAAGTCTTTGTGTTGTGATCAGAATGGCCTCAGTGTTATCATCATTCATCTGCAGCTTGTTACAAGTCATCCATGATTTCACATCAGAAATGCACCTCTCTACACCTTGGATGGTAGCATCAACTTCAGTTGGTTGGCTAGATTTGTATATTTGGGTGTCATCAGCGTACAATTGGTGAGACACTGGATGATGATATATGACACTTGAGAGCGACTGAGTGTACAGAATGAAGAGAACAGGTCCAAGAACAAACCCCTGTGGAACACCACAACATAGATCAACTGGGCTGGAGTGTATTCCATTTGTGTCCTGTTGACCAAGTAGGACTTGAACCACAGTAAGGCTGTATCATGAATGCCAAATACATGCTTGAGATGATGTAGTAATATATCATGGTCTATTGTGTCAAATGCTGCAGACAAATCAAGGAGGGTGAGGACTGTAATATTTCCGCTAGCCAACGCAGAGAGACTGTCATTAACTACTTTTAGAAGAGTAGCTTCAGTACTGTGGCAATAGCGATATGCAGATTGTACATTGCTAAAAAGACTGTTTGAATTTAGATGAGATACAAGCTGGCATAGAACAACCTTTTCTAAGATTTTTGAAATGAATGGGAGATTATAAACTGGGCGGTAGTTCTTTAAATCGTTATGGCCTAGTGTTGGTTTCTTTAGCAGAGGCTTTACAATGGCAGTTTTGAAAAATGATGGGAATTCCCCGGATGAGAGAGAGGTATTAATACATCAATTAGTGAAGACAATATTGGATCTAAGCACTCAAGCAGCAGTGATGTTGGAATTGGATCAAGTTCTCATGACTTTGGTGCACTCTTCATCACGATTGTACGTACGAAATCCATAGAGACGGGTTCAAATGCTGCTAATGGCTGCCGCTCAAATTCTGTATCCCAACTGTATGGTGAAGACGAGTCAATTGAAATTGTGGTGTCAAGCTTATCTCTAATGGTTTGTACTTTGTCACGGAAGAAATTTGCAAACATGTCCGGAAGGTCGACTAGAGAGAAGGTAGTTGGAAGTGGTGTTCATTTGTTCCTTGACATTAGCTTGTTAGTAATCTCGACGAGCTCTTTGCACTGGAACTTTCCATGATCTTAGTAGTGTAGTGGGCTGATTTCGCTGCATGGACTATATTTGTGACATTCTTCTTAGCGACTTCGTAGATTTGCTTATGAATAGTGAGTCTGGTGGCTCATCGCCTGATGTTTTTAGCCATGTTTCTGTCAAGAAAAATACGTCAACATTTTAATTGTTGATAAAATTAACTATTTCTGTGTGCTTTCCGGTGGTCCTACTGACTGGGTATTAAATAATGCAATGCGCAGAGGTATTACTTGGATAGTTGACACAAAGGTTGATGAATTAATTGGGATTTGAATTAGGATATCTAAATTAACGGTCGAAATTGTTTTAAATGGTTGTGCCGAAATAAGGGAGATAACTGGAATTCTTCTTCCTGTTCTATGCCGGCCAGCTTTTTTCGCTTCTGTTTAAATTTAGGTAATGATGAATGTAGTCCTAGTTCGTTTAGTATAGAGCACAATGTAGTGTGAAGAGCCAAGAAGTGAACATTTAAAGCAATTAATGAGGGTCCATCGTAGCATAAACTGGTTGACAGACGAGTATCACGTGATGGCGGTTTGTTCAAAAACAGTGGAGCAAGACAGCTGAGAAAAAGTCTAATTATTCTCGTTTCCAAAACAAGGAGATAAAGAAACACATACGAAGTTAACAGCCAATACATATTGAACACAATAACAAAGATTAAAACAAGCAACAAGCACAAATATCATGAAAACGGCACTAAAAAACGGAACAGCTGCTTCAAGCCGGTTAAGCGATAGAGGCCATCTTGTTATAACTGACCTATCCTCCGCCTGTCCGTTGCCAATGGTAGTATATACTGACACAGTATCATATCTTTAAAACTGAAGCCAATCAACAATTTTAAGCATCATTTTCGTTCTTAGTGACCCAGATTTAGTAAAATTTAGTACATGTATTTCGGAAGCATTTTGGCTGTATACAAGTATAATATAAGATGAGATAAGAAATAATTATTATGAATCATGTATCTCGCAGTAATTGTCAAAACAAATAAAAGCTTTGCATTCTATACACCTTGTCGCACTCGATATATATTTCGCTTTAACTGTGAACAATATGTACCGCAAAATACAACTGTACATACATTTCAGAGTTAATTTAAAATATGTGTGTGGGGATGCATGAATGGATTATTATTACATAATTATAAATGAAACATATATGCAACTTCGTTTGTGACGACCCAAAATAACAAAAAAGAACTATAGTATGTTATATATATATATATATATATATATATATATATATATATATATATATATATATATATATATATATATATATATATATATATATATATATATATATATATATATATATATATAGTTATAGTTATAGTTATATATAAAGTGGCCTTCATTACATACATTAAGAGAGGAATAATCTTGGAAAATTTTCAAAACTCGTTCTTCATAAGAAACTGTAATTCAATTCTTAAGTATGAGTCAAAGAGAAAAGGTTTGAACCCTTTCTTCGTAGCTTTATTGAGAAATTTAATCTTAAATAATGATATTCAGAGCAGTGAAGGGAAATGTAACCTTTAGCCTTTTTAACTTTGTTTTAATCACACAATTGACAGATTCTATCTCCAATCTCTAATTCCAAAATGCCAGACTTAAGCACGTTTTCGCAGTTTATCAGCTCTTCAGCCATATCAGTGTTAAGAACTGCCAAAATATGTGTTAGCGAGATTCAATAATACCCTTATAAAACTAAGAAGTAACTGGAAATCATATGGAAGGCATGCTGTTCAACTTTATACACAATTACGTATCTAGATTTAACAACCTTAATATAATAGTTTATGCAGCACAGCATCCGTCATCCCCGTCAACATAGAAATTTCTTTTGCAAGTTTATAAATATACAAACATGTTTTCATGTGGGTTGTTTTGATGTTGTTTGTTATAATTGTATTGTTGTTGTATCTTTGTATAATTTTATTGTTGTATTTTTGTAGAATTTTATTTATCAATCTCATTGTTTCTTTAGAGTAAACCCAATGTTGATAGGCCCTGTTTTGAGCTACGTCATTTTGTTCACCAACAGCGTTACGTCACGACCCAAAGACACACATCAATCGCTTATTATGATGCAAACTTTATCCATGATCAAAAGAGATGTATTTCACTAAATTCAAAGAGATTTGTTAGTCCTTATCACCGTATGCAGACCATCAGTTCTAATTTGAAACCTCAACGCCTCGTACGTTCTTTTTCTAGCGTAACTCTATTCTGTTTTTCGCATTATACAAAACGTTTTCAACCTCCTCACATACATAACACTCATGCTTTGAATGGATACTCTAACACTGTGAACTTAGGAAGGCATAAATAAATAAATCGACTAATTTGTACAAAGAGTTGTTGTCTATTGTAAGCCATCTTCAAAAGCAAGTCCCGAAAATATCTCATTCATAATGTATGTGCGTACCCATGACAATGATCATTGCTTTTAAACATATATTCTGAATCATTTGTCAAAGCTAAATCATTCAATCATTTGTTTATTAATATAAAACAATGACACCTTATTAAAGAAAGGTAACACGTTTTCGAGAAAACAATTCAGTTATCTTTTAGTCATGTCAAATATAGTATAGTATTCAAGGAAGAATATTCTAGAATGACAACGACTGTTCAGCAGGTGTCAGAAACTCTAATCTCGCCACTGCCTCACTTGGAGAGCATCATTTAGATGTATGTTCGATAACCCGCTTGCAAGTGTTAATTGTTGCAGAAATTATTATAGGTTCTAATCCTTGCTAAATTATATGATTGTTTGGTAAACCTATACAGTAGCTATAAGCCGTGACGAATAACTTCATTACATTATTTGAGACCCTTTTCTTGACTTATACCGGAGACTCAGGAATGAAAACAGCATGTTTTATGATTCGTTTTGGTCCAAGAATCACAGCAGCATGTTTGGTGACCCTTGCGATCCAGGTAAGGCAAAAACATCTTTTGTGACCAATGGGGTCTATGAATTGCATCATAGGTTTATCCTTCGGACCGAGTACTTTGTTTACTTTGTGTCCCGATGGTCACAACATCACATTTTAATAAATAAAAAACGGCCTTGAATCTTATTTAGGTCTTGATTGCCTCGTGGCATTTCTACCACATTCCCAGAGGATAAAGAAAAGGGCCAGTTATATTCAAATTGATGAATCATTTGGCTACACAAATTCTACGTCATTGCCGGAATCATGCGCCTTTGCGCATGTCTAGTCATGCAATTACGACCATTTCACCCTGCCTATCAATTGCATTGCTAGTGACATTGCTTTTCGTGCAGAGAATAATATTCAACCTTACTTGCGCATCTGATGTGCATTTAAAACTTTAAGAGACCGTTCACCAAAAAAAATGCAATCGTTATTTTTTTTCTTTTCTTGCGATATATCTTCATTTGGTGTCAATATTCTAGTGTTAATGAATGACTTTGTTTTCAAGATGAATTTTAAAGTTACATTGATTGATGAATTATTTCCAATACTTGACTTGTCATGCAATTACTACAATTTAACCCTACCTATCAATTCTAGTGACATTGCGCATGTCTAGTCATGTAATTAAGACCATTTCACCCTGCCTATCAATTGCATTGCTAGTGACATTGCTTTTAGTGCACAGAATAATATTCAACCATACCTGCGCATCTGATGTGCAATTAAAAGTTTTACGAAAATTCAGACCGTTCACAAAAACGCAGTCTTTTATTACTTTTCTTGCGACAAATATAAAGTTGGAATAAAGACCTTGATGTCAACATTATAGTGTTAATGAGAGAATTTGTTTTCAGGATATATTTTAACGTTACATTGATTGATGAATTATTTCAGGATACATTTTAAAGTTGCATTGATTGATGAATTATTCCAGGATATATTTTAAAGTTACGTTTGGCAGCGGAACATGTCTTCGACATTACTTTATTCGTTTGTGAAAGTACAACGCATTAGTTACAATTCTAAATGCTGACAAAACATAATGGATGGATGATTTTTTACCAATACTTGTAATGAAGTCACGTGAATTAGCAGCGGCAAGAGAGTAGAGAAACAATATTCAGTACATTAGGTTACGCGTGTTCATCGAAGGACGGATAAGCAAATTTATAAAGAGAAATTTTCAAAATAATAGGCAAATCTCATCTAGAAATCGTCCAGTTAAAAGCAAATGATTTAATGAACAATCAGACCTCCATAGTCGAAATGTATATTAATTGGGGACAAAATAATAATCTTACACTAATTATCAGAACGGGTAAATGAAAACCACATATTATTAACTAATAAATATACGAATATTTAGCAAAAACATCTAACGGTTCTTATATTGATTTTATAAATATATTGTGTTATGTATATCGGTTTTGTTTGCTTATTGATTGTCCGTGATTATGGCTTTCTTAACAAACCATATATAAACCATAAAATGATAAAAACCAGAAATTTTGTCAAAACGATCTTCACTTATCATTCAGTCATGTTTGAGATGCTACCATTTACTTGTAAAACGATCTTTATTATCGTTGAGTCTTGTCAGAGACAGTTCGGTTTTATTGTAAGGCGATACTTAGTTATCATTCAGTTGTGTCGGAAAAACAACAATTTTATTGTTTTTCCTTGATAGAATTGGATATCTAGAAAGGTTTATTAATGCACAATGTTAGGTCTACTTCAAATACCAAATGCTGCATCTAGAAATTCTGCAAATCCATAAAATAACGAAATGCAAAGTGATGTCAGCATAGGAGCTATTTTCATCTACGCAAGTTTTAAACTCAGATGCCGAAAGTGAAACAAAAAAATAGCTATACGCTCAGTAAATGTTCCAAGTGTAACAACTTGGTTGCTCTTTAGCATTTTGGAAATATATAACGAAAGCTTTCTCTAATATTATTCCAGGAACGTCCAACATTTACTCTTTACTGATTTTATTTTTTTCCAAACCAGTATTTGTTCCCACTGGCAAAATATTGGAAGTCACTCCACTGCCAAATGTTTATTATATACTCACGCATTCAGATCGAAGTTGATTACGCTGTCTTCCAGTCTTCTGTCTGCCGAAATACTAACGAGTAAACATAGTAATTATTGCTGATCACGAGTTGTCACTTAATTTATACCTCATGCATGCTTTTTCTTTTCAGATCAGCTTTACAAAGTGGTCCAGCCTTTCCTCCTTCACTCTCGAATCTTTGTGTTCACCAAGTGCGACTGTTTTTTGTTATTAGACTGACACAAACGGAATTTGTCCATTTTATCACATCGCTACTTTTGGAACACTCCCGAAAAAGAACGGAAATACGAACGACTTCGTTGACTGAATTAAGGGGTAACTCTTAATTCTAAGCTGAATATCTAAACGTCGCGTAAACTTAATAGCTTGAACATTTCAAAGGAGGGTTTATGTCCAATAACTTTTCCAAAATGATTTCCTTCAAAATAGTGAAAGTTATGAATAACTGCGGAATTATGACTTTAATATTTGTATAACTAGGTTAATTTGCAGGTCCTTGAACAGGAATAAAAAAGTAAAAAATATGAATAAATTAAAAAGTACGGATGAACGAGTTTAAAAGAAAGTTTGAACATAAAAATGCCAAAACGTTTATAAAATGTGGGATGACGGCGCGAGTTTCGAACTCACGATCCCTTGTTTAGCAGACGGGCACACAGAAAGACGAATAAATGCCAGTCCTAGGAGGGAAGTGATGAAAGAAAGTTTCAACACGAAAATTTAAATATTATTAAAAAAAACAACTTGTCATGAGCAAGTAAAAAGGAAGTTTAAACAGACAAATAAGAAATATATTAAACAGGGATTCCGCCGCGAATTTCGAACTCTCGACCTCTTGTCTGGCAAGCGGGATACGAAGACGGTAAGATAGAAACAAATGTTTGTATATATATATATATATATATATATATATATATATATATATATATATATATATATATATATATATATATATATATATATATATATATAAGAGAAGCAATGACTATGCTACTGTTATCCCGCGAACATAAATTTATAAAAGAAATCGTCAAAAAATGGGAATGAAGGAATGGACAAATAAAAGATATCTTGATAATAAATTGCTATAACGATAATAACTGTATCTATTATTTTAATCGCTTTATATGTAGCTAATTTACATAATTTTTTTTTGCTTGATTTTAACAATTGAACGCACGTATGGATTGGTCTGGACGTGCTTCCTAATTTTCCAAGTTTGGGAAGTAAATTCCAATATATTATACACATTGAAACAAATGATAAATTTATTTTCAGTATAATTTTTTTCCACATCAAACATTATAGTTTGCTTCAATCAAAACGTTTGTTTCCATATCTCCAAGTTTAAATTCTCATGTTATGAGAAGACACTCTGGGTTCGGTCAAAACCTCTATATGTATATGGCTGCCGAAACAACACCCGAATTAATCTTCGAGGCCGAAGTAGTTTTGATATATTGATATAAAGACATTTTAATATTGTACTGACCCAGTCCTAAAGAAAAACATCTGAAGCCGATTGTTCCAAATTTGAAAAACTTGGTCGATGTATTGAAAAGGAAAATGTTTAAACTTAACCCAATTTAATACACTTTAAAGTCTTTTTAGGAGTGTAACCGAGTTAATAGTTTTATTTGATTTCTTGTTCAGACATAATTGTCTCTGTTCAGTACTCAGTACTATATTTTCAGAATGTTTAATTCGATGCCAATAATTGACTAATGTAACTACTCTTGGGCAAATCGTTATATTCCGTACTATTCTCTCTTTGGCATATACATCTGTTAATTATCTGATAGCTTTGCCAATACACCAAGCGTCCTTAATTAATCCTGAAATATAGGCCATTATTTAAGGCTGAAATGGCAATTGGTGGTTTTTGGGTTGCCTGATAGCCGTGACACATGTCCAGGCTTTTTGTTGCTGTCTGGCTAGCCTGTCGTATTGAGATGACGCGTTTTGCTCATTTCCAAATTTGTGTTTTTCAACATCTAGTGTCGTTTTAAATTGGTCATTGTAGCTTCATTTATGGCCAGCCTCTAGTCTCGCCTTAAATTGGGTATCGTAGCATCATTTGAGGCCACCAAAAAAATTCACCAGATTATCACTGTTTTGTAATCCATTGACTCTTTGTGCATGTGTCCTTTTTCCATCCCTTACATCTGCTATTAAAGCAATCAAGACCAGCCCAAGGTGGTACGTGGTGGGGGACAAACATTTGAAAATATCATCAGATCACTACTTGCGTGTATATTGAACATTTCAACTTTAGGAAATCACTTTCGCGGGAGCAAGGTTAGATCACGAGACTTTGCATGTCAGAAGGATAAGAACCGATTCTCAGTATTGCAGTATGTTGTGTTACCGAATTGTATCTTCCATGTGTTTGCTAAATGATAATCCCCAAAAACGTCGATTCATTGTGTTATTGAAACTATTCCGTTATATTCAGTCGTAAAAATCATTTCTCTCTTGTGGTTCCTTTCTTATACTATGAAAGGTGATACTGTTGGACATGAGCCTTTTATATCATGTGTTGTACGTTTAATATATATATATATATATATATATATATATATATATATATATATATATATATATATATATATATATATATATATATATATATATATATATATATATATATATATAGTACGTTTAATATATATATATATATATATATATATATATATATATATATATATATATATATATATATATATATATATATACATATAGTACGTTTAATATATATATATATATATATATATATTGATAATTTTCCACCATATACATACATTTATTGTAAACTATTCAAAATATTTACGTTTCTAAAAAGATTGCTTGTGCTAACATAACATCATGTGCCTTTCTTCTATTAGAAGGCGATATCTGGCATTCTTCTGTTAGAAGGCGATATCTGGCATTCTTCTATTAGAAGGCGACATCTGGCATTCTTCTATTAGAAGGCGATATCTGGCATTCTTCTATTAGAAGGCGATACCTGGCAATCGTTTATATGAAAGCTGTGCTTGATCAGTTAATGTAAAGGTAAATCTTGGAACATACATCGCATTTTAGTATGCAATCCCTCAACACCTGTTTTTGATTAACTTTAGCACGACTAACAATTGTCCCTCTAGGTGAAATCGTCTAAATCTTACATAATAGATAACTGTTTCCTAACAAATGTAACCAAAAGGGTTAATAAATGGTTTATATCCAGTAGTATCTGTGCGGAGACAGCGATGAAAGTATGGCCAGGCCAACAAATGCATACAATTTAACCATAAATAGACATCCTCTGCATGTTTACATTATTTTTATTACCGGTAAAATTTTCATTCAATCCGAGGCCGCCATTCTTTTAAATACGGTACTTAATGTATAATCACACATCGGATACAGTAATTGGCTGCATGTGACCTAAACCAGGGCAAATTACTGTTGTATATATTACCTGTGACATATTGACAATATGTACTTAAGGCAAATGTGAACCCGGCAATGTAAATGAAAATTATATAATTTTAAGAGTATTTTTTATGAAAGTAATCTATAGGATACCCTGTTAACTAAAATGTTCATGCATTGAAATTTGGTATGTCTTGCAAAGTAATATTATTAGAACTCTGTGTGTGTGTGTGTGTGTGAGAGAGAGAGAGAGAGAGAGAGAGAGAGAGAGAGAGAGAGAGAGAGAGATTACTATATGTTTAACATAGTGGCCTCGGATGCAGGAAATCGCGGGTTCGAACCCCGGCCAAGTCACACCAAAGACGTTTACAAATTGGTTTTTGCAGCTGCCTTGCTTGTCGTTCAGTATTAAAACACTAGTGTTAAGCCTGTTCGGCCTGGTGTCAAGATAATGTGACTGGGTGGGACATTGTGCTACATGTCTGCGGCATGAGGCCCCAGTGCTAGACATCACTATAAACTACCACACTGCAGACATCGTAACGATATGACTGAACAATATTACAGCCATGTTAAAAATCCAAATCACATACATATTTTGCAATGCTAACCCGAAGTAAAATAAGAGAAAAATTGTTCGGTTTTTGACAGATGTTGGACCTAATAATGCCAATTTCAGCATTTCTATTACCTGTTCCTCATTTCACATACACTCTCTCTTTCTTATAACCTTATTACCTTATCTCTTTAAAGCATAAAGTAGAGGAAAGGCAGGTATATCTTTTGCAATATATTAGTATTGTTCTATTTAGGCAAAGGCTTCTGCGCCCTTGCATTCCAAACAAGCGTTAAAAACCCAACCAAATGAATATCAGACCATGATAGGCCTCAAGGTAGAATAGATCTGTAACTAACTAGAGAGTTATCTTCTCTATACAAATTTTTTAAAAAAAACACTGTTGCTATTATTATTATTATTATTATTATTATACAACATACATGAGTTATAAGCACCTCGTAACCTAATATATTTAATTAACTTTAGATCCGACATGTGAGTTTCCAAAACCTAGACGCTATCAGACTACCAAGATATGAATCGAACACGACTTTGCACTTTGCCAATGTGCTGCTATCAAGGTCTTCCGGTTGCAATAGGCACGGTTTGCATTCCTTGAAGAAGTACTGATTTTTCTGGAGAAAAGATTCAGTTGATATTAAAATGCTGACTAAAGATGGTACCACAAAAAATATTTATCTCACTGTCAAAGTTTCGACTTATTCTCATTTTACGGTTTATCATGCATAGTCAGTATCGTTATGTTTACACATCACGTGAATCTATTATTGCATTTAAAGAAATTATAAGATTTTTTCGTTAATTATTAATTGATCTTTAAAGTGATGTTATCAAATTCTTAATTTCGATAAATGCCAGCTTTATTAATTGACCTAGTGACTTAGAAGAAAGACCCTTTATGTTATATATATATATATATATATATATATATATATATATATATATATATATATATATATATATATATATATATATATATATTGTGTGTGTGTGTGTGTGTGTGTGTGTGTGCATACATGCATGCATGCATGAGTACGTATTCAGGTACATAAAGTGTGTAGCGCACGTGGTCTCTGTAATACTAGCTGATAATTCCACCATGCATCCAAACTATATTGGTTATAAACACAGTCCAGCGCAGGCAATTTATTATCCATCAATGTTTAATAAGTTGAAAAGACGAAAAGTCTGTTACACCAAAAATAAAAACTAATTCTAAACTATGTCCGCGATTCATTCAATAGGGCTGATCAGGTATCAGTTTCCAAATGCATTTTTTCTCATATTTAAATATTGTTAACTTAAAGATGTCTGATAGATATATTATGAAATTAATGTCGTAATAATAATATGTATAAAGCTAAATTATTTAGAAATTAAATAAATGTAAATGATAAAAGCAGTATCACGACGAGAGTTACAGAGCATAAAGGAAATGAAAGACAGATCCAGAAGAAGAAGGATGAGAATAACTGAAAGTGTTATTGATTTAAATTGTTTTTAGCATACCTTTAAATTGTTTTTAGCATACCTTTAAATTGTTGCTAGCATACTTTTAAATTTCTTGATATAGTAGCCATTTGTAGGTTTGGTAAGTACATCATGTCGTATGTCGATAATATGTATCAAAGATTCATAACAAAGAACAAAGTAATATTTGAAACACCTAGTAAAATGAATTAAAATAAAAGAATACAATTTAAATAATGAAGAGGTTAAAATGTCTTTATTAGATTTGTACTTGTATCCGTCCAAATAGGAAGGAATCTCACCACTGAAAGAATCGAATGCATTCCAGGTTAGAAAAAGATATGATTATAGTGCAAAAGACCTTAGTTTATATATTCCATTTAATAAATATTATATATCAAAATTGACTGTCTTTATTTTTTAAACTTTTCATTGGGATCAGAGCCACAGGGTGGACATATCGTATGTATTTCAAGACAGTTGGCCTCTCTATACGGACCCAACAGGTAATAGCATGACCCTTATCTCTAGCCATCTCCAATTTCTTCGCAACTAGCATCCAGGTCACGTTCGCAATTGATCAAGATTACATATCGCGTGTTATCTTATACACGAAGAAATCTGTGCACAGAATGGAAGATTACCTCATCTTCATTTAACAATGTTGTTTTCATAAAGTATCTCACCGCTTTATGTATAAGTTCAGGCTGTTTCCTAAGATTAGCCACAAAGCCCCGAGAAATATATTATATTTGCGAATGAACAGAAACAATTTGTTCATTTATATAAATATTTTTTGTGTATGTTTCTATGGTAAAGTAATAGTATTTACTAAGTGCTATCTAGTCGAATGCTGTAGATGCTACTCAGTGGAGGAAACAAACGAAATTCAATACACCAAACTACATGTATCTTATAGAAAGAACAGCATTGACATAATATTGGGATAGACTGAGTCCGTCAAGACGTATTCATACACCATATCAATCGAGTTTTTGAGAATGATTCAGAATAAAACAGGATTGTCGTTATACCCTCTACTGCGCTTACAAATGTTCAGCTCTACACTGAATTAAATTCTTAACAATTGTCTGTTTGTAACGTTCCTTCCGATGCATCAATAAACATAAGGCGGACGTAAAAAAAAAAAGTCTAACTAGCAATTGATGGTCTGGTTGTGCGTTACGCAAACACGGATTGAATATAAATATTGAAGAACGGAACAACCATGCCACATTAAATTGACATGGAATAGAAATGCATGATGTCTTATTTTGAGATTTAGGTATAAAATATCGATGATCATATGAAAAACGTCGTTAAAATAATGCGATATAATCCATTCATACTGATATTTAAATAGTGTATCTAAGAGGTAGAATCCTTACCACAGGCTGCTCCTGTAATCTGGTCCATATAATTTTTATTCATACTAAATTTAATCCAATAGATATGTCTCGTCACGAAGGCAAATCTACGGTTCTTGGATATGTCCGGTCACACGGGCAAGCTGCTGCTCTAGGATATGCCGGGTCACGAAGACAAATCTATTGCTCTGGGAATATATCGATATTGGCAAAGAGTAAATAATATAAATGGAACAAACACCCATTGTGCATTTATTCCCGCCTCGCATAGTCGACATCGTAAGGTTCAACATCCCACGAAGTCTAAAAATTATGATTTGGATTGGTAGTCTTACTAGATTTAGAGAACAACTGCATTTATTTAAGAGACTTCATACAATCATCTACCGTGTACAACGCAATACCCGCAATATTATCTTAAAATTTATGATATTGGTAAATTTCATGTGATTAATGCTAATTATCAAAGCTCACACCAACAATATCGTATAAACGCTGTCCCCATGTATATACTAGGCACGTCAGTCCATTTTGTCACCGTTGGAACCTCTCCTCTCTCTTGAGGTTCCCTCCTTTATGCTCAATCCCACACACAAATGCATAGCAACAGAAATAACATGTAAATCTTATATTTGTATCTGAGGATGGTTTAACCCACATTTTTATCCATGGTGGTAGGTCCTTAGAAAATCATGTTGTTCTTGAACGATTTTGAAAGCCACGTTCCTTACTCAAAGCAATTGTGTAATGGGGACAGTTGCTCACATATGGTTATTTTTATCTCATAGGTGCGCGCTATTAAGGAACATGTTAATGCCAGTATTATGTCAAATATGATGTACACTTTTCACGTAGTGAATGCCATTTAGCACGTTTTATGTATCTTAAATACTATGGATCAGCTTAAAACAGGGCTATATGAATTTTGTTTTTAAAATCCAACAGACAGCAACACCTAAACAGGGCTATATGAATTTCATTTTTAAAAATCCAACAGACAGCAACACCTAAACAGGGCTATATGAATTTTATTTTTAAAAATCCAACAGACAGCAACACCTAAACAGGGCTATATGAATTTTATTTTTAAAAATCCAACAGACAGCAACACCTAAACAGGGCTATATGAATTTCATTTTTAAAAATCCAACAGACAGGGACACCTAAACAGGGCTATGTGAATTTTATTTTTATGAATATTATTTTTAAAAATCCAACAGACAGCAACACCTAAACAGGGCTATATGAATTTTACTTTTAAAAATGCAACAGAGAGCAAGACCTATTTACTTTGAAACACGCTCAGCACTAAATACCAGTTCACTATTATGGGAATTAGCTGTCGGTACTGACCGACACAAAGTCATATTGTTTTCGTTCTTTGAAACCATAGTATCCAAAGAAAACTTCTTAACTGGACATTTGTACAAGTTAGAATACGAAAACTGCACAAGATACTGTTTTCACTACTGATGGGTACGTACAAATATTTTCTCACTTTTGAGGCGGTTTAAGCTAGTAGTGCGTGATTATTTTTATGACGTCAAAAAAATATCTCAAACATCAGAATTGCACCTATTTCTTTATTACGAATGTTTGTCCTTTTAGAACTTCGTTAATTAGATAGTACGTACAGTCGTGTACTTCGAAATGGATGGTGTAAAAATAACGACCGTACACGGTATGCTGTTTGTAATCATTTGTATGTGCACTTGGGGAAAAAACTGATCACGTGAGCAAATATGTTTCCTATAAAATATGCTTGAGCTCTAGATTACGAAGTAATGCGGCAGAACCAATATTCCTCTTCAGCGTGAACTGAGAAGGAATCGACATACATCGGGAAATATTCAATACATTAACATTTTTCTAGCTGGATCGAGAATTTTGCGAAAATTTGTAACTGCATCCGTTTTTGATAGTGCATTGGACTTACAACCCATGGGCTCAAAACACTCCGTCAACACCGCCACCTCCACCCTCAGGCCAGCCCGAGTAGGTTGCCTTCGTATGTCCTTGGAAAATGCATTTACCTCCAAATTCCCTGGCATAATATACCCACCAACGCGTTGAGAGTGACTTTAAACTACAACCAACATCAACAACAATATCTTTGTAATGAATGAAAACCCAGACTTGCCACTATAAAATGGTCAACTTAATACTACTTTGCTATTCATTCATCTATCTATTTCATTAGATATCGGTCTCTTAAAATCATAACGAAGAACATCTTGTATGCACGAGTTTGAAATGTGATTTAATGAAAAGAAACAAATCTGATGATTAATAAATAATTCAGACACCAATGCCACAAACAGCTCCATCCTGGTTAGACTGTAAACGGTTCCATGCTTGGTTAGACTGGTTCATTCCTTGTTTACATACAGATTTTCCCATTGCAAAGACATACGCGGGATGTTAATAACTACATGGTTAACATCCCGCTTCTGATATAAATGGATTCATTAAATAAATGGCTTGAATTATAGATTTGAATCACTTAATCAGAGTCAATGATAAGTACCTTATAACTCATGGATGATGCTTTGAGATGGTTCAGAATCACGTCCGGAGATCTAAAAACATACAAAGCGTACTAAGCCCCTAAATCCTTCTTGCCGGTACTGCGACGTGAAAACTATTGCCTGTGTTAGTGACACATGTAAATGCAAGGTTGCATATAAGTCATGAATTGACTGTGAGATCGGACACACTCTAGACGTTTTAATATCAAGGTACGACATCCTATATTTCTGAAAGAAGCATGCTTAGATAACGAAAGCTGAAAGATACTAACATAATCTGTCATACTACACCATTTATATTGCCACATTTGATTATTTCCCTATAAACACTCTGCCAATGTTTTTATTGTATGTAGTACGTTAAAGCTTAATTTGTTCTTTGATGTATGAGACAGCTGTCAAGTTCTCGGGGATTCGAAGAGATTGCCCAAGTGGTGGTCAAGAGGCTGAGTAAGCCGATTACACTAGGAGAACACATAACTGATGGAGCCATCCAATCAGTTGTCAATTTGTATAAGTCCGGAAAATATATTAAACTTTCTCCTTGACTCAACCGTCGTCCTTCGTGCTATTTATTGGCAATTGCAAGAGTATTTTGTGGAGGGAGGGAAATCAAGATCCAATTAGAATTACAAAGATTAATATTGTAAACGCAATACTTAAAACAAAAACGATAGGTTTAAGGTTGTGGACTTTCCCGCCATATTGTATAAAAAAATGAATTTTAGAACGTTCTAGTTTGGGACAGTTTCTTTTTGTATGTTTGTTTGCTTGTTGTTTTGTGGCTTTTGTTGTTGTTGTTTTTGGTTATGTTTATTTATTTATATAAATGTACCTAATAATGAAGCCTTGATCAATATTTAATTGGCTCTTTGTCTTGAGGATAAAAGTTTGGAAAAGTGGACCATGTTTCCTGTGATATTAAAATATCTACCTCCAACCCATCCAAACAGCAAGATTGTTATCTCTTTGGTTATTTGGCATGCATGGTAAATTTCAATTATATCTGGAAAATGTCTCCTTTTGTTGCCTTTCATCGGTAGGGTATACTGTCGTATTAAAATTGGTGCGTCTATTTTTGTCTAGTAAAGCTATGAAATGTGAAGGTTCGATGGTAGAATGGAATTTAAAGACTGTAAATAGGAACTGATTATTTTTCTCAAAGATCCATTTTTTAAAATCCAATACATTATATTTGTCGGAGACAGATCCTCGTACGAACTAGATAATCATCATCATCATCATCATCATCGTCATCATCACTTCGTACAATCTTTCTTATCAGAGAATTTAATGTGTAGCGAATTTGTCGAACTTAGTGGAACTGCGTGACTCTAATGCTATGGTCAAATGTGACCTTGGTTCTAGGGCCAAAACTGGTTAACTCAGTGTAAGCGGCCAAAGTCCCATGACTCCCGTAACAGCTACAAGTACAATAAATGGGTAGTGTAATACGTGATAAATGTTTAAGAACTAACACAGTGACATGAATTGCATGCGTGTACATGAACTGACTTCGTTAGACATTAAATTCTAACCCATCTGCGGCATGGGGGTGTGGTCGGTCCCAATGAATCTTTAAATTAACCTTCTGTTGGGAAAGGTGGATTCTTGACAACCTAGATGCCACAAGATAACAGCATCGTCTCTAATGCACCACCATACTTGTTAATAGACATTGCTTTGATCACATTTGTTGATGGATCCATACATTGATCTAGTACGTCGACAAACGATACAATGTGTGATTTTATCTCTTGAAAATCAATCCGTTTATTGTATCAATTATGGAGCGATGCCATTTTTTATAGCCGTTGTTGAACTTTATAGTTGATTATAAAAGGTGGAAGCAAGTGTGTGAGCTAGGATGTAAGAGATTCAATCATCATCAATCTGCATTAAAAATAAACATTTCATTTATGTACTTATGTGTCTTCGCTAGATCCAGTCCCACTTGGTCTCATTCTGCTACATGTTTTACATCGCTAGATCCAGTCCCACTGTGTCCTACTGTTACAAGTGTTACAATGCTAGAACCAATCCCACTCGGTCTCATCCTGATACAAGAGTGACTATTGGACAACGTTTGTTATCACTGGGAAGTGCGATACACTTGCGTCACGTTTTTTCACGTGAGAGGTCTCTGACATAATTTTTCAATGAAGAACATTTCCGTCACACCCTTTCACAGTCACGTTGTCAGAGACACTACAAAATACACTTATTGTATGTGCTACATACAGGTAGTGTTTGAATTTTACTTTTTTCTTTTACTTTATATTTTTATTTGTGGGTGGGGTAGGTTCAATGTGATAGATGGAATCGTATATTCATCGCTGCAACCAATCTCTCTTATGTAATGTCAAAGACTATAACGAAAATACCACTAGTGGGATGTAGGCTAAAGCCAACGTATTTTTCTGGCAGTGAAACATTGGACATCTTTCAAAATGCGTGAATGTTATTCGAATAGTTCATTGCCTTTTTGTTGTCTTTGACACGAAATGATTTTGTGTATAGATTTGGTGCATTATTTCACATTTTACTTAAGTTATATCAATAACATACACATTAATTTATATGCATATATATGTGCACACACACACACACACACACCTCTATACTTAAGCATACGCTATCATATCACACTTTTTCATGAGAATTTAAGCAACAATCTTCACATTTAGCACCCTTCTTTTCGGAGACAATTTGTAACATGCAAACTCAAGTTTTATTATGCATACATACAGACATACATACATAAATACATACATACATACATACATACATACATACATACGGAATATCAGAGCCAAATTTTAAAGCAGATTTTACCCATAATACCAAAATGATCAGTCAAATCAACGCATTTGCCTTAGTCCAATATATTTATTGCCATTTTTCACTCGGATTCACTTTTTCCATGAATCTTAAAAGCTATAATTACGGATGTTTTCTGTCAATGTTCGCTGGAAATGCCCAATAGCTAATGGATAGAGCCACTGATTTAGAATTGATTTATATGCAGACGCAAGAGGCCAACCCATAAGGTTAATGCCATTAATTAATTTCTCTGGTACATTACATCTTTTAAAAGTATAGAACGTATCAGCTCAACAATGAAATTCTGCTTGACCGAATCGAAACCCAGCTGGCAATTGGACGACACTGATGTAGTTACATGACAAGCTCAACAGTCCAAATGATGTATTGTATTACAACTATCAGCAGAAATGAAATCTAGGCCACATTTCTATTAGGGTTGTATACCCAAATGTACTTTACACACACACATCCTTAAAGTGCCCGTTCTTTTCTCAAGCGAATAAAACTACCTAACGGCCGGTAGATGCATCCCTTATATTTTCTAGTTCAGCAACCCTCACAATATGCCGATCTCAAATTCAAGAATCACTATTAAGAATTTTACCTTACTTAGAATACATTTAGGCGGATCGGGTACTTCCTCCACCCCCAATACACAAAAATGGCATGTAATGTAACAGACATTCAAAGCAATAAAACAACATTTTAACTTCACGAAACTAATATCCCAGAAATATTTCTTTATTTATTTTCTTCTGAGCCATCAAATATGGAATGAACGTGGTCGTGCCTAAGTTATCTTATTGGTAATATGGCACGGAAATGAGTCAGTAACAGCGTTAACAAGATCACGAACGGGCATAATCAAATTATTGCATGATCGAATCTTGAAAGCATGCGCCAGGAGCGCGTTAAAAGATGTTGATTTATTCGGATATTGTTATAAAAGAATAAATACAATATGGATTGGAGTCACATTAATGTGAAACTTATCGTTTCAAATAACAGCTCGTAACTGAGATGTACAGCATGTCATCACTTTGATGATTATCGTATTCGTTTCAAACAACAAGCTACTTTATATATAGAATTCGGACCACATCGGTTAATTCTGAGACACTAAAATATGCCTCAGATGTATGCCTGTGTATAAATTTACACAAAACTAGATTTGTTCTCAGGAAATATATTCGCAAAAAGGCATCACTGAGCAAACAATTAATTTTTTTCTGCTATATCTATACAGCTTAACTGATCGATGGATTGGCCCAAACATTCTCTGACAATCCTTTGCTTGTAAATAGCGAAGTTGTCTGAATGGTATGCGTCGGTGTACCTACTAGGTACGATGCATAGGGCTGACCAACTCGAACTGCATGTAGCTGCTCTTCTGTTCGGAAGACAGCTTTAAGCTTCTCAGTAACTCGGATACTGCAGTTCGTGACTATAGGAACTGTATAAAAACAAAGAAAATTCCTGAGAATAAGCGTTCATGAATTGAAATGGACCTAATGTAAAGGTTTTGTCTTTAAATTTTCCCTGGATGATAAAACTAGTGACATTATCAAAACTATTATTCGATACAAGTCCAACCAGACACACGAGATACCTCGAAACCATCACATGCCAGAAGAAATACTGGTTTACGATTAGATAATCGTGGTATTTGCAAGAAATGAATATGTGACGAAACGATTAATCTTTCCTTGAAATTTCAAAATTAATACACAGAACGTGGGGATAAAACGTATTTTCATTCCTTGATAAATGTATCTTTCTAATTGGAGTTTATTTTTGTATTTAACGTCAAACGCAATCACAATACGAGCCACTTGAAATAAAGAAACACTGCTTGTTTTGCCTTTTTAATGATAGGATATCTCCAAATGGTAAGAGGATGAAAATACTTAAAATGCTAGTCGTGAATAATAAAGAAACTCCAGGAAAAGGCAATCCGAATAATACTGAAACTTCCTGTTAAACTAAGATCATCAGATACTGATGATAATCTCTGATCGACGACTACCAACGCTTTCTAGAGTCCGTGGTCGAAAACCCAAAATTACATAAGCTCATTTACTGTATCAGCATCTACTGTATGGAATTCCTTACCGTTGAGGATAAGTAATTCAAATTCCATTGCTTCTTGTAAAATATCATGAAACAAATTCTTTCTTGACCGGCCTGAGTGACATTGTAAAAGCTCTGAATAGAAAACTTTATCATTATACCCATACCTAATATGGCCAGATCCTATCCGATATAAATATATATATATATATATATATATATATATATATATATATATATATATATATATATATATATATATATATATATATATATATATATAAGTAGTGAATGGGGGCTGTTTAGGGACAATGGAAATCCCAGTCAAAAAGGTCGTGCCCCGATTAGGGACAATGGGAATTATACATGAGAAAATACAAGACCGGCACTTTGGGGACAATGGGATTTTAAGATGGGAATATTGGGCCTATATTGGGACAACAAATATTCGGTTTGTATACGAACAATTGGAATGGAACAGAGATAACACAGACAAAAGACAACATACAAACACTAACAACTATACAACAGACTAAAACGATTTTTAGGCAACAAAGCAATCTTTTCGAGACATAAGAGTGGCACAGAAAATGGCATTTGGGTTTTTCTTTTTTCCCTCCAGTTCTTCCACCATTTCCTCACTTTTCCAATCATTCCTTTCTTCTTCTGTTTCTCTTTCTCTAGCATCCAGTCAGGATGGCCCATCAATCTAAATTTCTCCTGCACCTTCATCCAGCTTTAATTTAGTCTGTCAAACTGCTCTTTTTTCTTTCTGATTTCTCTTTCATTTCTTTCCTTAGACCACCTTTTTTTATCTTCTTCACTTCTTCTTCCCTCGCTTTTCTCATTAGTTGTTTTGCTTTCTTTAGCTGGTTCAAACCCCACTTCACAATGGACCACTCTGTCCAATTCAGTATGTCTCCTAAAATATACCTGACTTTCATCACATTATCAAGGGCCTCATTCAATATTCCCACTCTCACATACGGAAGTTGAATGAAACCGCTTCTTTTCTACTTACTCTTTGATCATGCCTTGGACCAGGTCCCTGGCTACTTTCAGGTTCGTCACTTGACTGGTCACAAAGTCCTAGGTAACTTGATTTCTCTAGACTTTCCACCACATAGGCGGAATACACCATTCAGTACCAACTGTCCTTCAGCTTGTTAAATAACATACTCTATTTATCGTAATCTTCGTTTATTCAATGTTGAATGGCACGAAAGACGAATGCTTTGACTTTTTATTGGTCAAGAACGGACGTGAAGGAAGACATCCCCTACACTCACTTGACATATTATCTATTATCCATGCACAGGGGAAGAAAATAACAACCCCCAAAGTAAAATATCAAAATCCCAAGATCTACTTTCCACACAGGAAGGAGCTAAAACAAACCAAAATATACTATCCACACATAAGAAGGAGAAAAACAAGCCCCAAATATACTATCAAAAACCCAATTATGCTATCCACACATGAGAAGGAGAAAAACAAACCCAAACATACTATCAAAAACCCAATTATACTATCTACATAAAGGAAGGAGAAAAATGAAACTAATATACCCTCCACACATGGGAAGAAGAAAAAGCTAATCACAAATATACTATCCACACACGGAAGAAGCAAAATAATGTATCACACATATATTAACCGCACATGGAAGAAGAAATACCTAACCACTAATATACTATCCACACACGGGAAGGAGCAAATTAATCATGCCCAGAATAAACTATCAATAACCAAATATACCATTCACACACGAGAAGAAGAAAAAAACAAACCCAAATATACCATCCAAACAAAAAGGAAGGGAAGAAAAAAACAACCACTCTACTATTCACACAAACGTACGCGAACGCTTACAAACCCAAACAATCTACTATCCATACAAGCGAATGCTCACGTATAGAAACACACACTATACTATCCACACAAATGTACGTGAGCTCATACACACACACACACACACACACACACACACACAATAACATCAGTAAAGGAATGAGTGTTTAAAATCACATTACCCCACGTTCACACAAATTGGCAACTTGAATAGTCTCTTTTCTAGAAATTTGGTTGGCCCGGAGCAGAGCTGTTTTTTTTATAACTCCAGATGTCACTGAATTAAACGCTTTTATTTATTGAATACACGTACTTCGGTTTCGTTTTTTTGTGTACAAAGATGCCTGAGGATGATTGATGTATGTTGTGTCGTATTTCGAAATAGCGAGTTCGGTTCATCATATGCCGCACGTGCGAAGTGCTCTCAGTGGGACTAACCGAATGCCTACAATGCACAGACTGTGTATAAATACCTCACCGTATGTACATTTCTTTACATTACGGATAAGTCTTGTCAGCCGGCAGTCTGCTTCAAGGACTTGCACATCTTCAGCTGTAGAGCTATCTAGTGTCGAATGTCCAGAGTGTCCGGAGGGTCTAATGACCAGTGTCCAGAGTGTTCGGACTGTCCTGAGTGTCTAATGTCCGAAGTGTCCGGAGGGTCTAATGTTCGGAGTGTTCCGAGTGTTTCGAAGTGGATCTGAAACAGTGTACTGATGACGGGGTGTATCTCAGTACATATTATTTTTTAGCCGTGGGCTAATTTTGGGATTCATAAAACCCATTGTATTTTTCGGGACTGTAAAGATAAGTTGTATATTTGTCCCTCTTTTTTATCAGCATAATTTCGCTACCAGAGTGAATCCATTTTACTACATGAGTAAAGTTTTACATCGTTTACTACCTGAGTAAACTATATCCATCGTTTCATTGTCAAATCGTTGTGAACCATTCACCCCTTGTCTCTGTATTTGCTAAATTAATTTATTTGTATTTTTCATCATTAAGTATAAGCGTTCTTATGTGAATTAAATCCAATATTTGGATTGCATATACACGCACATATTCATAATTAATTGCTCATGAAAGTCATCCATTATTAAACATTGTATTTATATCATTGTCAAAAAATTTATGTTGTGAATCCGAAAATCCCACCCGGTAATTTTATTACACACCTGTTAGTGATTACATCTCCCAGGCCATGTCGCACGCACACATCGCCAACTCGAGTAGTTCTCCCAATTCACCGTTGTGGTTGGGAGCGCTGTGGGAGGTTGATTTGTTTCACTGTCGCCGTCTTCGCTTTCAGGGATAGTGAAGATTTCCCTCTGTCTTCTCATATTCCACCTCTTGGCTGTTGGGGTCTCCTTATATCCTCCACATGAACCTGTACTGCTACTGGCTGTGGTGCTGGTAGAGGCTGTGGTGTTGGTTTTGGCTGTGATGTTTGTCTCTGAGGAAGCGTCCTCGCCTCATGTTTGATCTCACACACAGGCCGCATCTTAACGTGAGTTAGGAGAGTTGTTTCCTTTTCCTCTTCTTTCTTTTTTGTCTCTTCCTCTTCTTTTCTTATTCTCGCCTCTTCGACTATTGCCTCCATAGCCAGCTCGTCTAGGAGCCGCCTGGCATGCTCCAGGTGCATCTGAAATTTAATCAATTTAGCGATTCAGCTGTTCATTCTTTACAGTTGTTGAATCAACAATGGGTAGCCTGACTTACGAGCGCTCCCTTTATATGGGTCAAGCAAGGACGTGAAGGGAAACATCCCCTGTCACCAAAACTTACATTGCCCATATCATTACCCACGTTTTACTTACAAACCCTAAATACTATCAAAAACTCACTGACTATTTGACAGGCTACGGAAAACGAAGTGCTTATAGACACACTTCTAAGAAAGTAAAACGAACGAAGTGCTTATAGACACACGTCTATTGCTTAACTTGCTAACATACCATTGGTAATTGAATTTGTATCTCTTTTCTGGAGTATTGGTTAGCCCTGAAAGGGGATGTTCTTTGTGGACGAGGAGCTATAACAATCTTTTATTGTCTAAGATTGCGTCCCCGTCTGGCGGTAAGCTTTCCCACAATATAGGGTCTGCTTCCTAGGAAAGAAAAGGAGAACTCTTTGGTGTCTACACGGCAGTCGACAAAACCTCTGTCTGGTCCCTGTTGCTACTGCTGGTACTGCTCTCTCTCTCTCTCTCTCTCTCTCTCTCTCTCTCTCTCTCTCTCTCTCTCTCTCTCTCTCTCACTATGCTGTTTCTGAAGTCTGTATTTATCCGTCCATTCTTCTTTCTCCTTCTTGATTTCCTTTCTGAAGAGCTCTTCTATCAGGTCTTCGGTCACTTTCAACATTCTGTCAGTCTCTATCTCTGCAAGCTTCGGTATCAGGCTTTGCCTAACACGACGTAAATTCACGAAAGCTTCTTTCAACTTGCTAGTTTTGAGCACATCTTCGTAGGCGGATGAGTCAACAATGGATAGACAGACTCGAGAATACCTCACGTTATATTATACAAGCGCGGACGCGATAGAAAACATCCCTACATTGTTTAGAGTAGCAACGTTAGAATAGTTTGATTCGAGGGAAAAAGAGAAGTAAAAAAGCATATGTCATGATAAAAATGGAAAAATAAACGACAGACTCCTTTTTCAAAACACATTTTTATTCAAATAGCTAAAATCATACAATTAACAATTAACAAACTTTTAAATAAACAATTAAATAAACTAACAAACATTTTTTCTAATAACAAACTAATATGGACAAGGTTGACAACGTTGTGAAGTGAAGCTAGACTTCCCCTGTTGGAAGTCATTGGGCCATTGATTTACACTACGTTTCCTAGCTAACGACAAAAGATAACCATAATGTTCAAAAACCATCGATCTACTTAGTTATCGTTTCTAGATGAGTGGCGATCAAAATAAGTCACTAAATAATCTAAATAATATCCAAGACTGCATTGATGAAGAAAATGCCCACAATATTGTCCATACAATATGGAATATGTGCCTTCTAATTTCACGTTATTGAATCGTGTCGTCTTGGCATTTCGTCTCATAAAGTCAATGATATCGTCTTCCAAAGGTGGCATTTCATACGAATCAAAATACTCCACACAACCTTCTTTAGAAACGTAGACGGCTACCCAGTGGGTTCCTGGGAGATGACTCGTCCGTGTTGATGACATACGCTTGATGGTCTTGTGATGAGGCAGTTCTTCTTTACCACAGACGACAGGATTCCAAGAAGCAGTGTACGAACTGTGGTTTAAAAGGTAATACAGTTCCCAGGTATTCATTGTTTGTGAAGATTTTTTCTTGTTATTTGTCTTCACAGATAATGATAAGTGATCAATTCAATCATAAATGTTTGCTTGAAAATGTCTGACAAATAACCTTTTCTTCGTTTCGTCTCTCCACTCTGAGTCAAGAGAGCTTCGATGTGATTGATCTCTAGAGTCATCAATGGAGGAGATGAATGATCACGCAAGTCTTTATACTACTGAGGCAACACGGCTTCTTCCCAGATGAGACTCCAAGCTTCGTCCAGATACGCAACCAAGTTTTCTTCTTGACTCAGCATCATACATGTATCGTGTTGAATTTGACTGGGATGATCGTTTCGACATCCATAGCAATCTTTCTTGATCAATTCCGTAATTTGTTTTGCCAAGTGTTTGGCAAAACAGGAGACTACATGTTGTTCTTGTTCTGGTCATCTGGAATTCATGACTATGTCCTTTTTGTCTTTGTCTTGGGGTTCTGCTTCCACGGTATACTACCATGCCATGGCCATAGATTCTCCAACATTTAAAGAGGGATTACAGTCTTCCATAGCTTCTAATGGTCTAGAATGGCTTATCTCACACTGTTGATTTCTATGGTATTATCAAATTTGGCATACAAGAGGACGTTCACCGTGTGTGGTAGAGGTTTAGCAAACTGAAGTTCCACACGAATCTGACCGGATTTTGTAGGATGGATATGTCCCTCATCGCTGCCTTGGTCTGGAGTGAAATCAAAAGCCATAACAAGTGTAGCCCCCTGCATGATCCTAGTATGTAAGGCCGTGACTGGTGCTGGTTCCTAACTGTGCAGTGGCTTCGTATAGGAACAAGTACGACATCATATAATTCTTCTTGTCACCAAACTTAGGTTCGAATGGTCTGGTACACAAGTTCTTGCCATAGCAACTGACTTCAATCTTGGATACGTTATTGTGATAAAAGTTGAATGGATTTTCATTCTTGAATCGGTTGAAGCCTGTGTTGCTCAAGATACCAAGGATTAAAACGTTTGGGGAACTGCCCTTGGAACAGATGATCTTCAATCATAGAGTGCTGTCCAGTGGGAATGGTGAAAGTTTTCACTTCCATGCATCATATCGGATACTTGACAGTCATTCTGCTCAAAGTGTGACTGATGTCGTTTCCCACTTTAGGTAAAATTTCCACACGTCGTACATAGAGTTTGGCTTCCTCTATTTTGGTTTTGTAAGCCTCATCAGTTGCATCCATTAAATGGAAAGCGGTAATGCAGAGATTCATTCTCAGGCAGACATCCACATTGTCCAGCAAATACTTTTCTTGCAACCACGTGTCCAAATGCAAACCATCCATCAGTTCTAAACTCTTGTTGTCTATAATTTTGTTTCGTCGTTCTATAAATCCCTCATTGTGGTCTTTCTTTACCTCCACTTCGGTGTTATTAAATTGACCTGGTGTGTCAGTTCTCCATACCACGCAAGCATCCAGATGCGTGTTATTGGCGTCTATTTCGTACGTCAAGAGATTTTCCACGTAGACACGATAAGGGTAAGTATCCATGCTGACACCGACCGGTTTGTTATTCAAGTACAAATCCACTGAGCAGAACAAGGAGTGTATAAAATTATAGACGGAAGCTGTTGTCTCAGTGTCTATAGGAGTTCCACTCGGATCCTGAATTTGACTTTCAAGTACAAGTAACTGCTATTCAGATCGATGTAATCTTCAGGCTGTCCTTTGATTTGAAACTCAATGGGAGTTGGTCCTGAGTCCTTGACAGAGAAAACGAGATGAAATTTGACCCATTGCGATTATTGCATTGTTATCGAAATGGGTGTCATGGCAAACAGATCCTGTTCCGACTTTGAAAAGTCGAAAGACTATCGGTGCATCATTTTGTTCTGTCTCTATGATTTAAAAACCAAAAACGTCTAAGTCTCGGACGGTTCTTCTTGTCTTAGTATTTCTAGCTTTATGAGTGTGCAGTTCTGAAGGGGTGCTTTCTTCGTCGTCTCTTTCTGCCTTGTCCTTGCTGTTGCGTCAGGGAAGCAGGAACGCCTGACTCGGCAGCATCCAGGGCATTTATAGGTGTTTCTCGTCGGCCCAAAATGTCTTTGACCGTTTTCAGCAAGATATTTTTGCCTGCTCTCAAGAATGATTATTTGGGGTTTTGTTTGTCGATGATGACATTTTGGAGAAATTCTTTGCCTTGAGTCAACGCGGCATCTTTCAATGCGTGTAACCCTCTTGTCATCATCGGTTTCAACACGGGGGCCACCGGACGAAAGGCCGATTTTAGAATATCTCCTAAACCATGTCCTCGCTGTCGAGCGACTCATTGGTACACTGGATACATGGCTTACGATTCGTTAGAGAATCATTTGCGAAAATGGAGTTTCACCGTGACTTTCCCTTTGGTGAATGGGACATTTTTATAGCAATGTTGACAGTGTCAAAATACGACTTTCGGACGGGTTAATATTGAGGATGTACAGATTCGTGGTGAACGCGATAGTTCTTTCCACCTTCCTCGTCAGCGTTCATGGCAGAATCCACTTTGAAAGGAATGACACGCAGTAACGGCACCACGTTGTACTCCACTACATCGGAGTACGCAAAGATCTAATTCAGTTATTGGTTCAGTTCTAACGGTAAACGAACTAACTTGGCAAAAGAATCGTTGTCGGAAATGACTGCTAATTCTCTTTTTCCTTTACTTTTTTCCTCTGCTCCATGTCCCCACCCAAAGTTGCAAACAATTCCGACAAAATAAAATGGACAACACTTTGTTCCTCTCAGGAAATTTCATCTGTAGGTGACGAGACACTCTATGGTACTCAATAGTGACACTTCCTGGCACTCTCAAAAGCTTTAAGAAACACGACATTAAACCTGGTAGCAATCGTGCTCACCAAATGTTGACCGATAAAATAAAAGCGTGATGGAATTAGGATGTTATAGGTCCACTTTTGAGTTTGTGGGTCATATTCTTTATCATCATATTTTACATTGTTTTTCAAGTACATTTGCACTTCGCCCATAAAATATTTTTTTGATTTGTGTAGGGTGCATGATTTCCACCAAACCCACTTACCAATGGGCTTCATGATCCAAGTGGATGGCCTGATGTAATTGGGCCGTGTAACAACACAAAGTATTGTGGAGAAACACCTCCATGGAACTGTCACTTGGTAATGTTAAGTAAAATTAGCTTTTGTTGCACATAAGTCCAACGTTCTGCTGTCCGATGGATCGATGGAAGTCGAAGGAGTGTCTCCGTCCAAAAGTGTGTTGTTATTGTTGTTGGAGTGGTGACTGAAGCTGGACGCAAGATTTCCGTTGTTCCCGTTCGAGGAGTATTTCAGGGAAGGGCAACCTGTCCCCATGTTTGAATAAAAGCGGAGGCAGTCCTTTCCTTTCCTTTCCTTTGGGTTTAGAAGAGGGATGGGTTCTGAGGGAGACATCTTTGGGTGTTCAGAAGCACAAAAACACTGATGCCCATTCTATTCCTCACGTTCTTTTTATACCTGAACACGCCGCCACCGATAGTCTTTATGTCGTATCAACATGATGACAGGCATCACACGTCTTGGAGGGGTTCGCAAAGGACTGAATTGGGACAGTTCTTGCTTGGACAAATCCAGTAAACTCTGTAACATGCTTGATCTCTCTTGGACTTTGATTTTGGAAGCAGGTACTTTGTATGCAGATGCTACTGCAGCGAAAGAGGAGGAGGGTGTCACCGCTGGAGGAGAAGATTTTGGAGACGCTCGTTTTCATTGTTTCATCAAATGAGGAAGAACGCGTGTCAAATTGGGCTTCGCTGGCATCACCAGCAACGGATACGTGGAAGAACCTGAGGCTATTGGAGACGCGGTCACCGTCGCTGCAGGTCGTGGTTTGCGAATGTAAGGTTGCGTCCTTGTCGAAGTGTCTATTTTGCATGTAGAAGCAGTTTTCTTGGGGTTTCTCTTTTTTGGGGGGATTTTTCTTTTTCTTTTTCTGTGGGCTTTTCTTTTTCTGAGGATGTGACCTGGTCTTGCCACCACTCCTCGTTTTCCTCCTTGGTGCTCGTTTGGCTTTTTTGGGAGTGCTTTTTTCTTGGGGAGACCTTTTTAGGATCCCATTTTAAGAGGGAGCGAATGATGACACCTCCTAAAGAACCGATAGTCCAGGTTTCAAAATGATTTGCTTTTTGATTTGAATGTCGATGCGGAGATCGGCCACTTGCGCGAAGGCAATTTTGCTTCTCTCAAAAAAAAGCGTTTTGTTTCATGAGGAATATGAATGAAGCCTTGCAGTAATTGACGTGCTTTTACCGTAAACCAACGTAAAACTTCTTTGAGACTGGATTCTAAGACAGGAGCACGTATGTGGGGATTTTTTTCGCCACCGATGCCATACAAGGCACGAATTGATTTGACGGGAAGATGAGATTAAAGGGACATAATGTTGACGTTGTGTGAGATAGACTCAAAGTGTCTGAGGTTTTTATAAAAAAATTTAAATCGACGAAGGAGATGTGTACATGACAGGCCCTCCGTTATGACACCAGTGGTGAAACAGATGGGTACGAAATTGCAAATAATCGGGGATGGTGGGTTTTAAATCGAGGAGTATATAGGGTTGAGTGGCATCGTCGTACGCATGTGTAAGCCAAGGCGTTCCTAACTGTTTGGCTAAGACTTGCACTTGTGATTTATCTCTAGGGCTTTTTAACAAGACCACGTAATGAGTATTGAGACTGATGGTGCGATAGGGTTTACTTTGTTGAAACAAATTTGGAGTAATGTAAATAACACTGGCATTACAATAATGCCCTTATCGCGTAAACCACGGTTTAATTTATTTTTCGTCTTCTCCTAACATGTCATCCAAAATAAACAGAATCGTTGGGGGTTTGTATAAGGCTGTAGAACTGATATCTTGGATACAGAGTCATTTGGGGGATTATGCAGAGTCATTGGGGGTTTGCATAACCTGCGTGCTGCTATTTGGCTAGGATGAATACAGTGGTTGTCTCCTGGTGAGACCGATGCATTGGGACCAAATGATCTGCAGAGAACAAGGGTTTCTTGAGGGATTCTTCAGCAGCCTGGGAGTGGCAGGCCTTCCGTGGTGGCTCCATGCTCATCCGACAGAGCGATGATACTCTGCTAGCTAACTGTTCCGTTTCTGAATTTATCAGTATTTGAGTGAAAATACAAAAATGTATTCGTTGCCATAATTTTAGTGAAAACATATTTGTTTATATCCTCCTGGTGGAGGAAATATTATTCGAATTTGTACCAAGTCCATTATTTACTTGCCCTTGGTGAATAATCATAACACATTCATGTCTTTGCTAATCCATGCATCGATGGTAGATGCAGAATGTTTCATAGTTGGTGTTTAATTTCTAACACATTGATCATCTATAGTGATAGATCCAAACATCTGTCTTATTTGTTTATAATTTTCATATTTTGATTCTTGTTGATTACTCGTTTAAGTTACGTGTCATTATACCTTCTAAATACGAATGATATCATTTTCCTTATATCAGTGTTTAACTTGGTGTGCATCATTTTTGTTAAATCCATTGTTGGATTTTGTGCGCACGACTTAGGTGTCGAATTAACATATTTCAGTTAAATCCTAAATAAACATCTCGTTTAGGGAAATGCTATTAGCGTTCTCGCTATAATCTAACCCTGGACGAATGATCTCGTTACAGCTCATTTAGTATAGGGTTGCATGTTGTTTAGAGTAACATTAAAATATTGACAACTCTATCACGGAAAGAAGGATTCCTTATTTTCGGTAAACACATGCACAGCTCAATCTCTCTCTCTCTCTCTCTCTCTCTCTCTCTCTCTCTCTCGTGGTGTACATTTTGTTTATCGTTCATTTGATTCAAAGTTGCTTGCCATGCCTTTTGTATTTTAGAAGATGTAAACTCTTAACTGCCATATGCAGCCTCTCTTTATTCCTCTTATTCGTGTTTTTATTTTCCTTCCTTTAACACTTTCTCGTTTAAACCCTCGCTTTTCAAGTTTATTTCAGCTCAGCTTTGTGTAAAATAGCTATGTTATCTTCAATTTCACTACGCATTGGCATTTATATATATCTCTCCATTTGCAGAACTTACAGATCTTTATCGTTCTCCATAATGAGATACACTATTTATGATAGTCATATGGAAAGCAATTACATTTTTTTTCTCAAAAAGATAAGAAATGAGTTGTCTTTGCTAGCCTTTTTTTCACCGTAAATCTATCAAACACTCCTACGTTTCATCATTCGTGTTAAGAAATAGTAATACATAAAAGTGTATTTCATTGTGCTAAACATTTTATTGTTGTTTAAATTATACTTTTTTACTGCTCGTGTCTTGTAATATCAGTTACATAATTATTTTCTATGTTATCTATATATTAGAAAAACGCATTGTCTTGTATCCATGGATACTCCAGTCCTCATCACACACAAAAAAACACATTCATATGCGTTTTCCTTTTATAAAGAAAGATATTTTGTTTTTACCTAACATATTTATTACTCTTAGTACACATTTGTATGTTTTGGGTGGAGCACTTTCAACGCCTAACCTCTTCATTTTCTCCTTCCCTATACCTTTTCTGTTTGCTTCCTGCTTTATTTTCACTCTCTGCCTTGCCATGTAAGGAATGCGTTCAACATAATCAAAATAAGAACAGTAAATGTGAAGTGACTAAGAAGAGACGCAAGGGTTTAGAATGGAAATGTGACGCGACTAAGAAGAGATATAGATCCAAACATATAGATTTTAGATTCTTCTTCGAAATAAGCACTCTTTTAGTGATGTTCTATCCCACAAACCATGGTAACTTTCTGTTAATCTACGAAAATATTATCAATAAGAATGAAAAAGAATCGGGCGAAGATCTGTAATCACTAGAAGAATTGTAACGTTTAAAAGGATGCACAAAGTCCAAACCCTGATTGCATTACTTAATAGTTCTACAATTACTTTTGGTATGGTTTGAAGAATTATTTCTCAAAAGCATTTAGCTTCAGGCTCCTAAAGGAAGACTGTAATGTTTGCAGAATCTTGGATGCTACAATTACTTTTGGCATGGTTTGAAGAATTATTTCTCAAAAGCATTTAGCTTCAGGCTCCTAAAGGAAGACTGTAATGTTTGCAGAATCTTGGATGCGATGTCTGAAATCCCGAAACGGAATAAGGATATCGCAGACTTATCGAATTAGAGACCAATCAATATAATGAATAAAGACTATGTAATTGTCAGTAAAGCCATTGCAAACAGAATAAAGAACAATATTATCAGTGGTATTCGTGACAAATCCAGACAAGTTTCATTAAAATAAATATATAAGCCAAAATAGTCAACTGTTTTCATATATTATTGAACATACAGAAAATATAGATTCTCCTGCACTCTTCGTTCTTGCTGACCTTTTAAAATAAGTCGCCAGCTTTGGTCATTCTTTCATGCATAAAACTCTTTTCTTAACCTGGAATCTAATGACCTCCTCTGTAATTGTCATTTATTTGATAGTAATGCTAAACTACGTGTATTAAAATTGGCTGCTTATTGGCATAATTGCCTTCAGACCGTGGGGTAGGACACGATTGCCTACTAAAACCCTATTTAGTTACTTTTGTACTTAGAAAAATAGCCAGTGCCAGCCACAGAAAGCCTTTACGTAAATTCAGAGTTTCATCACACCCATTAAATATCGAGACCTATATACATGTAGAAAACAAACTGCGTGAAAGGTCATATGACTTTTTTGTAGACAATAGGATCGAAGAGAATATCAGTTTGTCTTATTCTGTCATCTGTACCTCTGACTGAGAATGTCGTATATTTATCCTTATTATTGACAGAAGCCAAGCAGGTACAAATTACCACTATTGCTCAAAAATGAAAATGAGATTTAACAATTCTAAAATACCTGGTTAATATGTGCATAATGTATTACAACTTGGATTATCTCCTCTCTCTCTCTCTCTCAGGATTGATGTGGTATCAACATTATAAGTCATTCATCTATTCCTTTAATTATGCAGCAGTGTATTGTATATGATCTTTATGAATCATGTATTGTAATGACATAGGTGCTTTTTTCATACGTCATATCAATAAAATTCTATTCAAATTATGCTATCAACTGAATTCCAATTATATGCGATCAGAATACAGGCAGACATTAAAAGCTAGAGTTATAATAACGAGAGGTTAAGCGTTGCTTACGGGCGATGTTTTAGTAATAATTGGTGGTTCAGAATTTAGTTTTAGTAAAGTATGAAAATATTGGTCATGAGTTCAGACGCCTTTTCGGATTTTCAAAACAATATATCTTATTGTAATAAATGTAGGGTATGTGTCATCTGCATTAACATCTCCATTTCAAGGTTTTATTCGATTTATGTGATTACCTGTTCGATTATGGGGAAATATTCCTCAGCCCGATTAATTTAGTAAATTGCTTGGGGTAAATGTCAGAAAGCATTGTTAATGAGATGATATCATAGTTTAGTTTTCTAATGAGTTCAGGTCAGAGCCGCATAATGGGCCTTTAGCGAAGTAGTTCCTATAAGAATCTAAGTGAGTTGATTGATTGTGTATCTCTATTTGAAGTATCTGTGATCAGGACTGATATTTTGTACAATTGAATAATTGAGAAGGTATTGTTCCATTATCTGGAGTCGCCGTTTATTGTTGATATGAAGGCAAAAATTGGGTAGAGTTACACGTGAAGTGAGGCTAAGAATCGTGCTTTGACTTACCGAGGAATGGTAGAGTAGGAAAATAGTTTCCTATACTTGGTGTTTAATTTGCATTATTATTTCAACGGGGTGAAGTACTGGCGCTACGTGACGGATTGCTAACAAGGAAAACCCGAGTAATTCTGAGGTCGTCATGCAGTTGTGAAGTTGTAATGCAAATGTGAGGTTGTAATAGTTGTGGTCATTCAGTGGTTACAGGAAATTTTGTTATAGTCTGTGTTGGAATTTCCAGTAGTCAAAGGTTGTTGTCGAGAAGTCATTGGAAATAAGGGAACACAAGTGACGTTTCGCTCCAGAATGAGACCACTTTGGCTTATTACAGTGTTTATAGTGGGATCATTACTAAGGAATGCACATTATAGCCATTAATCTGATAAAAGGTTTGCAGATTGACAAATCTTGGCGGATATCTTTCCACTCGGGCTTCAATTTTATTGCATGATCTGAATATATATCCGAATTTCAGGAAACTTGGAAACACCTTGGGAAATGAAAATGCACACTTTATCTTTGATAAATATAATTAACATTATTTACAATCTTTGCGATTCCAGAATATATAATTAGATCAAATCCTGCATCTGAGATAATGAAGAAAATAAAATGGTTTCTTTTTTGTTTGATAAGGTCCCTGACAACCAACGGATAAAGTACCTAGAAAAACCATCGTCTTGGGTATAGAGAATGTTCACAAAAGAGAAATTCTGAAATTTGAAAAACATTTGCACTTGAAATAATTTAAAAGATTGACAGCGATTGTTTCTGTAACAGAAAGTGAGTACCAAACAGAATTCATCACTCGAATATAAATAGCTTTCACAAATAGTTACTTGTACCATAGTATTGTTTCTATTACCACTAATTAAGGAGCAACCTCTCTGTGACAACGATACATTATACACAATAAACAAATGTTGTAATACCAAGACTCAATAGTCAAAGGAATTAAGTACATAAAGGATATATAGTCCTCTGAAGAAGAAAAAAATTGGTTAATTTCAATGCAATTTATAGCAGTTACTCAATTAATACATCATTTCTAAATTACCATGTACTAATTTCTTAACGAACGGTTAATTTATCTAAGAAAACGCAATGCAAGGCAACAAGATTCATAAACAAGCTGATGATGAGTTAAAAAGAACCCATATAATCGTATGCATGAAAGAGGAAAGATAGAGGAAAATAAAGCCGGATATAATATGAGGTGAAGTATGGGAAGACATTTTAAAAACTGATCATTTTCACTGGAATCATGTCTACAAGATACCAGCTAACCTAAGAAATTTTCAATACAAGTTTCTCATGACTATTGCAGCAACCAGGAAATGTTTCAATGAAAGATCCTTCGCACATCAATGTAAAATCCTTTGCACATCAATGTAAGATCCTTTGCACATCAATGTAAGATCCTTCGCACATCAATGAAAGATCCTTTGCACGTCAATGTAAGATGAATATGCAATGAATGAGGTGGATAAACTTCACTTATTGTGCAAATGCATCGATTTGCAAGAAAACGTTGCAAAGCTCCAAACGTCAGAGTGACCAAGACACCACCAACTATCTCAAATAAGGACTCTAAACATTCTCTCTCACTACTTAGCTCTGATCCAAGATAGACGGTCTAGCATTCACGGTTCAGTTACCCAAGCATATCTCCATCTGCATGGTCAACGCTATAGCCCTCACATAAGACGTTGATCAAAACCCTTGCCAGCACCACACTACATATGTTTGAGGAATACTTAGGCCAGGACGGACACACTTCTCATTTGAATTAATCTGTATCTGAAGAAAGTATTTGCGGCCTTACTTTTCGAGACCAACAGCGCACATCTCTTCTTAAGACGACTATCCAGGAATTATATGTCAGGATTCGATTTCGCACCAGACCAAAGCATTAACGAGAGACATTTGCACTATTTACCAACTGGACAGCTACGTGTAGAAATTCATTTTTTTTTTTTGCAAGCACTAGATAAACGATGAAGGTGATCTTCTTTTCAGAATTCGACAATAACACCGAACTCAACTGTCTCAAAGAAGTTATCTAGTACTGTTAACATTGTACTCGTAGAAAATGCGATCATGGTAGCAGGCGACCAAGAACATCAACAGCAGTAGCAAGCGCAGCAACAATAAAACCAAAAATATGAGACAGTGAGAAAAGACAGAGGAAATGAAGGAGGAGAAAAAACAGTAAGGTAATATGGTATAAAAAAGAGAAATCCTTTTTGAAACGTATAGCTAAACACTTTTCTAAGATAATCACGCTACTGACCAAATAACAACGGTACTGATATCAAATCGGTTATTCCTAACAAATAGAACACGGAAAATGTTTGATGATGAGGCAAGAAGAAGAAAAGTATCATCTATTGGAATCTTGGACACTAAATAAAGAATCGAAAAGATTGAAAGAGTCGTATTAAAACTTGTTACTATATTCTAAGCTACAACTGATTCACGCCGACAAAGGATACAGCAAGCACGAATCCTTCTTTCACAATTGTTTACCTCACTGGCTAGGTTTTAAGAAAACCTCAGTTTGAAATCATCGTCTGTGAACACTTTTGCCTGGGGACTGCAATACATCCTTACATAATATTTGTGCACAGCACCATGGAATATATTTACCTTTGCAAAAGAATAACTCTCACAGAAAAACCAAAAAGGTTTGAGCATGCGTCATCAATATACTGGAGTCATGGAAAACGGAAACACTGGATGGATGTTACTTCATTTAAGACGATATGCGGAAATATTTTGATTTATATGGATCACGACCGATCGAAGATGATATCTCAGACTTCAAAAGAAGAAAGGCTGCTTCGACCATTTTCAATAGCGAGACATAACAATGGTCGGATTCGATAGTGTGTTGATAATATTGTGTGCCATTTTCTTTCCAAGGAAGCTTGGATTCCCTCTGATTTGATTTGAACACAGTTTCTGTACAAACGATGAAAACGTATAACTGTCTTCTCCTGAACTTGATGGCTAACTCCTATTGCTAGTTCAAAAACATTGTTTAAGTCGTGACATGACCAAACCGCTATGGAACATTGATAAACATGTCTCATTCAGCAATGTTGTCAACTGTGTATTTACGTTCGCTAATACATTGTTTTATTGTATTTTACAGTCTGAAACATAACGTTTGTTTCCATAGAAACCTATCTGACCCAAACGCTCATGTTAAACTCCCAGAAGTTACTATATCCATTGTGTGAGATGTATATAGGTATCCATTTCAACCCAAAAGTAATGCTACATTCCCATAACGCCAGTACAGACCCAAGTGTAATGTAAAATCCCCATTAGCCCCATGTTAAGCGATTCGCTAATGTACAATATTCGCAGGTTTTATAGTGACCTAGATGTAATGTTAAATTCGCATAAACCACACAACTATCCAAATGTAACGATAAATGCATATAAATCCCACATCAGTACAAACAGATCGTTAAATTTCCAATAAACCCAATTGTGGCCCAAAAGATAATGCTGTGCTCTTGTAACCCCTCAGAGGACCAGACATAACATTAAATTATCATACCTTCTGTCGTGGCACAACACGAACAAGTATATACATATTGACCCATTTGGTACTCAATGTCTTGAGTAAATGCTTAAAATCCGTGGGTGAGATGAGATGAAGCTGGCGTCCACACCCTGCACCCAACCTTCCAAAAATTAACATCCCGTGATGCACCGAACACTAGATTGTCAAGCACCGTTGAATGGCTGATACCGGCGGAAAAATTTAAGTCCTCAGAAGTGTGTGTGTGTGTGTGTGTGTGTGTGTGTGTGTGTGTGTGTATTTGTGCGTGTGATTTAGACTTTAACGTAGCTTTAGCAAATGTTTAGTCATATCGCTACTATGTCTGCAGTGTGTCATTTTATAGTGATGTCTAGCACTGGGGCATCATGCAGCAGACACGTAGCATGATGTCCCATCCAGTCATATTTTCCTGATACCAGGCCGACCAGTCCTAACACTAACCTCTTAATGCTGAGCGCCAAGCGAGCAAGCTGTTAGTACCATTTTTATAAGTCTTTGGCATGACTCGGCTGGGGATCGTACCCATGTCCTCCCGCATCCGACGTGGACGTTCTAACCACTAGGCCACCGGAGCGGTCAAGACCTCAAAAGTAATAAAACAAATGAGTTGGCAATAAAGAAATAACATAAATTAACTATTTCCAGCTCTGTTATCAACAGCATTTTCGTTTTGTCACAACAGCTATGTCAATTAAAGAAGTAATGAGTATCTGTTTAAAGTACCACTATACAGGATTGTAATTTTCAGCCATTATACGTGAGTTCGAGTAATGTGCGGTAGCGAGAGAGATTGCAACAATCACTCGATCGTGCTTTGTGTTTGCTTGAGTGCGAGTATATCAGAGAGGCTTATTCGAAGGAATGTTTGGTCGATTGTGTTCTAATATTAGTTTTCATTAAGTTTCACAGTTTATAATATAACTATTTTTATGTCACTGGGCATATTTGTATTTTATAATTCATTATTGGAACAGATAACGGAGTGGGGTGGGTCGGATTAGGTTGTTAATATCAATTTATGCAGTTCAAGGTTTGGAGAAGAATGATTGGTTACAATCTATGCTGGTAACAAGTATACATGCCGTAATAATAATGTAGAAAAACAGAATCATATGTTTTCATAATTTCTCGCCGTATCTCACCCGACCTGAACTCAAACTTACTCTATGACAACATATTTCCTTGACTTTCAGTACATCTGCTAAAGTCTGTCTAAAGTCTGAAATCAATTCCCATAACGCTAACACCAAGATTTGAATCGATATGCATCAAAGTCGAACCCGTCAATTTTATTTATGTTGGTTGAATCCTGTTTAGAGGAGTACTGCCTATTAACTTCAAGTTGTTTTTTCTTTAATAGTAGATTCTCGTGATTAAAAAAACAACTCAGTAACCAACGTGGCATGAGAATCAAACCCAGTACTCGTGCTTAAGAGTCCAGCACACAAATCACTGTGCTACCTCTTCTCCGATGCTTACACAATCTTTACTTTTAACAGATCCATCTCCATGTAAAACTGTCATCGTATATGTTCTCATTAAAAAAAATTGCACAAAACCAACTTCTCTTGGAACAAAAAAATATCTATCAAATGTTTATTCTGAAATCGGCTTATTTGGCAAAAGATTCTTCCAATGAAATGGTCTTGAAGAAAGCGGACAGTTATCCAGTTATATTCATTATTTCCCTTTTCTTTTTGTATAGCAGCTCCGTGGATGTTCTCAGACGTACAGTAAAACATCGCAATTGACTGGGAAATAATTGTTCTTAATTAGAGGGTGCTTTCTTGCATAACCGTTCCGGTGGCCTAGTGGTTAGAGCGTCCGCCTCGGATGCGGGAGGTCGTGGGTTCGATCCCCGGCCGAGTCATACCAAAGACTTACAAAAATGGTACTAACAGCTGTCTCGCTTGGCGTTCAGCATTAAGAGGTTAGTGTTAGGACTGGTCGGCCTGGTGTCAGGATAATGTGACTGGGTGGGACATCATGCTACGTGTCTGCTGCATGATGCCCCAGTGCTAGTCATCACTATAAACACCTGCCACATTGCAGACATCGTAGCGATATGACTGAAAAATTGTTAAAAGCTACGTTAAAAAATCAAAATCACATCACAAATCACGCTTTCTTGCATAGAGAATGGAACTTTGACAGGTATGGTTGCTATTATGGAGTGGGTTTTATTCTGGAGGAGCCGCATTGGACGATTTTGATGCATATTGCATGACGATTGATACCCATTAAATGGCTAATCAATTGGTCAAAAAGAATGTTGTCTCAAATTTGAATCCTCAGAAAAGAATAATCGCTACGTTGATATAGCATATAAAATTTGTTGTAAATACAAATAGATCAGATTCCTTTGCCGTTAAAATACGCTGATATTACTCTGTATAAATATGTGCACCAATGACATTTGAATGGAATATATTTTCCTCTCTTTATTCTGCACGAGTCTGCTACTTTGTCTGTCATTCACTTGATTATCTTTGAAATTTTCTGAATACTTCCCGAGTCTGGTGTCAATTGATATAAAGCTGAATAAACCTGGTTTACCTAAGGCTTGATTTCACTTTTTTCCACTTTCATGTACTTCCCGGGGAAAATTTTTTTTTTTTTGTTTCTACTGTGCCTGAAAAATACACATATGAAGGGCTAAAAATTACATTTAATATAACCTCTGTTTACATGTAATTAAGCTTGTTTCTCAGCGATGACAAGTATCGACAGCTCCATATTTATATACATTTCTTCTTCAATGCCGCCGTTCATCATCAATGTCATTATTTTTCAAATTTAACTAATGTTGCGAAGGGGCGAAATTATCTGCATTTTTTTTTACAAAACTATAGGATATTAACATTTTTTATAATAATCAAGGTGTCAGGTTTAAACTATGTTTCAAATATTCACTTTAGAATTAAGAGGTGCCACATTTTAATTAAGTCCCCAAAGTGGCTCGTAATTCCGTTGTTTTTCGGTAGTGCTCCATTAGTAGTGATATGATACGTTCGATAAGTTCCGCTAGTGACTCATCTAATAACAACAACATTTGCAAGTGGCGGACAAATTGATTCAAAGGGAATGAAGAGAGGCCAGTCCATTTTTTAAGCAAATTTGAGAAGAAAAAGAGTGCATTAAATCAAAATACGAAATTGGCTGCATAACGTTGCTCAGCTGCGGTTATTCAGCACTTTGAAGGGCAAACATGGGCTAAAGACAAACCAAGCCATGGTAGATTTCCATAAAAATTGGTAAGAATAAAACACGGACTTGCAAAAAAAAATCAGTTATGCCTTTGAAAAAATAATATTTTTTGTAAATACTTGGCCGAGTACTGTATCTTATCAAGCCCAAAATGAGAATAAGAATCGCCTACCGTGTCCGACATAGCGTAGTGTTGGCTTTTATGTTGACGCCGGTATCGTCATTAAATCTTATGGTCCGGTTTTCGACTGAAATCGTTTCAAGATCGGATTAATTCGTAAGCATATCAAAAATGGCAGAGTTTATAATTTCGAGGTAGATATTATATGGCTCATAATGTGATGAAAGGTCGATATTATCTAATTATAATGGCCGCTAATTATGTTTAGGACAAATATTTTTCACGATTCGGTATTCTGATGATGATTTGGCATATATATCATTTTTGTACGTAACAACGGCATTTGGGGCTTTGACTATTGATTGAGTTTTATAATGTGCCTCCACTGAGACAAATAGTGACCGTGATGCACTAAGGTTGATAAGCTCTTATTACATTCTTGTTATATTCTTCCGCTGAGGCAAATCGTAGCCATGATGCGCTAAGGACTAAGGGTGGAAAGCTCATCTTTTGATTTTAGAAGCTATAACGTAGAAGAAGGTCACATGCTAAGGGCATAAATACTTACGGTATTAAAAACATTATTTTACTGCGACAAAAGGTTCGTGTTACCTTCAAAATTGAACATCTGTAAGATCTCATGAACGTGTAACAAAATTATACAAACATGTGATGCTTTTTTGGCTCTTTCCCCATTCACTTACTATTAGATATGTGTTATTGTCATTTTATTCCCTTTTACCCTGCAAACGGTTTGCCATTTAGTCACGTCGCTACATTAAGCCATGAAACCGATAACTGCTTTTAAGAGAAAAGAAGCATAATTGTTTGAATATTCGATATATACATTTTTTAATGCACGAAATGTTTGTATGTATGATCTTTACTAATGGCATATTTTGAAAGCTGTTTTGACTGATGGCTTACTGATCACGCCAATAACAGTGTCATAACAGATGCAGCTAGAGATACACTTTAACCTGACTCTAGGGGAGATATTTTATAATGATGAGGTTGCAAGTATTTAGTTAGAGAGCAGGTGTACAAACGATGATTGATAAATGAAATTACACCCACATCCCAAATTAATTTACTAAAAATATTGTTTGATGTGCGCATGTTAGATACAATTCTCGTTCAAATGTTCAAAGAAACAGCGAATATATAATATTCTCAATAAATATCGTAAGATATATTAAACTGAGTTTTGATCTCAGTTCTGCTATATATTTTGTGTAATGTACTTTGTTCCAGGAAAACATAGCCAATAGATGAAATATTGTATGTAAGCAAATAGATCTCAGCAATTTAATACAATACTTCGAGAGTGTTTAATCTTTAATTTCTTGCCCTAATTAACTGTTGTTTGAGTGAAGAACCATTAGAACTGTTTTATGTATAATACGAAACAATTACGTGTATCATAATGAAGTTTTATAACAAACCATTACGCGTATCGTATTAGTACTGTGTTATACGAAAAACTACGAGTATCATATTAATAAGTACTGTTTTGTACGAAAGCGGAACAGAGTATGACAATATAATGTAAATGAATTATCAAAGTCATTCATAAAACTTTTTTGACTAAGAGAAAAATATTATTAGTAACTTCAAGGGACGTAAATTTATGAAAAGACAGTATATTATTGTCTCTATGCGATTTTTTATTTCCTTACAATTATGCATGTGAAACCCGTTATACCAGCCTTTGGTAATGAAATGGCGTCAACCTGATTTTTGGGGTGTGGGTTGAATTTTAATGATTTCAAATACACTAGGTTATGTATATTTTTGTGTTTCTTAGTTTTGATGATTTATTGGTAGTAAAATGACAGTGCGCTCGTTTCCTATATTGCCTATTTTATACCGTTTTTTTATGTGCTGTGGTAATGTTCTCAATTGCAAATCTGGTTTACAGAGAGATAATAATATATATGTTTTAAATAAAAAGAACTCGTATAATTTTTTGAATGACGCTTATTTTTAAGTCAAAAGGAAGTACATCAATACTTGTAAATGTGTGATACTATACTTATCATAGTCAAAACGGTATAGTAACATTAAAAGAAAGCCAGGCAATGATTCTGAGCAAAGCACGCGTATTACAAACGCACGGTGTCTTCTTAGTGCATGTGCAATTACTTCAGAATCAACTCTACTCACGTGGCCTGTCTATAAGTATAATGACAACATAAATCTTGGAAAATGTATGAATCAGAAAGAATAAAACACGCTGGCATTTTTCGCAACGGTCAAGATCAATCTTCGAGGTTAAATACAAGACAACCAAATTAATGCAACTTAGATATATGTACAATAATAATGTAATGTTCTACGATACTCGACGTGGATCTACGTGATGTTTTTATTATGATTCTTTGTAAAGATTTCGAAGCCTATTGAAGCACGGACTTGCTAATGAACGTCAAGGTTACTTATTTAGCTGCAGTAAGTAATAGTTCACAAGCTAAGCTATTTACTGCTTAAATAGGTGCTGAATGTCACAAGTAATAACGAACGTTATGAAACCCGCCTGGTAAACTATATTCACATTCATTATGTCAACAAAAATTGACATAAAATGTACAGTGATCATTGTAATGAGATCCCGATCATTAGGAAAGATGAGGCAGAGTCATTGCGAATATATTAGGCTATATTATTGGGTACTCCATTGAATTCCCTGGTATTGAACACACGTTGATTGAACCTGATATCTTATACAACTTTTTAAAAATATTAGGCTGAATTGTCTGTTGTTGATAATGTATGGGTGAAACACTGTAGTTTGCAATTGACCATCGCTCACGAAATAAAATTAGGAGGTCAGCTACACAGTACGATTGTAATTTCTCATCTAATGAAGCTGTAGACGTCCTTGAATAGCCGAAAACTGGGCGGACAATGTAACAGTCGTTCGTTCAAACAATTCTGACACCTAAAATAGTTTGGGAAATTGAAGAACTAAGTAGTAGATCGCAAAGCTCTTTTGAAATAATGAAAGGATGCAAGTGAAAATAGCCTATACTTTATGACATGGAATTGTTAAATTTGGATGATTCTCTACCGGCTGTCATTTATAATATCCACCATAGATGGTTAGTTTTCTAAGTCTTAGTGACGTGAGAATGAAATTGTGTGCATGATACAATCCACTACCTTAAGATGCTCCGCTTGTATTTGACAGACATACAAAAAAAATTCTGAAACCTTTAATCAGTATATATAAATCAACAATTCAAAGATTATTTTACTTACTAATAATTTAAGTTTCAAATTATATGGTAAAGAATGGGTAATGGGATACACCATAGACAAAGGTGAACAGAAGTTATAAATGGTCTATCTGTGCTCAGTTTGAATCTCAGCTCATGTACCATTTTTTTCCAAAACACTGTTTTCAGTTTTCTTGATAGTCATGGCGGCCATTATAGTTAGTGGAGGAAGACCCCTGGAAAAACCTCCCCCACGGAAAGCTATTGACAAGCTTTTTCATATACCTACACTGATCGAGCCGAGACTCGAACTCGAATGATTTGTAAAGGCGAGCTCATTAGACTACTCGGTCACTCGGGGTCCGTCCCATATACAATAAGTCTGTATCATAGGCTGTTTTCAGAAGAAGTACACAAGTTAAGTGCAAGATAAAGTTATGCATAATAAAACGTAACAAACTATTTTTGTAAAAGTAGAGTGTTTAATTATTTGGGAAACGAACTTGTTTATGGTTAACACTTATTCTAAAATATTGATGGTTACGATGTCATTAGGATCCTTACGTAAGACGATGAACTCGGCAGGTATGAATATAAGCCCGATGGATTATCTCGGACCATGTGATTTTCCGGTCTCACATTAAGTACATAAATTTGAAAATTAACCAAATGCTCCAAAAGCAGAAAACAGTGAAAAGCTCACGGTTTGTAGGTGCAAAAATAAACCAGACTCTATTTCAACAATGATATGAGTTTGCAACAAGCGCCTGATTTTTATGTTGCCAATGATAACTTCATCCTGTTTTAATATATCTAGCCTCAAGGAGTACTATGATGGGAGGAAAGCGAGGAAAGGCTGTATACGCTGGCTCAACCCTATGAACATTTACCACAGTAGACAACGTTTTAAAACAAATTATTTCAATGCAGTATTAATATCAAAGGAATATTTATTTGACCTCTTGAATGTTCTACAATTACAACGAATAAGAATGTAAGTGAAAAATACATCAGACTAATATCTAGCATGCCATCAAGGCAACCGGACGGAACTTGCATCAGATGTTATCGATTTGTACTTTTGCACCATCCAACACTGTCTAGAGATACAATTACCACCTCTGTGAATTCAGGCTAATAAAACATTCAGATACTGGCCGATATAAACTTATACATTTTTTAAAAGTCTTCTTCCTTTGATTCTAAATAAATGGCAAATGTGCAGGGAAGGGTAAATAAACGTTATGGAAACTGTTGAATGTAATGTTCCGGAGATATTAGCTGAAATAAGTTCAGTAGAAAGCAAATTAATGGAGTAATTAAAGGTTATCTTCCTTCTTCGAGGACTCGAATAAATTTGTCGAAAAACTATGTGACTATTGTGTGACGGCGAAATAATGTTGCAAATTCAAATTATGCCCATCCGTTATACCAATGTTAGCAATGGTTTTGATAGCAAGTGTTCCCAGATCAAGCGTGTGTGTGTTTGGATTTTTAACGTAGTTTTAACAGTTGAGTCATATCGCTACGATGTCTGCATTGTGGCAGTTTATAATTGATGATGTGGCACTGGTTCGTCATGCCACAGACACGTGAGATCATGTCCTACCCAGTCACGTTATCCTGACATCAGGCCAACCGGTCCTAAAACTAACCTCTTAATGCTAAGCGCCAAGCGAGGCAGCTGTTAATGCCATTTTTGTAAGGCTTCGTTATGAATCTGCCGGGGTTCAGAACTGCGACCTCCCGCATCCTAGGCGGACGCTCTAACCACTTAAACCATCCACATAAATTAACCGACACAGCCATAGCATCATATGTCTAGCAAAAGAAAGGTAAATCATGCTAGGAATAAATATTGTTTTTTTATATTCCAAACGTTACTTTTGAAAACCAAATGTTTTTAACGGTTTAACTAATTTATGCTGGTTTATACTGATTTATACTGGTTCATAACTGGTTTATACTGATTTATACCGGTTTATACAGGATTAAACTGGATTAAATGTTACTTAAACAATGACTATGTCGTTGAGAGTTAAAACAATTTGTTTTTCAATATCTGTTTTATTTATCTTCAGACTTTTACAATGTTTCCAGCTTTTCCAACCAAATTCCCTTCGTAGGCAAACATTCGACAGCTCAACCTGTATTAAATACCACATGTCTTGATTTCCTTCTGCATCCCATACTAGTACAGTGAATTATCAATAAGATGAGATTTCCAGCGGTCTCGTGTTTTACGAGAAATATTAGTGTTTTACCGTTAAATATTTTGGACCCACACAATTGCTAAAACGTATACGCTATAAAACTTTCAAAATTGCAGATATTAGAAAAATATCCGAAATACTCGTTCAGATCACATTCAGAAAGGTGCCACGATACTTAAATAAGTGATAAATTCTGTCTTCAGTTGTTATTTCAGAGTCATACAGATTGACATGAATATAGTAATAATTAGACTCAAGAATCTCTGAACCGGCTTTTAAGAAATTGTTCATGTGTCGTTCAAGGACTTCTTGCTTTACCGTGAAAGTAACAGTCTCTGAAATTATTGATTTAGCGAGATAAAAAACAATAATTTCGGCTATGGTACGTGGAGGCAGCAAATAGAACGATGGACTTTGAAGACTTCCAAATGATTTTCCTTATAGCCTTTCAGTTAGCAATAACAATTATCAGCCTTATGGCGGGGAAAAAAGTAGATGTCAGTCAAATTCTTATAGTCGAATACATCGAAACAACATAATGGAAAAAAATGTTGCTAAGATTCAATGTTGCCTTTAGGGAAATAACATTAGCAATAAGAAAGCACTATCGCAGGTGCTTTGCTTCCCGTGCATATATTGATTTGTGTATGATATAAATGATGTAAGCCTCACAGGGTTTGCTTGTGATAAAATAATTTGTCTGATGAAGGTTATCATTCTGGTACAATTGTTCTGTGTCCCTTTTTACACGTTTAACTGTGGGCTCAAGCGACCATGCATGCTAGATTAGATACAAATTAATTTCTTTTATATAACATATTCCCGCAACATGCCTGTCTGTGATATTATACATGATACACGTTCAAAATGTATAGTAATTTTTTAACGATACATTCGCTTTAGTTCACGACGTCGGTCGTTGTTGATGAAATTAAGATCGGATCATCGAAACATTTTGTTATTTTAATAGATATTATTTAGTTATTTTCGAATTCTATAACGAAATATCGACCCATTAACGTAAACTGACAAAAATCACAGACTCTGAAAAGACTCTTAAAGGACTTGTTTGGTTTTTCTAATCAAATGTGGGCACCTGTAAATTTTTACCTATTGGAACATTTCAAATCTGTCTGCAAGCGGAACAAAACTTAGAACGTAACATTTGCCGGAAATCCGGCTAATCACTTCCACACGCACAATCTTACATTCTCATGTCTTATTGATCAATGTCATCATGTGATTACGTACTCTCAATATGGCGATATTTTTCATTTTTCGACTTGTTTTATCAGTTGGCGGCAAAGCCTGAGATATTGCGAGTGAAGATGTAAATGCACGGGATCTGATGCCTCCAGAATTTTACATAAATGTTTTACAATATAGTTAAAATTGGAATAATGAGAACTATGACAAATACCACATCCTAGAATCCTTATCGAGTATTGACGTTTCAATGAGTAGCTGTAATGGATGATAATGTACAATATAATTTCTTCTGTTATGTTAATTCCTCGGATTGAGAAAACAAGAGGATATTTTTCATTGTGATTTTATTTATTTATTTTGGGTTAATTACCGCAAAACTTCCATTAATTCGCAATGACGATATGTTGTTTCCTTTACATTATTTACTAAACACCCGTGCATTGATAGTTCTTGGTCGGAGTACCATCCCACAGACCACCTTACAGAGAATTTGATACAGTCACATATTTTTTTTTTTTTAAATACATGGGTTGTTCGTACCTATTCGACTTAGACACTCTGCCAAAAAGATATTATTCTATCCCCGGTAATTCCTAGTTTGGCAGTACAGCATTACTCAATTAGTTGCACATGCACGAAAGAAACTATTGAATTATAGCGTTCCAGAGAAATACAAAAGTTTTGCGGATACATGTCCGACAATTACATACATACAAATCTAAATTCTATTGATAAATATCTAGTTAGCTGATATAGCCGAAAGTGTAATAGATGATTATGTCAATATCCAAAAAAATATATATTTTATATATATTGTTACAAGCCAAGGATCCTTACTTGACCGAGCGGTTGTCAAACCCTGGCGCGATTCTCGCTAGAAGTCATAAGTTTACCTCAACTTTCCAAAGACTTCCATACACAGTGGCGTCGCTAGGCGGGTGCGGGGGGTGCGGACCGCACCAGGTGACACCATCTCAGAGGGGTGACACCAAAATGAAAAATTGCAAATTTTACAGAGCACACACTGCTCGGTCTAGTCGGATTTCATAAGAGGATAACCGATCATAGTTAAATGCATGACTAGCAGGCACAGGGTGCCACCATGCAGTCTGCAGAGCGTCTGGTGCTTATTTGAATGAGATTCAGAGCTGGTCGGAGCAAAATTTGGAGTTATTTTAAGAAGAAGAAATCCATGTGGAAGTCTGAAGGGGTGACACCATGAGTTTACCGCACTGGGTGACACCAGCCCTAGCGACGCCGATGTCCATACAACTTCAGTTGTAAATTAGAAAGCGTGTCCATTCTATACCTAAATTTTACTCTAATTAATGCAAGACCACAGATAAAACAACCTGCCAAATATATATCAACCACACATCTGCATGTTTTATCTTCATCATGTTTCCGTACCGCCAACCGTTCACGCCTTAGAAAATATACGAGTATCCTATAACACTGGGAACTATTTTAACTCCGCCACCTTTGGCCAGTCAATGTATGCTTTCCAGGCACGTTTCGCCAATATAACTGCACCACATTTGCCCACATGGCGACATAAACGGCATCTGCCAAGTCCCTTCTTACTCATTCCCTTGTGTAATTTATCGGTTTCCTACCGTAAATACTGCCACTGCAGTCACACCACGAATGTACACCACTAGATTTTAGTACGACAGGGACATTCACTCGGTTATGGCCTGAATTCACTACTAGTGAACCATGGCATCATGGAAACTCGCTAAGACTTCACTCCGTTACGTTTGCTCCTATTAATTGGAATTCCAATAATCACACAAATCTAAGAATTCCCTAAAACGGGGCGCTATAACCAAATGCGCATACTCCATATTTATTACGTTATTTTATGCTCCTCTCTCTCTCTCTCTCTCTCTCTCTCTCTCTCTCTCTCAAAGATAGTGTATAGGTAAGTATGTTATTGACCGATAGCCTTAAATTTATTTGTAGCAAGCCCCTAAGGGCGAAACTGGATAGATTGAGACGTAAACTTTAATACCAATGCCCCTCGGGTAATTGATAAGTTAATTGGTCGACCAAATGTTGATAATAAAAACATAAAACAGAGTTCAAGAAGGTGAGGTGAAGAATGTTCCCACGGTCGCAGCCAATTAGTAAAGAGAATGTTGCGCAATAAGTTCTTGAGCTGATTTGGACCATAAAGAGTAAAAGAAAATAGCATTGAAAATTTGCTTTACTACCTGACGTCGAACAAATCCTATTCCATTTTTGTATACTTTGTTTGAAACACATATTTTAAAACTCTTATTATTAATCATTGCTTCGTAGATTTTCGCACTTTTCCGCAGAAGCTGTCTTTGGAATTTGTACCTTTTAAAGACGATACATTATTCTTGTAATTATGTCATTGCTATGAGCAAAAGTTCAAAATATGGCTACGTTTTCGAGATTGATATGTATAGTAAAAACTATCCTCGTCGGAGACTGGAGGCAGGGCCATTTTGAAACGATACGGTAAAACATACTAGAAGGAATAATATAATTTTGAAATAAACATTATTGCGAATTCGGACGATATGGGATCTTACAGGAATTAATATTACTGGGTCACAGAAATTTAACATAATCAGTTTTGGGCCACATTGGAGCCCTTTGGGCCTGTGTGGGGTCAAATGGGAATTTAACATAGATACGGTGGTATGGGGACTTCTACAGAAATTTGACATAGCGGTTTATAGAGGAATTTAACATTACGGTAAATACACTACTGCCCCTCATTTCAATTTAATATTATGACAAAGTCTGTGTTGGTGTGGATTTTATGGGAATTTAACGTGACGTTAAATCTTGGTTTGGTGGCTTGCAGCAGTTTAACTTTTGTGTATTGAATTATATGGCTTCAACGGGAATGCAACATTAGCGATTGGTTAGATATGCAGTCTATGATATTTAATAATAGTAAATTGACCGGTACCTTAGCGGTTTATATCAATGGGAATTTAAAATTATTGGTTGATATCTCCTGTATATCAATTCAACAGTAGGTATAACCATATGACCAACTACCCCATGCAAACCTAACAATACATATGATGCAATGGAGTTCATTGGAATTCAATACGATGGGAATCTCCAGGGTTGATGAAATTTTAACAGAGTAAGTCAGATGTACCAAATACTAGACATGGATCACTCTAACTGACCAAAATTTACTCTGACTTACCAAAACAAATTTTAGCTGACCAACACATATTCTGACTAATCAAAACCTATTATGACTGACCAACAACTATTGTAACTGAACGATGCCTATTCCGACTGACTAATATCTGATGTGCCTGACAACACCTATTCTGACTTAGCAACAACTATTCTTACTACCAATGACCTATTTAGGCTCATCGCTATCTATTTCGTCTGGCCAAGAGCTGTTGTGCCTGACCAATGCCTATTGTGACTGATCGACACTGGTTTTGACTAATAAGTACATTTCCTGACAATATCCAGGTAAATAAACGATGTACCTTGCCAAATAGTGTGCACAGCCTAGATGGAAATTTCAATTTTATTTTATAGATCAATGGAAAGGTTGACATTATTGCGTTTAAGCATTTGGAAAATAATATAGATTAGGAAGGATAACTTTCCTCCATTGTTAAAAATATTTATTAAAAAAAATAAAAAATCACTGTTCCACATCAGAAGACTGTTTTTTTGGTTGTTCACTTCTAACATTTCCACCAATTAAGCTTCTAACATTTCCACCAATTAAACTGTTATAGATACGATATTTGTTTGTTTTTGCATTTTTATTTTTCTTCGGTTTTTTCTCTCGAGTAGTTGGGTGGTTAATACCTTATTTTAAGAAATATCTTAACAAACATAAAGTTTATACAAAATAACATCCCGATGAAAAACATGCATATTATTAATGTTCACGTGCTAAGCAGGTTTCTTTTCTGGGAGCAAAGGCTTAGCTTACCATGCAACTGTCATTACAGTCGTGCATGCATTCAATGTGACACTTGCGGGGTTTTTTTATTGTTTTTTTTATTTATTCAAACTACTGGAAGTGTACCGGTAGCCCTGGCTATTTGGCAGTATAGGAAATATCGGGCAAACTAAAACTACTTTACATGATAAAATAATTTCCAATCAGACCACAATACAGTAACAAACCCTACTAAAACAAGTTCAAGATATAAATGTTTCCTGTCGTTTGAAATATCTGGATTTCATAAAAACCGCCTGAGCTCGATGCAGTCCTTGAAGAAGTACAGACCATCCTGGTTAAAAGCTTCGATAGATATTAAATTGCTGCCAAATTTAAACTTAGATGTTTGTGTCACCTACAAAGCTTAGAACTCTACTCAATTTATGACCCAGCATGCATAGCCGGTCTCAAATTAAGTAAACCAAATGACCAATATATATTGTTCTGCAAGACAGTTCACTGGGGACTCTTTTTTCTCTTTCTTTCTTTTAATACAAAAACAAGGTGCTTTAAGATGCCAATAACCACATACATTAAAAATAGCATGGCTTTTAAAGTGTGAGATACCAATATCTTTGGTATATCAAATTGAAATCAACTCAGTGTGCAATTAATACGCATATACAAATATTATTTCAACATTATGTTATATTTCAAATGTAGGCCATCACTTCTATATTCTCTAAATCTGTCATTTTCACCGTAACAATGATACAAAGGAGGAATACACAAGCGTAATCTGTTTATTGCTTTGTTTACTTTTACTTCTTTCTTCATGTTTTATAAAACCTTTTAATGAGGGTCTAAAATATATTATTTAACATTAAAATTTCGACAGGCCGCTCCACCTTCCTTCCACCATTTTCTATCATTGTGTGGGCTGGTAAGGCAGCTGACTAATCGACCTAGCTTCCATTAAGCGTGGAACACACGCTAGCTTCAAGTGACCTACTGAATAATATTTGCATGGACAGCAGCTCACATATATCTGATCACGTTGTGCGTATTTACAAGATCGATCTGTGTTGTTAAGTGGAGATAATAATGGTTTAATACACGTATTTTTGCTGCCTAATAATTTTCCAATAAAGTCAAGAATTTGAACGTTTTGAAGGAAGTCAACTTTTTATCATGATTTGAAACATACATGTCCTTAAACATCTTTTCTTTTATAATAAAAAAACCATTGCAACTCTATTTCTCTAGTTCTGATATTTTTATAAACGTTTGCGCTTGTCGTTCTGGGGACCTTTGTCCCCGGCCTGTCTCTTTTTCTCATTTCATGGAGCACAATCGTTATCCTTTTTATGGGGCAATATCCTTAACCATGAGTAAATATGAGTAAATCAAAACGTTGTGCATGCGTAATCAACAGTAATGTTATTATTAAATAACTGAGCCGAATTTGTTAATTAAACAACGTTATGTCTTCTATCAAAATTGATGCCTTTTAAATACAAGAATCGTTCTTAAACGTATAACTATTATAACCATGGTGACTTCATGAATAATGAAAATGTTTAAATATCAACCACAACGACTCAGTCACACTTGGAAGGCTTCATAGAATCATATGCTCCAGGAGTGAAATTTTAGTCCTTGAATTTTGAGCTGATCAAGTAATTTTGTGATGCAATTATTTTCTTTCAAAATCATAGACAGTTGATGGTTACAAGTTTAGGAAATATATAGACCAGTGACTTAAATGAATAAAACAAGGTGTTTAGTCTAATATTACAGAAAGAGTTCGTTCAAGCTTGGACCAAGACTGTTTATCCGAATGCTCCAGGCGTATTTTAATTGTAAGACCTCAAATAGCTTCATCGCTTTGTGCTTCAGTGTCGGTTTCATGCGATAAACCTAGTATACCTGGATCATATACATGTATGTATGTATGTATGTACTTACGTACGTACGTAAATGCGTATGTACGTATGTATGTATGTTGTTGTTGTAGGGTTTAAAGCCATTTTCAGCACATGATAGGCTATACATGGCGGCCATTATAACTGGTGGAGGAAGAACCCTGGAAAACACCCGGTAAGAACCACCGATGTATGTATGTATGTATGTATGTATGTATGTATGTATGTATGTGTAATATCATTATTGGTACATTAGTAAGAAGTGAATAACTAAGATCTAGGAACTGACTGAGATAACAAGGTCTCATACGTGTTATGTTCATCTTGTAGTTTGACAAAGCAACAAGGTCTCATACATGTTATATTGTTATTGTAGTTAGACACAGCAACACGGTCTCGTACGTGTTATATATATCTTGTAGACGGACACAGCAAACGATGTCTCATACGTGTAATATACATCTTGCAGTGAGACACAGCAAAAGGGTCTTATACATGTTATATACATCTTGTAGTTGGACACAGCACCAGAAGTAACAACAGTATATATTACATACGCAGTGATGCATGAAGAAGGAGATAGTTGTGTTTGTACCTGCAATGATCATTAATACGTAAAGTCAATGCCACTCAGACAAGGTTAATATTCAAAATAGGGGATAGTGCTTTTTGTACTTGAAATCAAACAGGTAAGGTCACTAACACTCGGACAAGGTTACTATACAAAATATTGGATAGTGGTGTTCATAGCTGGATTGACCTGATTAAACATTTGGACATGGTAATTATACAAAACCTTGTGTTAGCAGGCAGGGCTTGAAGTTGTGCCAATCCACACCACAAAACTAGTTAGTTTCGCAACTTTTACAAGCACCTGTATGTACACTTGTACGAACACATGTATGAACCAGATTTAGTATAATAATTTAGTATAGTATATGGTTAGAGTGAGGACAAGGCTGATAGTTTCCAAGATACGGGCAGGAAATAAATCACGCACATACTTAAACACACAGAAAATCTACACACACACACACACACACACACACAGAGAGACATAGACATATATATATATATATATATATATATATATATATATATATATATATATATATATATATATATATATGCAGATATAGAAAGATGAAAACCAAGAGCAGTTGCAGCAAAAGAAATAAGAAAACCAAACGCAAATGCAATTGGAGAAAGAGTAAAGAGAGACGCAAATGCAGTATCAGCTGCATAGAGAGAGAGAAATGGACGAAAGTGAATACCAATTTAGATTAAAAGAATCAGAGCTGGCAAGTGAAAAGCAATCCTCCTCGTTACATACAAATTCAAGTTTAGATGTTGCTAAGAATATTATGTTAGTACGTCCTTTTAGAGAACAAAAAGTAGATAATATTTTCCTCATTTTGAAAACAATTGCTGAAAATTAGTAATGGCAAAGAGAGCATATGACTAAATTATTACAAACTGCAATTTTTGGCAAAGCCCGAGACATGAATGCTTCCCTGTCAGTCATGCAAAATGCTGAATTTGATCTGCTTAAGGAATGCATCTTAAAGGGTTGTGTGTTAGTCCAAGCGGCTTATCGACAAAAGTTCAGGAACTATAAAAAGAAGCTGGTGAAGCTCATGTTGAATTCGCAAGAGAAAAGAGCATTTATTTGATATATGGTGCTTAGACACGAAAGTTTATCAAAATTACAATAATCATAGACAACTTGTATTAGTTGAAGAATTCAAGAATTGTGTTCATAGTGACCTTAAAACTTATCTTGATGGGTATAAAGTCGAAACCTTAGAATATGTTGCTCGTGCTGCTGCGTATTCCTTAGCTCATAAAATTTACTTTTGTCAGCAATCTCCATCTCAACCGTTTTCTGATACATAAGTATTTCAGGCTAATACAATCCTTTCCAAATCTCAATCTGGCACACCGTTTAAAAGTCAAGGTTCTAATATGATTAATCAGAAATATTTTTCTCTTCCTACGTGTACCTATTGCAAGAAGAAAGGACACGATCTTTCTGATTGCTACAAATCGCAAAAAAGGAACAGAATCAAGACAGACCTATTCCAAATGCTCTTATTTCTAGGAGGTCAGTGTCATGGTAATGTATTGAAAGGCATACATTTGTTGGGTCTAACAAACCCCAGTCCGATTTTTGTATGGAGAATTATGTTACTATATCACTCATGAGTGATTCTTCCAATCCTGTCCCATCAAAATTTAAAGGGATACAGGAGCTTCTCAGAGTCTTCCTTTATCAGGTACAATGTCCTTTTCTGAGACGTTTTCTATATATGAGAGGTTCTTATTCCAGGAGTAGAGTGCGGCTTTATTAATGTTCCTATCCATTGTGTTAATTTGTCATTAGATTTAGTCTCAGGACCCGTGGCAGTGGGAGCGGTGTCGTCTTCACCCAGTGAGGGAATTCATTTGTGACTAGGACACGACCTAGCTGGAGATAAGGATGTGGTTAATCCACTTGTAACATACAAGCCTTGTTTGGATTAGAAAGTCGAACCTATTAAGAAAAGAAATCCGTTACTTATACCCAGCTTGTGCAGTTACTAGAGCTATGGCAAATAAAGCTCCAGAGAATTATATTGATCAGCAACGTATTCATTTAGCTGACACATGCATTTGTCAGGCTTTCGATGAGGTCATCTTACTTCTCGTTGTTGATTACAGTGATCCTCTTGTAACTACTCATTCTTTTTATTTTCATCAGGGTGAAAAACGACAATCACTTGTCGTTGAATAAGAGAAAAAAATCCTGAGATCTCCTATTTGTTTCAAAGGGTCATTAGTGAAGCCGAACCACATAAGTACCTGTTTGTTATTTTGCTGGTGACGAGCGATCAGCGAACTATCAAACTGTAGTTCCAGAATTGTACGGACAGGGTTTCCGTAGCCTGTCCCATTAAACCCCTTTGGCTGGTCATTTAGGGACTAACAAGACATATCACAAGATCTTGAATCACTTTTATTTGCCACAAATGTAAAGGTGATGTTTTTAAATAAAGCAGATTTTGTCAGACTTGTCAAATGGTAGGAAAACTCAATCAGAAGATATATAAGGCTCATCATCTGCTACCTATTCCTGCATTTGACAAACCATTTAGTAGAATAATGGTAGACTGTGTTGGTCCCTATATAAGACCAAGTCAGGTAACCAATACTTTTTGATTGAAATGTATGCGTTTACAAGATTAACAGAGGCAATTCCTTTGAGGCATATTAAAACTAAAACAATGATACAAGCTTTGATACAGTTTTTCACTCAATTTGGCCTTCCCAAAGCTGGCCAATCTGATCAAGGGTCAAATTTTATGTCTGGAATTTCCTAGCAAGTTTTGTACGAATTAGGCATCCAGCAACTTAAATTTTCTGCCTATCACCCTGATAAACAAGGGGCTTTATAAACAATTCATCAAACGTTGAAAAATGCGATTCGGTCATATTGTTTTAATACTCGAAAAGCTTGGTATGAAGGCATTCATTTACTAGTGTTAGGGAATCAGTTCAAGACTCTTTAGGATCCAGTTCCTTCGTACTAGGTTCTGGATATACTGTGCCTGGACCATTCAAGTTGTTGCAAGAGAAACTTGTTTTGAATGAAGATACGGAAATTAATATTCTCGATTATGTTTTAAATTTAAGTATAATTGTCAAAAGCTTGTGAGGCTGCAACAACTAATATGCATTCCACTCAGTCAAAAAGGAAATTACGGTATGATAAAAATGTAAAGGAAATGAGTTTTCAGCCTGGTGATAGAGTTCTGTATCTCTTGCCCGTGCCACAAAACCCTCTTCAGGCTAAGTACAATGGTTCTTACAAATCAGAAAATGAAGTAATTGATTTCAATTATAGCATAAATACTCCTGAGAGGCGAAAACAAAAACAACTTTGCCATACAAATATGTTGAAGGAATCATGCAATTAATTTAGGTGCATCTGTCCTACACAATGAGGATTTAAAAGTAAAGTAGAAGCAAATGATTTCAAGTATATCATAAATACTCCTGGCAGGCGAAAGCAATCGGACTGTATTGACTTTGTAGTGACAAATCTTCGGAATTCAGAAATTGTAAATGATCTTTACCAGCAACTTTCACTTTTGTAGCAATAAAAAAGAATGAACTAGCACTTGAATATGATCACTTTTTTCCATGTGTTAATACAATGACTAATACAAACTACCATGACGTAAATTCCACACCTGTGAAACAACACCTTGTTCAGGATGAACCCTCTCAAACATGAATGTGTGAAAAGAGAATTTCAGCGTTTGCTGGAAATTAATTTCATAGAACCGAGTACAAGTGACTGGAATTCACCAATTATGATTGTTCCGAAACCAGATAATAGTTTCTGCATGTGCACGGACTAAAGAAAAGTGAATATTTGGACAAAAACAGATCAATTTCCATTACCTAAAATCGATGATTACATTGATAAAATTGGAAATGCAAAGTATGTCACCAAATTGGACCTTCTGAAAGAATTTTAGTAGATTCCACTGACAGAAAGTGTAAAGGAAATTTCGGCATTCGAGTCTCCAGATGGACTTTGTCAATATAAAGTGATGTCCTTTGGGACGAAATTTTCGCATAGTACTTTCCAACGTTTAATAAACGTGATTATTTCTGGTCTAAATAATTGTGATGCTTACATCGATGATGTCATCGTCCATAACGAGACCTAGAAAAATCATTTAGCGAAAATTCGGGAAATTCTTTGACAGGCTCACAGATGCAAATTTGACAGCTAATTTTTTGAATTCGTGCTTGTGTAACAATTCTAGGACATATCATGGGACAGGGACAAGTTAAACCTACCGCTGCTAAGGTCAAGGCAATCTCTGAATTCTCTGTGCCTATCAGGAAAAAGCATTTTTCCATAATTGCTGGACTTCTGACAAATTTATTGAGCAAGAAAACTAAGTTTTATGAGACGTTTGACAAGTTAAAGGACATACTTTACAGTGCAACACTTCCTTAAACTCTAAATTTCAGTCAATCATTTAAAATGTCTGTTGAGGCAAGTGATGTTGGGATTTCATTCAAGAAGACAAAAATGGTGTAGATCATCCAGTGTGCTACTTTTCTAAAAAAAAAATACAAACGCATCAGAGAAATTATTCTACAATCGAGAGGGAATGTTTGGCACTGATATTGGCATTACAAGACATTGAAGCATATCTTAGCTCAGCTCCTTCTCTGAGTATTGTACAGTGATCACACCCCCTTACCTTCATCGACAAGATAAAAAACAAAAATCAGAGATTATTAAGGTCTAGTTTGATGTTGCAGGAAAACAATATTGACATCAGGCATGTCAAGGCAAAATAACAATTAATAGCAGATGCAATTTCGCGTGTATAGAAATATAATGCTTCATGTACACTTTGCAATTGTTTTTACCACATGTGTATTTGACTAATAGTAAAAAGAAAACTCTATTGCATATATATTTCTTATTTTATGAGGGAAGTGTTATGGGTATTCAATTTACATTATTAGTTCGCTAGTTTGTTATTATTATTTTTCTTATTTCGTTACATGCTATCATAATGTAACATTGTATGTTGGACCTGACCTTGTTCAAAACTGAGTTCATTTCTGCTTGACCCGAATTGACATTGTTATTTTATTCTGTGTAAACAACTAATCTTTTGTTAGATTTTTCTCCATCTGTATGGGATTAAAATCAGTATTATTATTAATATAAATAAATATGTTTATTTGGGTCTAGGTCAATGTTTTGGAATTTCCTTAGTGTATTTTACATAATCAAGGTTATGATTTCTTTTGTAAACATCTGGATCATTATAGAAGGCTATTTTCCATTAGGTAATAGTTTGTTAAACAAAATGCTAATTATGATCTGAGGTCAAGTAGAGAACTCTATAATCGTGTACCTAACAGGATTTTTCAGTCGTGCTTTAAGATCTAGCACTTTGAAGTTGTATTATACGTTGTGTCTAGTAGGACTGAATTTTAGTTCTTCAAATTACTGAATTCAAGTGATTATTTTCTCTGGAAATACAAACGTGCTCTGAAAAAAATCTTAAAGATAGAGACGTTCACTAGAATTTATAGTGAATTCAAACCTGGAATTATATTATTGTGATTCAACAAAAGACTATTGACATATCAACACTCAATAAGCTAACAGGTTTTGGATTTATTCTGGACTTCTACTGAAAATTTATTCAGGGCTTCAAATTAAAGGAATCGTTCTGTAATTCTTGGTTCATTTTAGGATTTAATTCGCAATACTAAAGTTCAATTTCTCATTTTCACCTTTGTAGTCTAAGGAAATATATTATTTGTTGAATTTTACAAAGCTTGTTGCTTTTCATTCTTTTCTGTTACTTATTTCAGGAGGGGGCCCCGAGTGGCCGAATGGTCTAAAGCGCTCTCCCTTACGGATCACTGCCATCTCACCTCTGTCTGAGCCGGTTCGAGTCTCGGATTCAGCCAATGTGGGTATGTGAGAAAGATTGCCAGTGACTTATCGTGGGTCGGTGGTTCTTTCCGGGGTTTTCCCGGGTTCTTCCTCCACCATTAATACTGGCCGCCATGTATAGCCTAGCGTGTGTTAAAAAATGGCGTTAAACCCCACAACAACAACAACAACTTATTTTAGGAGCATATATACAGTAACGAATCTATACCTACATACGGGCATACATACAAACATACAAACTCCGAGTCTACTTTTGAAGTCCTGTACATTTAATCTCAATTCGAGTCCAAGCGTTGGGCTCATTTTCCATATCATACAATTTACCATCTAGTTTCCAGTATGATGCTGTATACTTGTCATTTTTCATCATGGCTATTTGCTTGACCTTTGAAAATCTATAAGAGATCAAATATTTAGATTCTTCCGTTGAGGTTCATCGGATGTTTCTCGTCAGAATAGACGTCTTTACTCTTTCAATGGCTCAAGAACTTCGCTTTTATCTTTTGTATCCCCATGTTTGGGCCTACATAAGAGATATGATTTGAAAATTATTGGAGTTGGTGAGGTTTATACCGATATGTTTAGAAAATTATATAACAGCCTCGTCTGTATGTTTGTTGTCCGGCAGCATGGATGTAGAGATATTATTCAATCTTAAGCAAATTTGTTAAATACTGTTCCAAATTATCAACCTCAGACACCAAAGATTCAATGTTTGCCTTTAAAGCTGTCTCTGTACACTTCAACTGAGCTAATTGTAAGTTTTGTACTTTATTTTCGTATTTCAAAGACTGATAACTTCATAAGCGGACTCAAGGTTTCAGGAAGTGACTTTTTCAACACAGGAATAAATGTGGGTAGAAAGGCAGGATCAGATACTCCAGCGTATACAAGTTCAAAACTATTAAATGTTACCCCAGATACCTTCCCTTGAACGGAAGTAATATGGGTAGGCCTAAAAATACTTACAGTACCCCTACGTCTATGAATTCGCATAGCGGAATCCTGTCATTTCCACTTTCCGTTACCATGATTACTTCAATCAATGTGAAAAGTGTAGAACATGTGTTCGAGACCAACAGTGTGAAAACCTAATACAAGGTCCAATTACAAACTGCACATTTAACTTTCCACGCGTACACCTTTTTTCTCAATGTGTTATCTACAGAGATTTGTTTTTACTGATTTCAGTATGTTCCCTGTCACACCAACCCTTTCCTAAATCCAAATTGATAATCACTAACTCTTAAATTTGTTTTAATAATTGATTAATATTCGATTAAAAATGCATTCAAATCCCCCAAACCTTGAAACATAACTCATTAGGGTAATATCTATCTAATATCTGGATTTACAATTATCTCACATCTTAAATAATGGAACAATCACCTGCTCATTTGCAGACGACATTTGAGAGTAACCGCTATGAAGTATTGTATTACAACGTGTACTTAAAATATGATAAGGTGGATCTTGTTCAACAGTAATAAGCTCCTTAAACGTCTTATCGATACTGCTTGTCATATTTCTCTTATTATAAATCAGTAACGCAAACAACACTAAAACCATACATATGCATTATTGACTAGTCGACGAAGTAATTCAGCTCCTGTGCCCAAGGCATCGTGATGAAATCACAAACCGCTTCAAACGAAATACTAGAGTGTGATAAAGAGGGTAGCTTTGTCACTTTGGCAGAGCGTCTGTACTTTTACCGGCATTTAATAAATAACATACGTATGTCAGGACAAGTGTCACGGAAATTCAAAACATCTTTAATTCTCATTATTTTTTCTGTACATCACCCATCTAGATAGCGATATAAACTTGATAAGTTCAGGTGTGTGTGTTTTGTTTTGCTTTTTAAAGAAACGATTACTTCCAAACAATAAGGGCTTGCGGACTACGCGCAAGATTATTTAGCACCGACAACGAAGACCGTGTACAGTTGTAAAAACTTCTCACCTCGGAAACTAAAGATTTGGCAAAGAAGTGTTACGATGAAAACGGGCAATGCTCCGTCTTGCAAATATACATGTCAACATACTTTCATGAAGAAGTGTCACTTGACATACCAACGAAGACAGATATTAGATCGACCCTAAGGGGTCATCACAATAAACAAACTAAATGGGTGAAGTCTTTGAAGTCTTTGGAATTATGTTTTTGCTCTTAATACGCATGCGTTCCAGACAGACTTGTCAGCGTACAGAAAATATCCGAAATAGGATATAAACCGGCAGATAGTAAATGCAAGTTCTTAGAGACCATGGTGCAGAGTACATCGCAAAATCTTCAAACACCATAGACATTTTGAAAAACGATTTAATTTTTAGAGGCAGGTATATCAGTGAAACGGTCAATGTAACAATGTCCATTTTAAGTACGTACATTGGCATTTTCAGTCCATGTATCTGTAGCTGACGAAAGTTCCGCATAATGCAGAGCACAATATATGCGTAGTGGTCAGTCAGTACCGTACAAAGCAAGGTATTTAGCATATGATGTGTAATATATGTTTGTATCCATCAGCAATCAATATAATGTCATCAATCATCGTTTGGAAAGACACAAAGCTTGTGATATCCATTCGTTTCTTTAGCAATAAATATGTTTGTCAAATAAATCGGAAAAAGTGGCACGGAAATATAATTCATACGATATTGCAAACATATGAATAGTAGGCGGTTAAAGGATTATTTTCCTTTTCTTTGCACTGTATCCTAGAACAAAGCTCAGGGTCATTTGTAAATTTTCCAGACAATATATCTACTCATTAATAATTGCTGTAACTATCGGTAATTCGTTGAAGGTAAGTGGGTGCTCTAAGAGGAGCATCAATTCCATACTATGGCAACTAAGTAGGTGATTTAAAAGGAATGTCAATCCACAGAAGATAATTGGATACCATGAAATCTAATTGGGTACTCTAAGAGGTGTCTCAATCCATATCATGGAATCTAATTGGGAACTGTAAGAGTATTATCAGTCCATACCATGGGATATAATTGGGTACTCTAAGAAGACTATCAATCCATACGATGGAATCTAATTTGGTACTCTAAGAGGAGTATCACTCCATACCATGGTATCTAATTGGATACTCTAAGAGGAGTATTACTCCATACCATGGTATCTAATTGGGTACTCTAAGAGTAGTATCAGTCCATACCATGGGATATAATTGGGTACTCAAAGAAGAGTATCAATCAATACAATGGTATCTAATTGGGTACTCTAAGAGTAGTATCAGTCCATACCATGGGATATAATTGGGTACTCTAAGAAGAGTATCAATCCATACCACTGAATCTAATTAGGTGCTCCAAGATGAGTCTGAATCCATAGGAGTTAACTGGATGTTTTAAAAGCAGAATCAATCTATAGAAGGTAATTGGGTGTTTTAATAGAGGTGTCATTTAATACCATGGAATCGAACTGGGTGCTCTAAGAGTGTATCAATCCATACCCTGGCAGCTAATTAGGCACCCTAAAACGAGTATCAATCCATACCATGGAATCTAATTGGGCACCCTAAAACCAGTATCAATCTTTTGGGTGCGCTAAGAAGAGTATCAATCCATACCATGGAATCTAATTTGGTACTCTACGAGGAGCATCAATCCATTCCACGAAACTAATTGGGTGCTCTAAAAGGAGTATCAATCCATATCAGAGAATCTACTTAGGTCCCCCAAGAGGAGTATCATTCCATAGAAGTTCGGCAAAAGCCTTAGAACTGTTCACATTCCCATGCAGACGATTTAATTGTCTTTGCTGACACTGTTCACCAGCGGCAAAATATGTTCCATTGGCTGCATACATATTTGCATAAATGGAAATTAAAAGTGAATATGGTGATAAAAAGACAACAGTGATTGCATTTTGCAGAGATGACTACCTCAGAAATGATGAAAAAGTGGTACAATGGCCATATAGAGGCAATGAAGGAATCATATAACTAGTATCAATGATGCATATTTTCGTAATCAATTCCTTGCATATATACCAGAAATCATTACCTTTGCATGCAATGAATGCTATGCATAGTTTGAAGCAAAGTCTTTAAAAAATTGACATATATCTGTAACTGGATACCTTTGTTTCTTGGACTCGAATATAGCTCCCGTTATAATTATGTGGTTGAGGTCTGTGGTCTTTGTGCGTCAAGGACAAGTTAATTTGTCACTTTGTACACCTTTTTGTACCACATTCGGTATGGACACGTATTATGAGACAGCGGCTAGCATTAACAAATATATAAACACTGTTACTACTACTGATACGTAGGGACCACTTGGTCAGTTATCTCGGGCAGTATGGCTTACATTAAAGTAAAAATCAGTATACTTTTATTTCCGTTGTTCGGGTTTTTATTTGAACTACAACTGCAAATCTGTATAACACAGATCAATAAAGTAATTGAAATGTACTAAACATAATGGAATCCTGAAATTTGTCCTTGGGCAAGATGAAGGTAAATTTATAATTTGTAAAGTCCTCCCAGGTTCAGTACACTCCCATTGAGTGAAATGGTGTTCTCTAAGTTTGTGTCAGTTAAAAGAAGTATATGATCTTGAACACACAGCGGCAATCAACTATATATTTAATTTTTTTCCAGACATGTTGTTTGGGTAAATGCAAACAAAATGCAATATAAGTTTAGCGTATAAATGCTGTCCTTCCAGTGAACTTCCACATCATATGGGCTTAGAAGGTCCTTAAAATGTGTGTGTGTGCGCGCGCGCGCGCGCGCGCGCGTGTGTGTGTGTGTGTGTGTGTGTGATATCAGTGGAAAAGTAAGACATGGATGCTAACATACTGGTACAATTTCCTAAAGGTATAACAACCAAACATGAATTAAGTTTTCAAACATGTATTGTTCTTCGATAAACGTAACTTTAATAATTTCATTTCGCTTGGTCTGATAGAAAAGTATGGTTTGATCAACTAATTTATTATAATACGGGTATTACAGAATACGATGAAATTCATTATCTTTATTACCACAAATAGCACACGGGCATTGGTTAACAGGTGTATGAGCTTGACGTCATCAACATGACAGTTTGCATGCACTCTAACTGACAGCCTATCTACTGTCAGTAAAAGGTTTAGACACACGATTCAGCCGCGCACGTACCTGAATTATATCTGAAACTTTCACATTGGCAACGAGCGTTCTTTTGGCCAGCAAAACTTTCACTATTTGTCCTCGGTTTTATTCTCTCGCTGGTAACTAACTACACTGTCAACATTAAAGTTCAACTCTTAAAATCCATTTTCTACAGCTTTTGAGATATCCGAGTCTACACCACGATATTTTATCCACACAGATAACACAATATCACTGTCATACACATATACAAGAAAAAAGATTTCTAAGAGAACAAACAAAACGCGCATATCATCATTCAGTGACTAATGCAAACCATCATCACTGGTAGCACATAATTTGGTATACTATAGAAAAAAGCTATTAAAAATGAATTTCAACATGCAAGCATTTTCAGGAAGACTGCTATATCCTCGGTCTCCAATTCTTCAATCGAGCCCCTGCAAAAGTTTGCAAGCATAAACAAATCGGTATGATCGCGCTATTCTGTCTACTTAAGGAGACTTTTCTCTCTGATAAAACAACCTGTTTTGCTTTTATCCATATTTCTGCAAATGAAATATGTTTTTGATTTTAATTTCAGCAGATAACAACTCAACTAACGTTATTCCTGTGAAGACTTTTAAAATCTTATTATTTAGATAAATCATCGAGAAGAAACAGACTGCACAATTTGTTCTGTTGCTAACGGAGAAAATAGAATCCATTTCAATGTTGTAATTGGAGGGAAAAGCACCAAGAAGCACTCTAAGATACAAATGACAGTAAAATATTGTGTTAATAACCTTTAAAGACGGACCTAAAACTGAGTATTGCTTAACTAATTTTCGAATATGAAAATTTGTCACGTACACATAATTCCTAATATTTGTCTTTCTCTTAGCAAAAGCCACATAAAGGATTACCCAGTAGAAATTAAAATGAAAACAGTATTTTATATTAAACTTTTATGCACTGTGTTTTTATTTTCTTTAGTGTGTGTTAATACTTCGTGGTCTATTTCCATTCCCAACCCACTACCACAGAAAAGATAAACGCTCTTTGAAAATACTACTGACTTTGTAGTTTCGCACAGCAGTCGAGAAAAATCACAATTCACAGAGAACGATTAAAATATGTCCTTTTGATCACAAACTGTATATATATATATGTGTGTGTGTGTGTGTGTGTGTGTGTGTGTGTGTGTGTGATTATGATTTTTAACGTAGCTTTAACAATTTTTCAGTCATATCGCTACGATGTATGCAGTGTGGCAGTTTATAGTGATGTCTAGCACTGGGACATCATGCCGCAGACACATAACATGATGTCCCACCCAGTCCCATTATCCTGACACCAGGCCGACCAAACCTAACACTAACCTCTTAATGCTGAGCGCCAAGTTAGGTAGATGTTAGTACCATTTTTGGAAGTCTTTGACATGACTCGGCCGATGATCGAACCCACAACCTTAAGTGTGTTCTTCTTCTTAATACAAATGTAATTTCATGGAATACCTTCCTTTCTGAAAATTACTAGACACACATAATGGATCGCAAAAACTGGGGTTTTTTTTGTGTATTGCCTCTTTGTTTCCCGATATTTGCAGGAAAACATATAGCATGAAATTGAGATTTTTCGTTCTGCGTCGTTCCGATTTTCCAGACTCCATAATTATTATACAGGAGCACTACGGTGCATATTGTCATGAAATGAGGTTGCTTTCTCTGGGTGACATTGTCTGCATAGCGTCCTCTGAATGTACTAGATTTGGCGTTTGTTACAGCTTTAACCAGTCACTTGATATCTTTAAATGAGTCGCTATTTTGTATCGAAATGTATCTCGAAAAAAGATACGGTCCAATTAATATTTTAGCCTGATATCAGTTCTTTTAATTTTACCATTACGTTGTAGCCTGTCTGTAACCTTGCCATTCTAGAATTAATAGCTCCATTAGCTATCTAACAGTGTCTTTTACTGTAGAAAGAGTGTATGGAGCTCGCTTTTCTTGTGTAAATACACTAGTAGTATATGGGGCCCGTATATACCGTTTTCCATATTCGCATTAAGTATGTTTCATTTATGGTTAGTTTCTACAGAAAATATGCAGAAGAAGTTAATTTGTTTCATATCAATGCCATTGTTATTGTTTTGAAAGCGTTGGTATCAGCTATGGATATTTTCCATTCAGACAGAAATTTCGCATCTGGAAATAAGCATGCAATTTTTATACTTCATTTATTAACTGGGTATTATTTTGAATGCAGTAATAAATCCCAGAACCAGATGTTCGCATGCAGACAGACAGTTTAGTTGAGTCCTCCAATATTTAATGTTATATTATAACATGTATCTTTCTATAGAGTAATCACTGTCAAAGTTTAAAGTGCATTTATTAAAAATGTTTAGTGTTTTGTATGTGAAAAATTAATTTCACTAGACCCAATTCTTTCTCACCAAATTCAATTGATATGTTGACTTTGTTAAAATGAGTTAGTAAGTTTCATTTATCAAGCTGAGTAGCATGGCAAAACTATTGTAATAATGAACTTTTTCAAACTCCAATCCATAAATCTACCATGAGGTTGCAGCTTTACGAACAAACAATTGAGTGTGTTGAACACTGCTTACCTGTATATTGTATATGAAATTGGCTGTCCTTCTTTAAATACGACCAATCTCTATTTACTATGTTTCTCCATTCACATTTAGTCCTCCTTTTAATTTCTTTTCTCTAGTTGTATAGCATATTAAGATAATTTCATTAACAATGTCTAAGTATCACTTGTATTTTACATTTCATTTTTCTATCTCATCTCTCATTTTTTCCAGTTTGCAATTGTAAAATTTAGACGTTAATTTATTTCTTGATGATACACCTCCCCTGAATACGACATCACCCTCCAATGAATTCATTCATGTAATCAATTTTCAATTGTTATCAATGAAATTATTCATGTATTCTATTTTCAATTGATATCACTGAATTTATTCATGTAATCTATTTTCAATTGCTAGCAATGAATTTATTCATGTAATCTGTTTTCAATTGCTATCAATAAAATTTTATGAAAACTTAATATTCCTAATCAGCATATAAACACAATATGAAAGTTGCACTGATTACTCCGTCATCCAGAAGGTGTAAAGATTCCTCCCATATCGACTGGTTCTTGATGACTGAACATTTTATGGATGAGGTAAAATTGTTTGTGGTAGTAATCTTATCCAGGAAAAATGCATTACTGATTGGATTAACAGCTATGCGATTTTTTCCATTACCCTTTTGTATTCAATATTTCATATATTAATGTTTATATTTGTTGTTATCTCTGTTCATTTCTACTTTTATGTCATTCATTACAATGTAAAGACATTTAAAAACGTGGCATTCGCCTTATCTCATTGTACGTGTGTATCATTTTATTGTTTAACTGTGGTGTCTTATTTTCCTCTTTGGGGGGTTTTGTTGTCAAAACAAATTGGCATGATATGAACGTTTTAGTTTCTTCATTTCTTAGCGTCCGCTTCTTTAGATTTGCCTTATTGTACAAAGTCCTTTTGTTGAAAAACTCAAAGCTGGCATGCTGCTTTACGGCGTTTTCTATTTTTTCTTCTTCCTTCATATCATGTGCAATGAAGAGGTATGTCCTTGATACATCTGTTAGTGAACGTAAAAATGTTTAACCCTGATCAGCACCTGTTAAACGATTCACCATTTCCTCTTCATTTTGTAAGTACATAATTTTTCCTTTCATTCCTTTGGTCTTGGAAATCGTTTCAACCTTGCATATGTCATCTTTTGTGTGGAATGTAGATAACTCTTGTTTGTAAGACCAACCCTCCATATACCTTCAACTTACGGTTTTTAGTTTATAATCAACCTGATCAACTAATATAACTCCCCTCATTTTGAATGTAATTTCAGTAAAGCTACAAAGGTAGCCTTTTGGTAACTATTGTTTTATATTTAGAAATTCTGACTGTTTGAGAAGGTTTCATTAAGGGATTCTGCTAGAACACTGAATGGATTGATTCATACTCTTCCATCTTTTTTCTTCCTTGTTCGCTTCGACCGGAGTCATGTCTGGCCGTCTACAGCTTGCAAGAAATTGAATTGATTTGTTCTTCAATTTTAGCCATTTCGAAAACATACAAAATTAATCCAAAGATTACCTTCATTTTACAGACATTGGCAAAAATCCGATGAACAATGTAAATCATGTCGTATTTTGAATTATAAGAAACGTTTCAAATGTAAAGGGAAGAGACACATACAAATATGTAGGTCAGTATATAAAACAATTAATTAGATAGACAGAAGGACGAAAAGAATGAGAGAGGGAGAAAGATGGTGACAAAGACATTGCAATGTTTACATTTAGATATATCCATTTCGTTCATATTATACATTTGCTACTAAGACTAAAATATTTCTCATCTTTACCTTTAACAAAAAATGAGGCGTTACACAGTGAAGGTGCTGAAAGATGGAGCGAAAGAGCAGTCACCTTAGGGTATTGCAAAGTAGTGCTAGACATCGTCATTGTCACAGCCACATACACACGTGGGCATAATAACTAAACTTACTCTTTACTCTGAATATTTCGGATGTGAGGGAACTACATGCATATCTAAGTTTAGTATGGATGAGAATAAGGTGACTTTGGTATTTACCATAATACGACTGTGGCCCATTAGTTAAATTAAGTAAACGTATTTCTAAGGATAATACAATTAGAAGATTTTCGGATCTCTTCAGGGAGAGAGAGTTAAAGACTAAAGGTAGATGGAAAAAGGACGTCTGAAAGTTCTGAAGTTTGATAATGCTTGTTTTGATGATTTGGGAGTTGCGTAGACGACAATGAGATGCCCCATATCTCTTTTGTGGAAGACGGTCGCTTAAATGGTTAGGCACTTTGATTGTTTGTAATTTAATACATTAGCTATAATTTCTTCTTTTTCGTTCGTTTCTACAGACAGAGACTCTCTAGAGCAAGAATGGGTTGACATGAATCGATGCGCGTAGCTTCTATTTGAATTTTTTTCTAATCTTTCCGAATCTTCCAACGAGCAATTATCCCCAGACTTAAGAAATATGTTCTAAAAATGGACGTTTGAATAGTATGTATGTTTAGTCAGATTTATTCTGCATGAAGAGTTATTTGTCACGCGTATCATAAATGAGTCATTAACTAGCATGCTAATATGATCATTCCATTTAGCATCAAAGGACAAAGTCAGTCATTAAGTGTCAAAGAATTTTAATAGGAAGCAAATTCATACTAAGGTCAGAAAGAAAAATTCAGTTTGTCTGTTTGTAATTGATACAATGGCTTGTTTTCTTAGTGTCAAAATTAATATTTTGCTGATATTGAATTTTGATAGAAAACTTTGATAGCGGTTTGTGAAGCAGCGTCCGAGCTGGCATGACACATGCCTACCGGTAATTCCATACTTCAAAAGCTTATAAATGAAATATTTAACGCATACTCTGTCAAAAGCTTTACTGGCATCAAGAACCGTTAAGCAGTTGATTTAATTCGAATCAATAGATGAATCAATTATGCGATAAAGTTCAACTAGTTGATGAGTTGTTGAACGGCCTAGACAAAGACCAGATTGATGATTATATGACGTATCATTTTCATGAAAAATATTGTACAGATGTTTGAATTTAATTGTTCAGAAAACTTAGATCGACAGATAGACAAATCGGTGTGTAATTAGACGACAGAGCCTTACATCCTGTATAATACTTTGGAATAACATGCGCGAACACGCTGGCTTTAGGGGATTTATTGAATATTTGCATGTGCACATACATTTCTTCAGCAATAGTTTGTAACGGTTTATAGCAATTCTTCTTGGGTCTAACGGATTTGTTTAGGTCAAAACTAGTTAATGCTAGAAGTCAGAGGTCTCAAACTCAAACCATGATGGCATATTCGATGGCCCAAGGGCCGCACCACCTATGTTATCTCTCATGACACATTGTAACGCCAATCATTTTGCGGGCCACAGCATACGGCTTGGCGGGCCGCATGTTTGAGACCCTTTAATAAGTTCATATTTATGTATAATGATGTCAAAAATAATGGTTTGATTTCTAACTTAAAAAAGAAGTAACTGTTTATCTTTTTCTTTACATGTAAGAGACCACAAATAAGAGTTCGGCAACTCACGATTTTCCTGATCACTTGTTGTGAATTTACATTTGTGAAGTTATAGGAGCGTTACATCTAAGTGGGAATAATAGGTTCAATGTCTTCGTAGAATGTACTTGTTGCCAAATTATTTTCCAAACAAATCGAGGATTTGACGATTATAAGGAAGCTAATTTTCATTACGTTTTGACAAATGTTTCTTTAACTGATTTTTATTTGTCAAATTTAAATTAAATTTCAAGTTTGAGCTTTTGGTTCTGGAGACCTTGGCCCTCGGCCTTTATCTTTTCACGCAAAACTTGGTTTATAATTAGACCTAAACGCGAGTCCTTTTACTGGGAAACGTCTTTTAGCAGAATATAAAAGCTAAGATGGAAATGTTTTGCCTGAGCAACAGTAGCACTTTCATTAAATAATTGAAACTAATTTATTTTTTAACAGGATCATGGCCAATGTTTTATTTTAAGAGGCTCACAACCAATTTGTTACCTTAACAGAATCACGGCCAATTTTGTTATTTTAGCAGGATCACGTAACCTATCAACATTTGCAGCTTTTTAAATGAAAACATATTTCTTAAAAGTATAATAACTTTTACAGGTTATTTATTACGTCATAAGGGATTTCCTGATCATTGAAAGGAGTTACAATAGTGGCCAGGCCAAGTGATAATACGCGCTTTCAGTTCCCTAAAATCACGAGATCTGAAACGAGATTGTGGTTCGTCATATATGAGATGATTAAGTAATTATGTGATGCAGATTATTTAGGGTTAATGCATCAGAGAAAACAGATAGCTACACGTTTTGGAAACATGAGTGCCAATAACCAAGAGGAATAAACATGATGGTGTTTTACCTAATGCTATACTAAGAGTTCATTCAAACTCGGACCTACATGCTGTATCCAAATACTCTGGGATATCGAAAGTACAAAGTTTCATTTTTAAGACTTCAAATCAAATGATATCATACTTTTGAGATTAAGGGTCAAATTCATTCAATAAACTAATATACCACGGCTATGATTTGAGCTATTAATCTCATGGGGGTCACTGTATCCGTTGATTCGGATATTCTCAGTGGATCTAGCTTATTCAGGTAGACAATAGAAAGGCTTATAAGCAGAGACGAAGGAATGAATTGTTTGATCAGGAATGTGTTCAGTGTGCTTTTCTAATGATATCAACTATAAAATAACAAATAAAAGGAGAAAAATATTCGTCAAAGAACTCCAGGCACAATGTACGTATGTATGTATGTATGTATGTATGCGTACATGCATGTATATGTATGTATTGTCAATATTGTTAGACTGGTGAGAAGCGATGAAATAAGAGCTAGGAAGTGAGTGCATTAAACAACAATGAGATCACGTAAGGTCAATGACACTAGGAAAGGTTAATATGCAAAAAATCTTATGGTTGCATGCAGAGCGTGGAGGTCGTCCCGACTCCACACTAGAATACTGTTAGTATCTCAGCCTTTATATATATATATATATATATATATATATATATATATATATATATATATATATATCTATATATATCTATATATATATATATATGTTTGCAACTATACGCACAAAACGGTAGTATTGCGATATACCAAAACCCTTATTGCAATACAGTGATACTTAATGCAAACAACAAAATAATCACTATAACATCTACTCCTTGAGAAATACAACATCGCTGAGTGACGTAGCTTTGGTAGATTCAAATGGTATTCAAATGAACATATAAAAGTAACAAAAAAATTAAACAAGTCTACAAACACCAAAATCCAGTCACATTATCAGCAAATAAAAATCCCACTGCACTTTCTAGTCTGCATATGTTTTAATTTAAACTTTACAGGAGAAGCACTGTTTCAAAAGTCGCCACACAATAACTATATTTTTATATTTTAGCAAGACACTACATGAGTCTCTGCATATATTTCTTGAGCTAACTTAACATATCAACAATGTCTGAGCTGAGAGCAGAGCTCTGTGCGATAAAAATGTCTCCTCTTGTACTAAAGACTCTCTCTCTCTCTCTCTCCGAGGGCAAGGAAGTGACATAGCCCTTTCCTAGCTAGTTGTGCAGAGAATGGAAACTTGTACTGCAGAGCATTCCACCATTTGATCGGATCCTCATCCAACATTATTAGGAATTCATCCCTAATGAACACGTCAACCTCATGCTTCACTCTGTCAAGTATGGATTCAGTCGGCTTGTCCTCCATGACAAATATAAAGTCACCCAAAATCGAGGCAATTCCAGTCAGAGGAGGGCTCTTACTATCAGAGAGAAAAGTTTCATCTTATTTATCATAATCTGCTGAAAAAATAAGATAAAATGAATTTCAGGCCAACCCTTTCAAGGTTTTCATTTCTTATTTAACATAACCTGCTGAAAAATGAGATAAAAAGAATTTCAGGTTAACCCTTTCAAGGTTTTCATTCGTTATTTAACAAAATCTGCTGAGATAAAATGATTTTCGAGCCAATCCTTTCAATTTTTACATTCCTTATTTAACATAATTTGCTGAAAAAACTGAGATAAAAAAGAATTTCAGGCCAACCCTTTCAAGGTTTTCATTCGTTATTTAACATAATCTGCTGAAAAAATAAGATAAAATGAATTTCAGGCCAACGCTTTCAAGGTTTTCTTTCTATATTTAACATAATCTGCTGAAAAATAAGATAACATTAATTTCAGGTCAACTCTTTTAAGGTTTTCATTCCTTATTTAACTTAATCTGCTGGAGAAAAATAAGTTAAGATGAATTTCGGGCCAACCCTTTCAAGGTTTTCATTCCTTATTTAACTTAATCTGCTGGAAAAAAATAAGTTAAGATGAATTTCGGGCCAACCCTTTCAAGGTTTTCATTCCTTATTTAACTTAATCTGCTGGAAAAAAATAAGTTAAGATGAATTTCGGGCCAACCCTTTCAAGGTTTTCATTCTTTATGTCACATAATCTGCTGAAAAATTAAGATAAAATCAATTTCAGGCCAACCGTTTCAAGGTTTTCACTCCTTATTTAATATAATCTGCTGGAATAAAACATAAAATGAATTTCAGGCCTACCCTTTTAAGGTTTTCATTCGTCATTTAACAAAATCTGCTGAATAAAAATAAGATAAAATAAATTTCAGGCCAATCCTTTTAAGGTTTTTATTCATTATTTAACATAATCTGCTGAAACACTAAGATAAAATGAATTTCAGGCCAACCCTTTCAAGGTTTTCATTCTTTATTTCACATAATCTGCTGAAAACATAAGATAAAATAAATTTTAGGCCAACCTTTTCAAGGCTTTTATGTCTAAACGTAACAATGTAATTAAAGCTTTTGGAAATACAGAACACAAGGCAAGACACAAAAATGGCAGATTTAGTTTTTATAATTCTGTTTTGGAAGGCAAGGAAACTTGAAATGCCTAACACTCTCCCAAGCAGTTCCCTAATTCGAACTCCATTTTCAGATGAAGTGTCTGGATTCAATAATCCCAATGGACCAGCAAATATAGCAACAAAGTAACAAAATGCAAACACTTATAAGTATGAACGATTTCCGGCAGGGATGGATCTACAAGATGATGTGGCTGAGAAGATTCCCTGGATTATGTTTGATGCTGAGAGCTTGGTTAACTCGATACGCTTCAAAAGCTAGTCGTTTGCATGTGTCAAACACACCGACTTGAATCCGGATCTAATAGTGTGCATTCCTTCTGATTATTCCAATACCTAACAAAATATAGCTCGATAGAAATGCTTAACTGAGTTATTTCTTGTCGTATTCAGCATCAAAAATATAAAACTAATTTCATCGTCCCACGGCCATTTCAACTTGTTATGTCAGCCGTGTCAAGTTAATGGCATGAATGTGTAATATTATAAGCAAAAGCTTAACATTATGTGAGCTACAAACGGAAGAGCATCAGTAGTATATGGGGTCACCCTAGCGTCAAGTGGACTTACCATGCAAAAACAGTCGATTCACTCTGGCGTCAAGGGGAATTTAACATGGGAAATTTTAAGATGGATGGAACTGTAGAGCGTCAAGGGGAATTGAACATGGAAATTGAACAGGACCAGTACTTTAACGTCAATGGGACTTTAACGTTAAAATATGGGGCTTTGCACTTTGTTGTAAATGGAAATTGAACATGGGAATGTCACCTGGATGTCAATGGGAATTGAACTTTGGGTGACGTCATGAGGTTTATAGGGTCAAAACATTTTATAGGGATTTTAATGCATTTGTAAGGACAAAGGGTAGATAGGGACAAACATACAAATACACATTTAAACACACAGAAAAGACGACAGAAATGTTCTAAAACAAACCTCACAGAGAGAATAATGGCTCAAAAAAGAAAAGTCTATTGTATGGGTTCAAAACATTTATTCAAGTATATACATGGGCTCTCTGGCCTGTGCTTTGGTTTAAGCACTATCCATTTAATACATAAACATTTCTACATCAAACAAACCTATTTACTAGTTATTTAGTTCTTGGCTCTAGTAAACCTGTTTATATTTAATGTTCATTTATAAGAAAAAGCTAACACAAAACAAGTAACATGCAATCAAATAGGACAAAGTTCATGTTTCTCTCTCTCTATTCGTCTCACACGTTGTTAAAAATCTGGTCAGCTAGCACTTGTGTCCCAGCGTAGATATTTCCCATCACTTAATCCATTTCATTCATAAATCGGCTGTTATATCCATCGTGCTAGGTACACTTATCAGTAAGCAGATCAAGTGCAGTCATCGTCTTCTTCCCATGGAGGTACAATGTATACCATATGAATGGTTACTTTTCCTTCGTTGATGTCAAATTTTCCTCTCATCGACTGCACGTCTTCAATAGCCCTAAAAAGTTTGGACGAAGTTATTTCTGCAGGTGTGCTAAATCCGAGACATACAGGTGAGTTCAAACTGTCGCGATACATAGATAGGCTCAAACGACCTCGATCTTTGACTTGGCAATGACATTTGAGTTCCTCTAACAGTGAGTCAAGTAGGTCCGTAATGAAACCTGCTACTTCCTCGGCTGAAATGTCAGACGCGAAGTCTCTAAATTTCACCGTGTAGGTGTAAGTTGTCGTTCTAAATTTTCTTGAGGTCGCTGTCTGAGTCATTTGGATGCTAAAATACTCCTGTAGGTCTACTGAATCCTTTCCCTTCTTGGACGCACTTTGCTGTGACGGTATGGTAGTGAAAGAGGTCAGTGATGTTTGTTCCTTCTCTTTTTTCATCTGCGTAGAGTGATTCATCTTTCTCGTTGCTTGTCCTCGCAATGAAGTGTCGTTCTTGGAAGTCGTCCCTTTTTATACTGGGTGATAACAGCATGTCCATAAGGTAAAGTTTTGTGGTCTGGAAGTTTCGCTAGCTGCACGTAGTTTGTCATGGCGTTAGTACATAAATAACTAAGATGTGTTACTGCATTGGTGATGTGATAGTGAGGCAAAGAATCACACCCGAGTTTCTCGTTGGACTTGAGTCTTACGCTCTATACTTGCTGTTTGAAGGGATTCATTTTTTCTCAATTGGTCTTAGTAGTGACAATGAACTGTTGGTCTTGGACGGTGTCCTTTTTTATATGCTGACCAATATTGATGTGACCGTACGGCAAAGTAAAGTGGTTGGGAAGTCGCACTCGCTTCTGGTACACGATTTGATAGACTTTTTCCAAGGATCGACTGACGATGTGGTGAGTGGGTAAACGTACAATCTTGTTCGGCTGGTAGGTGGTCACTTTAAAGTTTGCATCCTCTCCAGACTGCAAGGCTTCTTTCAATACGCCAAAGTTGACCACACGACTGGTACGATAATTCAGAGTCAATCCTTTCACTTTACACTCTGTGTGCACTTCTCCTTGTGGGTCCCGGTATTCGTAGCCGTAATTTTTAGGACCGCCACTCGCGAAACTTAGAATCTTGTCGTCAGGATGTTCGTCTGTCCAGGCTCCTAAACGGTCTCCTTCGATGTTAGGGTGTTGCTGACCCGGTCGATCGATGTAGATGCAACTGTCCGTGTCAAAGTACAGGACGCGATCCCCTAACAGTTCTAAAGCTTCGTACAATTTTAAGCGAGCATGAGCTGTCACGTAAGCCGCAATGATGACATTTCCAAAAGGGTCGTCTTGTACAAAGTCCAGATCTTCTTCGTAATTGACCAAGATTAAATTCTCTCGAACGACGTCCACGTGTTTCATGTATTTGGTTTTGTCGTGAATCATCTGGAAGTAGCGGGAAGGTTCTGTCAAATATTCCGTCTTGGGTAAACACGGTCGTTGTGCCATTTTACCCCACAAGCAATTTAACATCACTTTGGCAAACGATCGCCTGCCTTCGTTTTTCTCGATGTGGTCTAAAGTGATGCCTTCTTGTTCCCGGTATTTCTCTTTGAATTTTATTTGGTCTTTGGGAGTGTGACACCAGGAAGGATAGCCGCTGGCTTCTTGCTTCAGTTTCAAAAAGGCATCCACGTAGTCTGCGAAAATGCCTTTCTGAGTGGGGTCACCCTTGTGGTATTGTTGTGTCTTGGGAAAGTGGCAAATTTCGTACACTTCTAACAGTTGGTATCCCATGTCCATAGCTTTGAACAATTCTACGCTGACCCAGGTTCCCGTCAAGGCCCGTTCTTCCTGGGTGTGCTGACAAGGCTGATCTTGGTTGCACGTTTCGGCACAAGTACGGCACAAGGGAAACATCAGTTTGCCTTGACAATGGTGAGGTAAGACGGGATGGTATAGGTTCGTGGGAGGCAAAACTTTGCACTTGATCAAGCCTTCGTATTGTCGAATGTTGACCAGGTCGATGTGTTCCGTCAGCAATCGCGGGTGCCCTGTAGGAAAGTGACAATATTTGCACACGTAGGGATACAGCGAACACACATCCAAGTATTTGATTTCTTCTCCTTTCTCTTCGTCGGCTTGGTACAGCAAACAGGTGGCCTTGGTCCTTCCTCCGTACAAACTATCCCTCGGGTTCAGGGGGTCCATCAGCTTGTAACTTTCCACGACACGTTTAAACTCGGGATCGATTTTCAAACGGTGATCGTACTCGTGTTCCCACATTTCCACCACTTGGTATCCTTGCTGTTCTAACTTCAAGCGTCGCTGACAAGTGTCCTGGTACAGGTCTTCCATGGTCCGTTGTAAAAACTGATTTTTAGTGTCACGGTCAGGGTAGCAGACGGGACATCCGTGAAATAAGCAACCGTTAAACTCATACACGATCTTGGGTTTTTTTAAGTCCCAGCCATCGACCGAATACGTTCCGATGGTCCTTTCGCCTCCTCCGTTGCGGGCATGCTGAATCCATTTGTCTTCCTTGTCGCACAAGTAATGTAACCAGCGTAGGGCTTTGACCGAGTATTGACGCTTGACATAGTTGGTCGTTTGAGGACTGATGACAACCACGGTCTTTTGAGGCATGAATCGTTGGCGGTACACTAAGGAACACGCTTTGGCAATGGTGCAAGCTTCTTTCAAAGGATCGACCCCTCCGTGTTCCATGAACAGTTCTCGAAATTTTCCACAGCAACGTCGTAAAATGTCCACGTCGGAACGACAATACTTTAACATTTCTTCCTGAAAGTCGAAGGGGTCAGAGGCATGAGCCTGGTACCAAGCGTAGAAATCTTCTCGTTGTTCGGTACGCATGTTGTCGGGGTCGTAATAGTGAGCCTCAGGTAAATGGGGTAGAACGGCATGTTGATTGGCTTCCGTATTGAAAAAGTGTGGAAAGTACCCTTTAGCCATTTCTGTCATTCCAAACGTTTTAGGCATTCGACTCAAAGGCATGGCCAAGTAACTCATCGAATCTTTAAACTGCACTTGTCCCACTCGCATGAAAATGATTTTGGCTCCGTTCAAAGTGACTTTAGGACGTTCGGTGCCATGTTCCGTATAGTACCTCAAAAGAAACTGTCCATCGTATCCGGAGAAATTGTGAGCCATCACTGTGGCATGGCGATGACAATCTCGGTAACGTTCGATGTCCTCTTTGCTCCATGTCTTGTAGATGGGGTCTAAGACCCATTTGGCAAAATCGTCTAGCGTCTTTGGTCCTCGAAAGATTTTTTCACGCCCTCCAGGAATTTTGCTGCAGTGAGGGCAATAACTGAAGATAGGTTCTTGAATACACTTCTCGCACGCTCGATGAGCCACGCAGAAATTAGGAATGTGAATGCCAGTCTCTTGCATGCATTCGAAATCGAAAAAGATGAAATTGCCTTTCTTCTTGTGACCGTCCTCGTTCTCTGGTGGGGGTTGGTATTTTTGCACGTAACATTCGTGTTCCAAGTCCACGATGTGGTGACAAATGTGACATTTTTTCTTTCCTGAACATACGTGTGCCTTGACACTATTGGTACGTATGCCTTGTCCACACGCGGGGCACAATCTCAGCAGTTGACAAGCGCATTTCTTCTGTGAACCTTGCGTCTTCAAATGTTGTTGGTAACAGGTAGGGCTGACAAACGTGCGCAGACAAGTTGAACAAGGCACTGGTTCTTCGCTCAGACAGGGTTGAGAGGCCAAACATCCTGAGCATTTCCATCCACAATGTTTGTGTTGCTCTCGATTATTATAACCATAGTCACATTTCTCACAATAATAAACATATCCTATCCTCAGTGTAAACTGAGAGAATATAGGACGAACATTGTTACATTTTTTCCTGAACCCATGTTTTGACTTTAGAATTCAGAGTTAACCATAGGCAGGGTTATACAGTGCAATGTCATTTGTTTCATTCTTAAAAAAGCCGTGTGATTGTCTTTTTTCTGAAAAACTGTAAATCTAACGTTAAAAGAAAAAAATTGCGTGACATATTGCAGTTCCAAAACCGGATAAAGTTAAGATACCAGAATTGTGCAAACTCAAGCTTTTATTTCATACAAAGATTTACTGATGGAAGAAAAAAAATCGTTCTACAATTTGTTAGAGTGTAAACTTTTGAAAAAAATGACATGACGAACAGTTCACCTAATTATGGTGACTACTGATCACAATTTTGGAGAGGTATCTTCAAACGGAAACATATTCCATTAGGGTATAAATCAAAACTACAATGAGAGAGAGAGAGAGAGAGAGAGAGAGATCATGTATTCCTACTTTAAAAATATGACGACACGTACGTTTGTTTTTATGGCACATTTTCCTTATGAAAGTTTCAAAGAAACACTCATTCCATTTAGATAAGATAAGAAGTCTTTATTTCAGACTACATAGTCTATACATCTAAATTAAAATATAGATATAAAGTAAAATCACTGAAAACATAAAAGAACATATAGAACATAACACAATCACATCCATAGAAAAACTACACCCCTTTACAAAAAATATCACAAGAGTGAACTGAAGACGCATGTAATTAAAGAGTGACCGCAGAAAAGTACATCCAAACAAGTCGTGCTATATTTCGTAACATGACTAACATAATTTCCATGAGCCGCTCATGGCGTGATCATTTGTGTTTTAGTTTCATTGTTTGTGAAGTGACTAATGGTCAGGTACAGAAAAACGTGTCTGATCATCTCACGGTGCGAATAACAAGTGAAACCAATTTGAAGCTAAGGCGGTGAAAAATATCGACTGACCAGTGAAGTCACTTACAATGTGTAACATTGTTTGGTTGTAAATTCAGGGCAAGTAGAGTAGCGACCAGCCGCAGAATAAAAAAACACGTCCGATCTTGTCGCTGTGCGAAAAGGTACTGAAGTCAATTCGAAGCGAAAGCGGTAAGAAAATAAGTATAGCCAATGAAATCGTTTATGATGAGTGATGCATTGGGGTTTTATTAAAGGTAGTGTGGCAAAATAATACCAACACAAGTGTGCTACTACCATTGCAGTGCAGACAGATTGGAGTGTAAACGTACAAACCCTTTGTTGCGTATTGTACCATTTCTTCTTGCCACGTCAAATATTAAACGGCCACAGTACTGGTTCGCGTTTTGAAACTGACAAACATTTTTAATCTTACTCAAACATTTTGACAAGCACACTCACATCAATAGAGACAGAATTGTAAAATATCGGTTAGCCAATGAAGTCACTTACAATGTGTAACACATTGTTTGGTTGTAAATTCAGGGCTTGTTGACAGTAGTGTAGCGACCAGCCGCAGAATAAAAAAAAAAACACGTCCGATCTTGTCGCTGTGCAAAAAGGTACTGAAGTCAATTCGAAGCGAAAGCGGTAAGAAAATAAGTTTAGCCAATGAAATCGTTTATGATGAGTGATGCATTCAGGTTTTTTTTAAGGTAGTGTGGCAAAATAATGCCAACGCAAGAGCGCTGTTACCATTGCAGTACAGACAGATTGGAGTGTAAATATACAAACCCTTTGTTGCGTATTGTACCATTTCTTCTTGCCACATCAAATATTAAACGGCCACAGTACTGGTTCGCGTTTTGAAACTAACAAACATTTTTAATCTTACTCAAACATTTTGACAAGCACACTCACATCAACAGAGACAGAAGTGTAAAATATCGGTTAGCCAATGAAGTCAATTACAATGTGTAACACATTGTTTGGTTGTAAATTCAGGGCAAGTAGTGTAGCGACCAGACGCAGAATAAAAGAACACGTCCAATCTTGTTGCTGTGCGAAAAGGTACTGAAGTCAATTCGAAGCGAAAGCGGTAAGAAAATAAGTATAGCCAATGAAATCGTTTATGATGAGTGATGCATTGTTTTATTTGAAAGGTAGTGTGGCAAAATAATGCCAACGCAAGAGCGCTGTTACCATTGCAGTACAGACAGATTGGAGTGTAAACGTACAAACCCTTTGTTGCGTATTGTACCATTTCTTCTTGCCACATCAAATATTAAAGGGCCACAGTACTGGTTCGCGTTTTGAAACTGACAAACATTTTTAATCTTATTCAAACATTTTGACAAGCACACTCACGTTGTCGAGTAGCGTAGTTTTCTGGAGTACGTACGTACGTGTCGCAGCGACACAGTGCCGTCTCTAGCTCTCTTGAAGACACCAACTGTCTGTTTTATTTTTCTTGCAACTATTTTCTTTCGTGGTAGGGATTGAATCGAAGGGTCGTCAAGATGCATGAGGTGTTTAAGATGCAACGCTGTCGTTGGGTTCCTATATGCTTGGCTTTCACTTGCCTTGTGAAATATACCAAGTCATTGTCACAACGAGAGGTAGAGAGGGTATATATGGAAAGAATGAACTTGGTTAAATCATTTCTGAATCAGCAATCGAGATGAAACGATCGCACGATTTCAGTGCGAGAGAAGAAGAACGTAAGAGGCAGCGAAGTGACGTATCGCCTCACACACGAAAAGAAGTGTTCGCTCAAATAGAAGACATGAGCGAACCTGAACCAACACCTTCCACGTCTGCGACCAGACAGAAAGAGTCTACTCCAAACCAAAGTTCACCAGTCAACCCTGAAAAGTACTATCACATTCGAGAGACGGAAAAGCGCTCCTCTAGAAAATTTAGAACCACGGCTTACACCTACACGGTGAAGTTTAAAGATTTCAAGTCCGACGTACCGTTGGAGAAAGCAGAAGGGTTCATCACCGAGATGTGGGATTCTTTGCTCACCACACTCAAGAGACAATGTCAACCCAAAGAAGACGATCGCTTGACACTATCCATACAACACGACAGCTTGAAATCCCCTGTTTGGATCGAGTTTAGCAGACCCGCAGAACTGACCCCTTCCAAAGTCATGGACAAGATACAATAGGTGCAACAATCCAATGACAAGTTTGACATCACCGATGGTAAAGCCACACTCAAAATGGCTCACGTCTCTCTTCCTCAAGGGACAGGACGCAAAAAGATGTTATTGGTGGACGACCTTCGCAACACCAAAACAAGTCTCGTCCGAATTAACAACCCTCATGACCAGATGTGCTTAGCTCGAGCCATCGTGGTGGGACGAACCTATGCCAACAAGAACGACACGGTAGAATGGAAAAGAACCTGGAAAACTATTCAACAATCCGACCGAGCCAAACAACGAAATGAAGCAGAACTCCTGTTACAACAAGCCGGACTGTCCAAAGACACACCCTGTGGCATTCCTGAGATGCAAAAATTGCAAGATGCCCTAGCTCCACGCTACACCTTGAAAGTGCACCCTCAAGAAATGCGCGGGCCTCTGTTGTTTCGAGGCCAAGATTTTAAGGACGGAAAATACATTCACCTTTATCATCACGATGAACATTTCGATACCATTACCAGTATCACTGGATTCCTGGGATATGTTTATTATTGTGAGAAATGTGACTATGGTTATAATAATCGAGAGCAACACAAACATTGTGGATGGAAATGCTCAGGATGTTTGGCCTCTCAACCCTGTCTGAGCGAAGAACCAGTGCCTTGTTCAACTTGTCTGCGCACGTTTGTCAGCCCTACCTGTTACCAACAACATTTGAAGACGCAAGGTTCACAGAAGAAATGCGCTTGTCAACTGCTGAGATTGTGCCCCGCGTGTGGACAAGGCATACGTACCAATAGTGTCAAGGCACACGTATGTTCAGGAAAGAAAAAATGTCACATTTGTCACCACATCGTGGACTTGGAACACGAATGTTACGTGCAAAAATACCAACCCCCACCAGAGAACGAGGACGGTCACAAGAAGAAAGGCAATTTCATCTTTTTCGATTTCGAATGCATGCAAGAGACTGGCATTCACATTCCTAATTTCTGCGTGGCTCATCGAGCGTGCGAGAAGTGTATTCAAGAACCTATCTTCAGTTATTGCCCTCACTGCAGCAAAATTCCTGGAGGGCGTGAAAAAATCTTTCGAGGACCAAAGACGCTAGACGATTTTGCCAAATGGGTCTTAGACCCCATCTACAAGACATGGAGCAAAGAGGACATCGAACGTTACCGAGATTGTCATCGCCATGCCACAGTGATGGCTCACAATTTCTCCGGATACGATGGACAGTTTCTTTTGAGGTACTATACGGAACATGGCACCGAACGTCCTAAAGTCACTTTGAACGGAGCCAAAATCATTTTCATGCGAGTGGGACAAGTGCAGTTTAAAGATTCGATGAGTTACTTGGCCATGCCTTTGAGTCGAATGCCTAAAACGTTTGGAATGACAGAAATGGCTAAAGGGTACTTTCCACACTTTTTCAATACGGAAGTCTATCAACATGCCGTTCTACCCCATTTACCTGAGGCTCACTATTACGACCCCGACAACATGCGTACCGAACAACGAGAAGATTTCTACGCTTGGTACCAGGCTCATGCCTCTGACCCCTTCGACTTTCAGGAAGAAATGTTAAAGTATTGTCGTTCCGACGTGGACATTTTACGACGTTGCTGTGGAAAATTTCGAGAACTGTTCATGGAACACGGAGGGGTCGATCCTTTGAAAGAAGCTTGCACCATTGCCAAAGCGTGTTCCTTAGTGTACCGCCAACGATTCATGCCTCAAAAGACCGTGGTTGTCATCAGTCCTCAAACGACCAACTATGTCAAGCGTCAATACTCGGTCAAAGCCCTACGCTGGTTACATTACTTGTGCGACAAGGAAGACAAATGGATTCAGCATGCCCGCAACGGAGGAGGCGAAAGGACCATCGGAACGTATTCGGTCGATGGCTGGGACTTAAAAAAACCCAAGATCGTGTATGAGTTTAACGGTTGCTTATTTCACGGATGTCCCGTCTGCTACCCTGACCGTGACACTAAAAATCAGTTTTTACAACGGACCATGGAAGACCTGTACCAGGACACTTGTCAGCGACGCTTGAAGTTAGAACAGCAAGGATACCAAGTGGTGGAAATGTGGGAACACGAATACGATCACCGTTTGAAAATCGATCCCGAGTTTAAACGTGTCGTGGAAAGTTACAAGCTGATGGACCCCCTGAACCCGAGGGATAGTTTGTACGGAGGAAGGACCAAGGCCACCTGTTTGCTGTACCAAGCCGACGAAGAGAAAGGAGAAGAAATCAAATACTTGGATGTGTGTTCGCTGTATCCCTACGTGTGCAAATATTGTCACTTTCCTACAGGGCACCCGCGATTGCTGACGGAACACATCGACCTGGTCAACATTCGACAATACGAAGGCTTGATCAAGTGCAAAGTTTTGCCTCCCACGAACCTATACCATCCCGTCTTACCTCACCATTGTCAAGGCAAACTGATGTTTCCCTTGTGCCGTACTTGTGCCGAAACGTGCAACCAAGATCAGCCTTGTCAGCACACCCAGGAAGAACGGGCCTTGACGGGAACCTGGGTCAGCGTAGAATTGTTCAAAGCTATGGACATGGGATACCAACTGTTAGAAGTGTACGAAATTTGCCACTTTCCCAAGACACAACAATACCACAAGGGTGACCCCACTCAGAAAGGCATTTTCGCAGACTACGTGGATGCCTTTTTGAAACTGAAGCAAGAAGCCAGCGGCTATCCTTCCTGGTGTCACACTCCCAAAGACCAAATAAAATTCAAAGAGAAATACCGGGAACAAGAAGGCATCACTTTAGACCACATCGAGAAAAACGAAGGCAGGCGATCGTTTGCCAAAGTGATGTTAAATTGCTTGTGGGGTAAAATGGCACAACGACCGTGTTTACCCAAGACGGAATATTTGACAGAACCTTCCCGCTACTTCCAGATGATTCACGACAAAACCAAATACATGAAACACGTGGACGTCGTTCGAGAGAATTTAATCTTGGTCAATTACGAAGAAGATCTGGACTTTGTACAAGACGACCCTTTTGGAAATGTCATCATTGCGGCTTACGTGACAGCTCATGCTCGCTTAAAATTGTACGAAGCTTTAGAACTGTTAGGGGATCGCGTCCTGTACTTTGACACGGACAGTTGCATCTACATCGATCGACCGGGTCAGCAACACCCTAACATCGAAGGAGACCGTTTAGGAGCCTGGACAGACGAACATCCTGACGACAAGATTCTAAGTTTCGCGAGTGGCGGTCCTAAAAATTACGGCTACGAATACCGGGACCCACAAGGAGAAGTGCACACAGAGTGTAAAGTGAAAGGATTGACTCTGAATTATCGTACCAGTCGTGTGGTCAACTTTGGCGTATTGAAAGAAGCCTTGCAGTCTGGAGAGGATGCAAACTTTAAAGTGACCACCTACCAGCCGAACAAGATTGTACGTTTACCCACTCACCACATCGTCAGTCGATCCTTGGAAAAAGTCTATCAAATCGTGTACCAGAAGCGAGTGCGACTTCCCAACCACTTTACTTTGCCGTACGGTCACATCAATATTGGTCAGCATATAAAAAAGGACACCGTCCAAGACCAACAGTTCATTGTCACTACTAAGACCAATTGAGAAAAAATGAATCCCTTCAAACAGCAAGTATAGAGCGTAAGACTCAAGTCCAACGAGAAACTCGGGTGTGATTCTTTGCCTCACTATCACATCACCAATGCAGTAACACATCTTAGTTATTTATGTACTAACGCCATGACAAACTACGTGCAGCTAGCGAAACTTCCAGACCACAAAACTTTACCTTATGGACATGCTGATATCACCCAGTATAAAAAGGGACGACTTCCAAGAACGACACTTCATTGCGAGGACAAGCAACGAGAAAGATGAATCACTCTACGCAGATGAAAAAAGAGAAGGAACAAACATCACTGACCTCTTTCACTACCATACCGTCACAGCAAAGTGCGTCCAAGAAGGGAAAGGATTCAGTAGACCTACAGGAGTATTTTAGCATCCAAATGACTCAGACAGCGACCTCAAGAAAATTTAGAACGACAACTTACACCTACACGGTGAAATTTAGAGACTTCGCGTCTGACATTTCAGCCGAGGAAGTAGCAGGTTTCATTACGGACCTACTTGACTCACTGTTAGAGGAACTCAAATGTCATTGCCAAGTCAAAGATCGAGGTCGTTTGAGCCTATCTATGTATCGCGACAGTTTGAACTCACCTGTATGTCTCGGATTTAGCACACCTGCAGAAATAACTTCGTCCAAACTTTTTAGGGCTATTGAAGACGTGCAGTCGATGAGAGGAAAATTTGACATCAACGAAGGAAAAGTAACCATTCATATGGTATACATTGTACCTCCATGGGAAGAAGACGATGACTGCACTTGATCTGCTTACTGATAAGTGTACCTAGCACGATGGATATAACAGCCGATTTATGAATGAAATGGATTAAGTGATGGGAAATATCTACGCTGGGACACAAGTGCTAGCTGACCAGATTTTTAACAACGTGTGAGACGAATAGAGAGAGAGAAACATGAACTTTGTCCTATTTGATTGCATGTTACTTGTTTTGTGTTAGCTTTTTCTTATAAATGAACATTAAATATAAACAGGTTTACTAGAGCCAAGAACTAAATAACTAGTAAATAGGTTTGTTTGATGTAGAAATGTTTATGTATTAAATGGATAGTGCTTAAACCAAAGCACAGGCCAGAGAGCCCATGTATATACTTGAATAAATGTTTTGAACCCATACAATAGACTTTTCTTTTTTGAGCCATTATTCTCTCTGTGAGGTTTGTTTTAGAACATTTCTGTCGTCTTTTCTGTGTGTTTAAATGTGTATTTGTATGTTTGTCCCTATCTACCCTTTGTCCTTACAAATGCATTAAAATCCCTATAAAATGTTTTGACCCTATAAACCTCATGACGTCACCCAAAGTTCAATTCCCATTGACATCCAGGTGACATTCCCATGTTCAATTTCCATTTACGACAAAGTGCAAAGCCCCATATTTTAACGTTAAAGTCCCATTGACGTTAAAGTACTGGTCCTGTTCAATTTCCATGTTCAATTCCCCTTGACGCTCTACAGTTCCATCCATGTTAAAATTTCCCATGTTAAATTCCCCTTGACGCCAGAGTGAATCGACTGTTTTTGCATGGTAAGTCCACTTGACGCTAGGGTGACCCCATATACTACTAGCATCATTGTGGAGTAGTGACTTTTTCTCGCAATCGTTAAAGTCTTTTGACAAAATATAATGCCATTAATTCTAATTACTTTATATAAAATTGTACATGTCTTACAATTCTGATACTTTAATTCCGTCTATGACTTGAACTTTATGTGTAGTGAAATTGTTAGATCGATTAAAAAGCCAAAGTTATTGTAATTATTTCTAGAATATTTATTTAGCAGAAAAACCATCAAATATAACTTTGTTCATATTTCTAAAAATATCCGTGACATTCTTGGGCAGCAAAGGTAACGGACAGGAGCTTTGACTAAACTGGAAGTATGCGAGATACCGAAAGTGTTTTCACCGACCTCATAGTTTTCGTAATTGCTCGAAGAGGAAGCAGGCAATTCATAATGTCCTTAGCAAGAATAGCATTTTCCTCCACCAATGAACTGTCTCTGACGTTGCTTCTTACTTCCTTCGTAACTAAAGCAGCATAAACAGCAGGATACGATTCCAGGAACCTTTCAATCTTGTCTACAGCAGAATTCCAAATGGTGCACACGTCTTGAAATAGAGGATTAAGTCCGAGTAATTTCGTTTGGCCTTGAAGTACGGCAGCAGCTGTATTACTCCTGTGAAAAAATTATAAATCCTTCTAATACAACCAAGAATTTTTTGACACGTCGTTGATATTCAACGCTTTGCGCACTGCTAGGTTTAGAGTTGGGCATAACAACATATGTGATGGTTGTATCTGGACTCCGAAGCAGCCACATCCATAGTAGAGTCATTAAGGAAGAATTCGTGCAGAGACTCCATTTCTAATTAGCATCCTCTATCTTTTAGCGATGTTCAAGCTCTTTGGCCTGCAGAACGAACGAATACAGCTCCCAGTACTATTTTATGATCAAAGTAGTAAGTTCATATGATTCGATGGATCTACTGGTCGATCCACCTGTGCCAAGTGCCAAATGCACATGCAATACGCTTGTTGTAATTGTGTCTCTACAAGCTTCATGCATAACTGGTACTATCGTTTCGGAAAAGTACGTGCGCGACGGTAAATTTCATAATTAAATTATTTAAGTTTTTTTCCAAACGTATTGTTTTCCTTCTATTTATTATTTGTTGTTTGCACAGTGTCGTAACAGAAATTGGGGTCTCGTTCAGAATACAAATTACAGAAGCATTTAAGGGAAATAAATTAAAACTGTTTTAGTCTCTGTTATTTTGCTTTCATAAAAAGAAACCAACAAGCTTTCACATTGTCATCTAGGGTGAAGAGGTTTGTTTCCAATCTGACCCAGGACCGTTTTTTGTGGGTTTTTATTAAATAAAAAAAAATGTGAGATGCTGGAGTTAGCTTGACATTATTCTGATTCTGGTTTGGTCCTGCATTTAGCGGAAATGGAAATTGTTCATGCGAGTAGTTTGGGTTTAACTAGGGGACATGTATGTGGCTCAGAAATGAAAGTAAAAGAATTACAATTAAAATCTAAGGATGGAAACGGCATGCAACCAACGTCAGCTTTAAATAAAAACTCAGAAAAGAAAAAGAGAAAGATAACTGCAAATTCCGAAAGACGAAAAAGGGACACAAATACAAATGCGAATTCAGATAGGTGAAAGAGAAATTGAATTAAGAAAGGAGAAAGAGACAGAGAAATTCAAATTACAAAACGATTCAGAGAAACAAAAGAAATGTAAATACAGTGAAAACGTAAATGCAGAAAAAGAAAAAGAAATGCAAAATAAGAAATAGACTAGAAGAAAGGCATTTGAAAATTTAAACACAATATAGGGTTTTATGTTACCAAAACTATTAGCTTTAAAAAAAAAAAGAATAAACTATGTAACACAATTTTTGTTCATGGGTAGTATGTGCCATTTTGTAATTGCTTATGCCTACGAAGTATCGAAAATGGCTATTATTCCCCACAAACTTTGCTTTTGTTACCTGGACAGTGATATTTTGAAATTTGCCTGTCTCCAATGAGAAAACCAGCGCATTTGTGTCTTTTTATTCCCATAAAGTCAGAAAAACAACATCATGTTAATCAAAATTAATATGTATTTATACTAAAGTAATACAAAAATGACCACAAAAGATTTAGAAGTGAGTAGTTTCTTTAGATTGACGATTATATTGTAAATCTCTTTCAAGAATCAGCCCATAAATCTGGTTCAAAGTTCAGTATATCCTGGTGAAAGCGCTCGCCTTCCTCCTCCGAGTACGCTCCTATGTTTGCCTTGAATTTATCAGGATGTGCATCAAGGATGTTGACTCTGAGGGACATCCTGCAGCCCATTGTGCCGTAGGTCTTTACCAGAGTCTCAACCAGCTCTACAGTTTTCGGTATTATGATTGCCCAGGAAGCCCCGAACCATTGCGGAAAAATTGTTCCAAGCCGCTTTCTGCTTACTAGTGAGCTTCTTGGGGAATTCGTTGCACTCCGGATCTTCTTTGTCTGTGGTCCGATGAAGACACAGGCTTTGACCTTTGCCAGAGACAGCTTAGGGAAGAAGTCTTGAATGTACTTGAAGGCTGCCAACTCCTTTTCTAAAACTCTGTCAAATTGCTTCATAAGGCCCAATTTGATGTGCAATTGGTGGCTCATCACATTGCAGTGTCCACCAGTGGCTCCCATTTCACGTTGTTCCTCCCAGATAGAATTCGGTCCGTTGTGGCCAGTCCCGCCTGTGGTAGTGCGCCTTGGAGACCCAACAGGAATGCAACCATTTTGAAGCCTCTGATGACCTAACCAGCCGTACTCATCTTACTTCAGGACATCCAGCAAGGTCTTGATACTGTTGTAATCCTCTTTGAGGTGCACCAAGTGAGCCAGGGGAAGAGACGGGTACTTGTTGCCATTATGGAGCAGCACAGCGTTGAGGCTCATTGAAGAGCTGTCAATGAGAAGGCGCCACTCATTCTGATTATAGGCGATTCCGATCTCGTCGAACAGACTGGTGACATTATGGCAGAAGCAGAGGCCATCATGAAAGGGTGAATAAGCTGGAAAATGCTTGGTGAGGCTTCCTCTGTTCTGCATCTTGCACACTTTGTTTCAACAAGTTCCACTGCTTGAATCTAGACGTCAAACGTTCTGCGTTGGCATTGGTGAGACCAATATCTCTGATCAAGTCGTTGAGGTCTTTTTGGTTGGGGTAGTATGGGTTTCTCTCCTCAGCTCCACCTTTGAAATTGTCATCTAGATCTATAACGTGATAATCGCACTCTGACTTGCTGCTCTCTTCTAACAACGGCTACTCTCTCTCTCTCTCTCTCTCTCTCTCTCTCTCTCTCTCTCTCTCTCTCTCTTCGGAGGAGGAGTATGTACGGGTACCTCAGGGCAGTGTGGCAACGGGGCGATGGATGAAGGAATTTCCACATACGTGATAGCAGTTGCATTCTTGCCAGTCCGAAGTTTCGAATGGTCAACCATGCATAAGTAACAATTGCTTGAGTTGTCAGTGGGTTCCCGAAAACTTCTTGAAATAGCGAACTTCATGGATCTCTTTTTCACTTTGTACCATTGTATAAAAATACATTTATTTCAAGCATGACTAATGTGTAAGAGATTTGCGCAACATTTTGCAAATATAATATATTTTTACAATAACATTTACAATTTTCAAACATTTCAAAATTATTTTTTTTACAAATTTAAACATATTAACACATTTTATAACATAACATTCCGAGCAACAGTTAACCATCTTACCTTCCGGAATTTTTGCAGTGTTTGCAGGTGAAATGATGTGCCCAGGGTTTGTCTAGATCTCCGACAGGCATGCCTAAATATGCTTTGTTTGCCTCCCACATTTTAGCAGATGCTTCCACGGAGTTTTCTTTTCGCTCTTGTCTTGATAATTTGGCCGGAGACATAGTAAGATGCTTACTCAGAAATGTGCAGATATGTATCCACTGAAGCAGCTGCAACTAAATTGAACTGGTGGACGTAAGGTCACTGTATTTATGCTACTATTAGTAGAACATTATAGAGGTTCTAGAAGTTACTACAAGCTTACTCAGCACTGAATCTATCTAGAAAGTTTTCGAAAATATGATAATTTCAAAATATCACTGTCCTGGTCACAAAAGCGATGTTTGTGGGGAATAATAGCCATTTTCTATACTTCTGAGGCATACGCAATTAAGAAATAACACTTACTACCCAGGACCAAAAAAAAAATGTTACGCGGTGTAATCAATAGTTTCCGTTAATTGATAAACTTGCTGCGAATTTTAAGTACCGCCTGACTTTGTTAATATATGATGTATTTATTGGCAAAGTTCTAGAAGTCTTTACTTCACTGTCAGTAAAAACAAGTGCTGGTGATGATGTGGTTAAGAAATTTATATTAAAGGATTATAAGCTGGTAACTGGGAAATGTCGACAGAGGTTTATGAATGGTAAGAAAAAACTAGACAACTCATTTTGAGTTTGCAAAGGAAAAACAAACAATATTTGATCGGGTGTGTTGAGTTAAAAAGATTGATAAAGATTACGATAGCCTGAGAAACTTCATGCTAGTCGAAGAGTTAAATAATTGCTTCCATAGTGATGTCAAGACTTGCCATAATGAGCAAAAGGTAGGAACTTTGGAAGATACTGCTCGTACAGCTAACGATTATTCCTTGACTCAAAAAGCTTCACTGTCAATACGTTCTCCGTTAAGCAGTTCCTAGTAAGAAATCAAATTGCTCTCATTCGAATACTTACTGATCTCTATCTGGTACAACTTATATGAATCAAACTTCTAATACAACTTATCTGAAAACCGTAACTCATCATATTTACATTTATTGCAATAAAATAGGGCATATTATTTATGATTGTTATAAGCTAAACATTAAGCAACATAATAAAGACAGTGCTTTTCCAGATAATCTTATCTGAAGAGGTCAAGATCACGGTCACGTGATGGAACCACTACATGTGCTGGGTCAAAGAAATGCTAGTATTGATGTATTACATTCATGTAGAAAGATTCTATATCATTTAGTGATGATTATGATAAGCCTACCCCAATTAACGTATTAAGGGTTTTGGAGCAAATAAGATATATCACTCAATGCTTTGATTCATTTGGCCGAAAATTAAAAATGATGTTTCCAAATGCTGTTCACACTTGTCCAATGGTAGGAAAACCCAGTCAGAAAATACACAAGGTTCATCTGCATCCTGTATGAGCATTAGATGTCACATTTAGCAAAATAATGGTAGAATGTGTCGGTGCTGTGTATGTTTACCTTAACTGTTTGTCTGTTAACTTTTTAAAAAATATTTTTAATTATATGTTATTATATTGTAACATTGTATGCTGGAATAGACCTTGTCCAAAACTGAAGTTGATTTCTGCGTCACCTGATTGACTTGTTTACTTATTTTTTTGTTTGTTTCATTTATGTTCAAAAAATTAATAATAACTTCAATATTCTCTATCTGTATGGGCTTATTAACCAAATTATTATACAGGTAAACAAGAAGTGGTAAATGTATCAATAAGGGTCAGGGTTTTGGAGACACCCAAGTTAATTTTGCTACGGTACTGTGTTGTAAATGAACATGGCTCATTAGATAATTCTAGAAGGTTGTTTTCTTTAGGTAATGGTTGTTTTTAGAAAATGCTAATGTGACATGAGGTCATGAAGGGAACTATAATATATTATGAATGTTACAATATCCCATTCGTGCTTTAACATCTAGCACTTTAAGTTGTATTATGTTGTGACCAGTTTGGAATGAATTTTTTTCTTTCTTCAAATTATTGAAATCAAGTGATCATTTTCTCAGGAAATACAAAAGTGCTCAAAAAAAATTCTTGTATAAAGACATTCATTAGAATTATACTGAATTCAAACCTGGAATAACATTTATGTGATTCAACAAGAGACGGTTGACAAATCACAACTTCGTAGTCTATAGCAGACACGTCATCGCCTTCAATTTTGGATCTTTTCTGGACTTGAACTGAGTTTTATTCAGGACCTTTTATTACTAGAACTTGTGTCTTTAACGTAAGTTCTTTTTTCTCATGTTTCACTTGGTAATCTAGAGAAATAAATTATTTGTTAAATTTTACAAAGCTTGTTGTCCTCACTTATTTGAGTTACTTATTTTAAGAACATAAACTCGTAACAGTGGGTCTCTAGCCTAAGACCATGTTAGGCAAACAATTCTTGTTGATCATAATATGTGTGTCGACAACATTTCCAGAGGCACTTCTTTTAGGGACTATTACGACTAAAATCATCATAAAAGTTTGTTAAAATTACATACAAGATAGTCTAATCTGCCAGTCTATATCTGATCTGAGCTACTTCATATTCTTCTTTCAAAGGTTGCATCAAACTCTCCACATATTTTTCAGTGATTTCTGCATTAGCGGAATCAAGATTCCATCTTGTTTAATGTCTTATCTTTGCGACTAAAATCATGCATCTTTTAAATTAGTTCGTAAGCAAGTGATTGATATTAAGAGGGCACTGGGCGAGATATCGCAGACAGCATGGCCCATACGCAAGTGAAACAACAAAATCTTATAGTTTTGTTGTTTAGGTTTTTATAACCACTACAACAGTAAAATCTTTATAATATACATAAAATACAACAAAAATAAAATGTACTATGCAAAATCCTGAATTTTGTCAGTGGGCAAGGTGGAAGTAATTTGTTCTCAGTTTGCGTACATACTCAGCGTACGTACTTAATGAACATACTCAGCTAGCGTAAATAGTCAACATAGTTATCTTACATACATCCAATTGCTGCGTACTCAGCATGCGTACATACTCAGCACGCGTACACACTCAACATACTCCGCTTGCGTACATGCTCAGCTTGAATTACGTATATACTCAGAATACTTAGCTTGTATGCTTAGCTAGCGCACATGCTCAGCTTGCTTACATACTCAGCATACTCAGCTTGCGTACATACTCTGCTTGGCTTGCATGCATACTGAACATACTCAGCGCGTGCATACTCACCTTGCGTACATACTCAAAATACCCAGCGTGCGTGCATACTTAGCTTGACTTGCTTACATACTCAAAATATTCATCTCAACATGCTCAGCTTGCATACTCAGCTTGCGTAATACTCAAAATACTCAGCTTGCGAACATAGCTTGCGTACATGTTCAACACACTCAGCTCGCGTACATACGCTGCTTGCGTACATTCTCAACATACTCAGCTTATATACTCGACTTGCGCACATATTTATCTTGCTTACATTCTCAACAGACTCAACTCCCGTACTCAGCTTACGCACATACTCAGCTTGCATACATATTCAACATACTCAACTTGCGCACATGTTTTCTTCAAAATATAGATTGAAATTTTTTATCCTTTTTTTATCCTTTCGTAATTTAGAATTAATCAGCTTGGAAAATTTGAACTGAACATTTGGTTGACACATTTTAACATGAAGGGTCTTCGCTCTTCAGTCATACAAATTTAAATAACATTTCGACTAAGAAAAGGTTAAACCATACTGAAAAATCTCACTTGAAATGTACAAGGTGAGTAAAATTGTATGACTGAGAGACCAGATGTATTTTACTTGTGCTACTTAATAAGGCACTGTATTGTTCCCCTATATTAAAACATACTTTAAAAAATTAAAAAATACTTTATAAACATCATGCTGAAAAGAATTAAAAAAATACTTTATACTGATGGAAATTGATTAATAGCTTAGGTAAAGCAATTGATATGTTTTCAATATTTTTGAATGATTTAATAGCTAAATTGCCTTCATATTAGTGCCGTCCCAGATCGACACGAAAATACGTAATCAGATTTTTTCTGCCGCTTTTATAGCAATTGAAAATGTATCACGTTCAGACTTGATGTGATGATCTCGTTTTTCTATTTATCGATTATGGATATCACAAGCACATCTGTTTTGTTTTTAAAAACAAACAAAAACACCCACTATTCTCTTAAGATCGTAATTGTATTTTTTCTTTTTTGCATGATACATTTTGTAACCAATTAAAATATGTATAGATAGCATAAGGAAAACAAGCAATTAATAGAATTATGTATTATAATTATGAAAAGTCTCTTTTCTTAATAAACTAATGTATGAAACATTGTTCGTTACACACGAAGCGAGGTAAGAATGAAGCATTTGGCTATTTCTCTTTCCATCTTTCCTTTCTTTTTCATCTTTGTTCTTCCTTTCTTCCTTTCTTTCGGCTTGACTTTCTTTATTTCATTCCTTGCTATTGTTTTTACCTATTGCTTTATTTTTTCATTCATAAAAAAATTATGATGACGTCAATCATGGTAACGTAGTAGTCAGGTATCGCATTTTATTCTGGTTATTTCTTTTTGCTTTACGGTCAATCGCAGCTACAAAACCGATCTTATTTGTTGTCTTTGGACGACCTAAAACAAGTTTGATAAACCCTTTATAGGATCCGCATTCCGTTTTTGTTACTGTTACCACTGAAAATGTATTATTTCCCTTCTGTCAAACAAAACCTATTAGATAAACTAACGTCATCAAAACACATGGGATTTACTTGCTCTAAAACATCAGCGTGAAAAATACAAATTGCAAATTATTGTTCGAAAATAGTGTTTCTATAGCCATGTCATGCCTTTATCAGTTTCGTGTGACCTGTTACACGAATAATCGATAACATGATACATCGTTGCTATGTTACCCACACTATTTAGAGGTGGTGAATCTTAAGTATTTTGAGTGAATAGAAACATGTACGTATGTATGTAAATAGACTAAATATATTAGTGTTACTTTCCTACCGGAAATAACTCTGACACAATGATTTACCATCCCTGCAAAAACATTTTTCCAGAGTTATCCTTGCATTTCCTGTACCTTTCACACAGAAAATGCATAATCGAAATCGTTTTCCCTTATTAATTTGATACAGCATATAGAGAAATCTGACAGACGAGCAAGACTACATACCTGAAAGAATTTAATCAGTGACCTTTTTAGGACATTACAAAATTATTTGCTTCATTTTCTTGAATCATAAGATAAGACCTTTTAGTATAATATGTCTTGATGAAAGCTTTCCACAAGAAATATCTCCTGAGAGGCTGAACAAAGATTTGATGGTTATCAGCAAAAATATCTTCTCTTATTACTGTCTGTAATTTTCTTCCTAATTCACTATGAACTATGGGTAATTCAATAATATTTTTGTTTCTTCTTCAGATATCAAGGTTCACTTCTAAATCCTATATTGATTCTGACTTATTTGATTTAACACCCTTTGGCAGCAAATTAAATCAACTCAAATTAGATTTTGCTTATTGATCCATCCTGCCTCTTAAATGTTTGATTCTTACAGTGGGGAATATATTGTGTGTAAAATGTGGATTCATTAATTTATAACAAAAATACACACATAAAGCGCTAGCGTTTTGTGCATGTTAAGTGAATGGGGAAAATGTATATGTCACGTGATTAATGGTATCATTTGTCATCATCGGACAGGCGTGATTTTATCTTTTAAGACACGCGAAATAAATATCCATTTGCACTAAATTAAACACTGAAGATTTTAAATTGTAATCCCCTCAGAATGTCTTTATGTCTGCAGTCCTTTTTGAGAAAAAATAATACAGCCATCCAACAGACACGGCAATAAACCATCTATTGTCTCTGTCTCTCTTGTCAAACCTTTCATTTCAGGAACTGGACGTTACCCACAAACTCCTGCTAACGTGTTGAATTTTCCTCTTTCTGAAGTGACCTGTATTAAGAGTTATCACTAACAGTCCCTATGTACATACGAGTCAGACGACGTTTCTCCAGAGATGCAACCTACTGTATATAGGGTTATGTATCCGTGTTGCTTTATGTCTCTCCGAGCGATGAGTCATGGACAACGTTGCTGCGTATAATGCGAAATAGTATTGTTTCATATTTTTAATCCTTTCTTTGCTCAGTACGTATGATACCGTACATATTGTTTCGCACTTTTCTCCCGAGGATTCTACAATGCTGGATTTCTGATATTAGATAATATTTATAAAATAAAAAGGGACTATCCGGACTGCTTATTATTTCTTTTCATGGGATTTCAATGCCAGAACTAAGGGTTGTTCAGACTATAACTTGAACAATAATTTGGAATTTGTTCTTGGAAATATCGATTATAATGGCGATAGTATCAGTTCAGAGAGTTGGATTATCAAAATTGCAGTGCAAAATAGGGATGAAATTATCTATTAAATTTAGATAAACGCACACATTTGTATGAAGCTAAATTTACTGTACAAATTGAAGATCACGTAAATTTTACCTGGTCCGTAAAAAAGATTCGTCAAAAACAGAGACAGAATTGGTGGAAAACAAAGTTCGAATCAAAACAGCAGATGGTGAATACGTGTATGAACTATCTGTTATTGAAACGACCAATGAAATGGCAAAATGATGGTGTTACGAATCTATGTCTTAAAATATAAAACGGAAAAAAGTGAAACCAACAATTTAAATTAAGTCGACACGCTATTTTTTATATTTAAATACAACATAAAATGAAATAAATTCAAAACACTAAAAATGTATGTGAATTTAATTCTAAATAATCCGAAATGTCCTATCACAAGTCCACGGCGGATTAAAGAATGTGAGATGTAAACGTACTCATTATGAGAATATGTATGATAAGGCGACGAAGCTGTAGGCAATGGCCCGTCAAACAATTGCCACATAATTAGCATAGAATAGTTAGTTTGCAATGTTTCCACACCTTCAAATAAAACACCAGTATATCTTCATGTTGTACGGATATACAGGTTGTGAAGATCTAGATTCCACAGATTCTAAGTATTTATTGGATACTCGAAATTCGCTACTAAATTAAGTTCAAATTAATTGCGTACGTGAATGGGCAATTGTATGGGACCAACAACTGAGAGCGGGGACAAAGAAACGTTGGTGGAGGAAATGAAAACACGAAAAACAACTAACCAAAGAATTGCATGAAACAAACGATATTAATATCATATTCCAACGGAGGAAATGAACATATCTGATAACGAAATCAACATAGAATTAGATTCAATTGTCGAGCAACAGGCAACACAGAATGGATGAATTTGCTCAACAAAATTCGTTTCCACGGCAATGACTTTACTTTGAATAATGGATTTCAGACACATTTTGTACAAAATGGCAAATACTGTATTGTAACCTTATCCTGAAACGCTCCTTTGAACCAGTATATATTTAACATGATATAAATCTATAATACTGTCAACATTCAAGTACACTAAATATATTTTTAAACTGCAATTAAACATGTTAACTTTAATAGCTCATTAAGTTAACATACTGATTACAATGTAACGTAAAATTTTAAAAGAACTGACTGAACCGAGGAAGGTGTTGATGGCAACATCTGTGCGTAGTATTTCATAGTATCATTTGAAAAGCAAAAACATAAAAGAAGATCGGAATCAGTAGATACGTTTAACGCTTTTATCCAGATGCGAAGCTTTTCCTTGAATGCATGATATGTATGCGTGAATAAGATACATTTAATTAAAATACGACAATATATGTTAGAAACAATTTAGTTTGATCAATTTCAAAATTAAACCATGACACGAAAGTAGATACATCAAAGGCTAAAATAAATACTTGAGCGATAGCGGATATCGATAACTCCTGCGTCAGCTGTTGCATTGATATTTGCGGGAATATAGAGACAGAATCCATAAAAAAGAACTATGCTTATCTGCACAGGTACAAAGCAGAGTATGTATGTATGTATGTATGCACGAAGTACGTATGTATGTATTCCTCGGTCTGTTTCGACAATATCAGTGATACAAAATTAATCAAGCGAGTAATTTCATAGCCATCAAGGTTGCAGAGAAACAATATAATCATGGTAAAAATTGCATCACTACATTACGGTATCAAGCTTGAAACTGAAACATGCTGTTGATCGTGACAGTATCCTTTTTTTTTTTGTCTAGTGACATGGTAATGCTTTTGCGTAAAGTACAAAATATACAGGTCATGTAGGCCTTCAGTACCTTCTATTCCAGTCTCGTTCTTAGAATTTGATTGTGTTTCACTTCAATGGCGATTTATTACTTTATGATTCTTTTATGCCCTTATTCATTTGAAGGTTACTGCATACACACCTCAAGAAATACGTACGGCAAAATCAATATTAAAGTACTTCAACAGATTTGGGAAACGTTAATTTAATTTATTATATGCTCATTCTTTTCCCCGTTAACTTTACATTGTCAGAATCGTTCAGTATTACCTGATACTGAACTCTCGCGACAATACACATATAGCATTTACGTGCATAAAGGAACTACTTTCTATTGTAAACAAACAATGGACGCATACGCCAGCACTTTTGATTTGTACACAAGTCATGTACACTCGCGTAAGAGGCTCTTTACGTTGTGGTTGTTTAAATATGTTTCTGAATGAACTAAAACAGATGTTTCGTGCACTGCCACATACCAGCTGTTTTGGCACAGTCCTCGTTGATACAATGTTACGGATTTAGGCTAGCTACAGTATATAACAGACGCAAGATAAGGTCCTTACAAATAACATACAAGTGACAAGTCATATACTCACTTCTTTAGCTGGTGATAAGAATGGCAAAATAAAATATACTTACAGTTTTACATCCTGAATTTCCTCAAAATGTATTTTCTTAATTCTGCAAATCCGAATTACATGAGCCATGTCATAGGTTTTCAATCTGGATTACACATTTCGAAATTGTGCTGTAATTTCGATGATAAGTGCAATTGCATCCTCCTTAAGGCACTCAAAATTAAATAAGCATTAAATTAAATAGCGTCTCTTTCATAATTGCAATTGAAAGACTTCATATTTTTTACACATTATGATTTCAAACATTCAATGACGGAAACAGAAACACATTTGCAGATGTCAACACGCTTCTCCCTAGCTTATTAAATCTCATGTATTTCATGTGGAATCGTCACAAACAAATCTAGTCCATAATCCCGAAATTTCCTAGAATCGAGAAAAATACCAAAATCTATTCATTCCAGATCAAATGGAAAAGTTGTTGCAATGCACATTCATTCACAATATGACTCCAAATTTCAATTTTTACTAGACACGCCATTTTCTTTCGAAAGTTATGTTGAGCGCGCGACTAAGTTCAAATTTATCTGGGCGGAGTTATGTGCGCAGTAACAATTATTTTTCTGTGTAATGACGAATATGCGCTTGTGTATTTAGTTTGGAATGCGACATACATTCGTTTACGTTGTTTCTTGTAGTATATTGTGTTTATATAATTAAGCCTTAGGGAGAATAAAAAATGAGCATATAATAAAAAGGTTACTGCATTTGTATGGGGAAATATGAACTCGTTTTCTCGGAAGGATATACTGCACTCCCAAGGTCGTACAGTATTCCATCCCAAAACTCGTTCGTAGTTTCCCATACAAATGCAGTAACTTATAAGTATACAATACAAATCAGATTCAATATCGCGCGCTTTGATATCAAAATAAAAGTAGCGCGTGTTGAAAAACATACGTACTACCCCGTTAATCTAATATGATTAGAACTAACCTTCACTTGTCTTGACCTTGAGTTCTACCATTATAAAGTCCAAAACGATGAATAGTTTTAATTCCATGTTGATGTTTTTTTATATGACAGTTTGGGTGGAGAACCTTCAACAGTCATTACCAACGAGATTTAAGTTAAGATATTTAACATTAATTTTTAGAACAACAGGTAATATTTAATTCAAGATGGGTGAAACGTTGACAAACGCTTTGATATAGTTGTTGAAAAGCATATTTTTACAGAAAAGCGGTGTTTCTCTGAAACTAGGATTAAACCTAAACAAGCAAGATTCAGATACAAGAGACTGTTTCACAGAATAAATATATAAAAAAAATAGCATTATATGAACTAAAATGAAAGTAACCCGCTAGAAGAAGGGTATTTCAAAAGCTGACGAATTTTCTGCTGTTGAAATTAAACATTGAATTTCATAAACTCGAAAATTACAATCTCACCATGAAATAAACGCAATCATTTTTTTTTGCGATATTATTGGTTGTGAGAGCTGGTATGATTTTTTTTTTTTTTTGCAATAAGTTAGAGATCTTTAACTTTTCTTTTCTCAGTGTTAGCACCTCTGATCAGAAATATGAAACTTGAATTTCAAACCAACGAACAACTAGACAAGTAGTATAACGTGTTTAGAAAGACACAAAGCAATTTGTATTGTACTATCTAATAGCCTACACAACACGCAACAAATAAGTCTTGTTAAACCTGATGCTAGTTGTGTGTCTAAACTACGCAAATATTTTCCATATTTTTGCATAATTTTCGTTTGCTACACCAAACAAATAACCGGCTACACGGTTCAAACCTTCAGATCATAATGATTGCCATGGAATAACGTAGGTGGAATACTTCTTACAAACTTGTATATGGATAGAACACATGCTTATACTGGAATAACGATTGCCGAATATGTTACCCGCTTTGGTGTGTGCAGTTTCGTTAACTTTGCACCACATGGTAATTATTCATTCGGTTTTACATTGATTTGTCCAGTTGTTTCTATGAAACGTTTCACTAGCTGTATTAAACGTCCAACTATTTGATCTCGTTGATACTGAACAATTCTTCTGAAATCTGTTTTCTCTATTTCACTTGCTAGTTGCAATGACTGCCTTCAGTGTATCAGCAATGTCAACTGGATATCTAGTCAGCGAACCGAACCATGGCTAGAAACATGTTCTCTTTATCAGATCTGGTTCTAGAAGCCAACATTTGTCTAATGTTCTCTTGTCTTGATTTTTTATCTTTACCATCATCAAGTTCTTGATTGCCTTTCATATTAAGTCAAATTAGTATTTATTAATTGCTCTGGTCAGTAAGTCTTAAAGAGACGCGGATCGTGTTGTAAATCCACTAGACAAACTTAGAGTATAGCTAGCATCTGTATATAACCAGCTGATATGTAAAATAGGTAGTTTCAGTTCAAATCACATCCACTTTCAGCTATCGTGGGGTTGTATTTGTTCTATTATTCGTTCAAGCGATGAAAATGAATGACAAGTTAGAACAAATATAAAACTAGACCTATTCATCTTGAAATTGTACAATAAACTGAAGAGAGTGCAAATAGGAATTGAGCATATTAATAGTGAATTGAACATCAAGCGAAACAACTGATAAAAGCCTGACTGAAAATGAGTTACAAAAACATGCGTGAGAAAAGTTGTCCGGGCGAAAACTACTATTTATCAATAGAAAATCTGTAAATATATCTAAACTATATTCAGATTTTATTATTTATACATTGACATCATCAATCATCAAACTTCTTCTAGTAGACAGCTTGGGCATTTTATAAAGTGACTTGAAAGATGACTTGATCTTTGCCTAGATCATATTCACTTACACTGTCAGGCTTTGTGAATTTTGGTAATCGTTTGTGCCAGGCTATAGACGGTATGCCACTATTTTCAATAGTGTGTCTGACTTAATATAATTTTTTTTAGTATTTATGAATTTTCATGATGCTAATTAACCTGGCTTTTAATTATTGTGGATCATGTATTTGATGTAGTGTTCTCTTTCTTTTCTAATCTGTTTCGTTCTTCCTCATAGGCATTCAACAAAGTGGTAATACTATTTTACAAGTAAGAATAAACAATCAACCAGAGTAGAACAACAATGTCAAAAGCAAAACTTTGTGTAACCCAATACATTACATGACATGTGTGTACTCAGTTTCTCGTGGGCCAACATTTCCGCCACATAAATCATGTAAAGAGAAAAAACAAAAAAAAATGCCAACAGCACGTTGTACCATCAAGGGAATAAATGTGGTTTAACACACCACATATTACAATGTCCATTTCCATCTCTTAAATAGTTGCAAGGCCCAACATGACATTTTGACTCAGATTGCTTCTAACTATATGTTCAAACGTGGACTCTTTATTAGATAAAATTTTAAACATCGTACAAATGAGTGTAAAATGAAATTAAACTTTTTCGCTGCACAAAAGCCAGTGTCTCAAGAGCAGCGCCAACATTAACAACATAATTTGCTACACAATGTGTAGTCTCTGCTCCTAAAGTTGCATAAAACATGTTCATGAAAAGCTAATGACGTTTAAGAGTGATTCACCATCAGTTAAAGGTTTTGCAGAAGGTTTTAACTTCGTTTTTGTGCGATCATAATTCATGGACCCTTAAAGTTGTTACTATGTAAATAGCATAGTTTGTTTATCAAAGAAATAACACTTGAGATGCGTGAAACAGCAAGGCGGCGCTATTTTAAAGAGTATAACGAGATCTAAAATGCTTTTGGACAAAGAAATGGAACACTACAATCTCATGAGAAAAACGCAAACGATATATACAAAGCTTTAAAATGGCCGACACTGGCATATATGTTCCATTAACAGTCGTATGATTTAGTACATCGCTCTTGTAGGAATTTCGTCAAAACACCAAATTAAAGCGTCATTCGCAACAAAGTTTCAAACATAATAAAATAATAACATTAACCATACACAAATTTTTGCTATGTTACTTGTTTAGGCTCTAATAAACAAAAACACAGAAAGAGTGAAAACAGCAAGCTTTTTAAAATTTAACAAAATAATGTATTTCCCTAGAAAAATTCTGTAAATTTATTTTAAAAAATATACGAACTTATGGTTTTATAGAATCAAATCCAAAAAGGATCCGAAAATAGTCCGAGATCAAAACTTTAGTAGTCCTAATAGCAAAATGTTTTACTGATTTCACGTTCGAATCTCGAAGAAAACTCCAAGGTGGAAGACGACGACGTATGCTATAATATGTAGTGTTGAAGTCTACAATTCTTTGTAGAAATACAAATAATGACACTTTTGTGTTGGAAATCCAAATTAAATCTGTAAGCAATGTCTTTCCCAAATTACTGTGTGAGCATTCAAAATATTTCCAGAGGAAAAAGAATTAATCCTTTTGAAACCTAACTGATCTGAAGAAAATTATAACTCAAAATCTGGCTACAAGAAAATAACTTAACATCAGTGTAAAAAGCCCAAAACTAAGAAATCTCTCTCTACGCATCTCTGTTTAAACTAACAAATGCGCAGTAATGGAAAAACCGGAATTGCGAAACACAGGGCAACGAGATCGTGTTTACATATATTAAAAAAATCACGTACACATAATATGGCCTTGATTAGAGGAATGATGTTACACCGAGAATTAAAAACATTGTTTGGATCTTAAATCATGCCCTCGACAACAACCAGTCATTTTACAATTTTAACAAAAATCTTATTTACGTGGTTGCTACTAATTTTGAATCAAGGTCGGGATCTAGGTCAACACCTGGTGTTTACGAAAGAGTAATTCAGGTCAACTGATTTTCTGGAACAGAATCATCTCCAATGAATAAATTTACATTATAATCGCATATAATAGAATACAAAATTTAAAGCCGACAAACAATTAAATTAAAATAGATATGAATTAAAACAGATATACGTAACATTGTACAGTATTGGCAAATTGATGACGAGATCATTGATAATATAAACGATGACGAGATGATCTTCATCGTCAGCGAGTATAAAGAGTGAAAAAGAAAATATATTATATAAATCCAATCGATAAATATTGAAGATCATCTATTTATCTGCAGAGAGTAGAATATGTTATTGAATATTTCGGATAAATTCATTAATAATTTTTCCTTAAATAAATGACAAGAATGAAACCTATACTGCTTGCATTTAACTATAGAACGTTGAATGTGCAAAACATGCCTGAACTGGAAATGGTGAGAATTTATATTCATTTCAAATATTACATGTACAAATCAAACGTTGTGATCAGTCCAATCAATAGTTCCACAATATGCATTACCAGCCATAACACCGATTTGCTAGGATTCAAAAGCAACAGAACTATACAAGCATCTGTTAAACTCACAGAACTATACCCGCATCTATTAAAACAATGACCAAAATATTACAATAATGGTTATTATTCGTATTTACTCGAGTCTTTACTGCTAAATAATTTGATTCACTGAGACTTTTTATCATGCAATGTGTATGGGTTTTACTATTAATTACATGGGCTACTATTAAAATTATCAGCGAAGGGGATAATGAGGACAAGTAATGGATTTTACCTTTGTACCTGTGACATGTACTTTTCACGCATAATAAACGGAATGCATGCAAAATGTTTTGAAATATATTACTTTGAGGTCCTAGTAAACTGTTAAACGTTGACACTAACCAAATACAAAAGACACATCGATAAGACAACCGATTAATAGTGACTTGGTCACCAGTAATTGCACTATGGTCAACTTTACGCTAACAAGTAAACTGTTGCAGGAAATAAAATGCTTTAATTAAGGATGGTAGTAAAATATATTTTGGAGAAGGGGACACAAATGGCCTTAAACTTGAAAACTTGTAAATGTGTTGTTAAACGTGTTTGATGATAAAACTTCACACCATGCGTTAGTTAACAGTGTTCCGCTTGATAATCATTACGCGAGTTTTGTCGACGTAAACTTTGCATCACTCAAACACCCAGCAAAACTAGACCCCTACAAACATACCCCGATTTTATACCAAACTTCAGTCAAAATATCATTATTCTACCTGATAGTTTTATCGTGTCGTTTGATACAACAGTTAAAGAAGGTGCTAACAAGTCACTGATAAACAGTTTGGAAAGAATTCATTTGAAAGAAATAACCAATATATTATACGGAAGCGATGATCTTTTAAAGTTATTTGACTAAAGCATTTTCACTTTATACAAAGATCTGAGATTGTCGGTGAAAATAAACAGAACTGGGCAAGAATTTATGTGCACAGCAATGAGGATGTTGAGGTGAGAAGCTGAGAACTGGCACATTCGATAATATTTAGAATGAAGTTTACGATACCCGTTGACTTTCAAATACTAGCCTGTCATTGTCAACTGTATTTCTGTGCCGTTCCTCGTGACTTTAGATTTAGCAATAATCTCGCTAAAGTGGCTGTAATGCTAGATTGTACATTTCCAAATGCTTACAATCGTTTAGTATTCCATATCACCAAAACAAAATTGCCATCGTCATATACTATGGTTGAATTGTTAAGTATTCCATATCACCAAAACAAAATTGCCATCGTCATATACTATGTCTGAATTGTTAAGTGATGGCGAAGACATATTTTACTAGAGATACAGATATAGAGGAGAACTCGTCAAATCACTTTTTAAGGGCACTTGTTTTTCTTCACATACTGTGACTGTAATATTTACCGTATGTTTTAGTGTTGTTTTTTATATACATCGCTAAAACCTTTGAACTGTTTTCACCACATTGTTCCGAAAATTTAAATCTGTATTCAAACATTTTAGCAGTTATATGTTGCTGGCCTTTTTCAAATCTGAACTATACAGTCCTTGTTTAAATGAAACATAACTGTGTCGCTCTTCCGAATACACTGGCCTTGTCGCTCTTCCGAGTACATTGGCCTCTGTCGCTCTTCCGAATACATTGGTCTCCTCTTCTCTATGGCAGTTGCCGCCGTCACTGTTCGCAACGGCATTTACCTCTGCAACTGAATCATTTTTAAACCACTATTTGTTATTGATGTTTTTGTTGTTTTTTGTTTTTGTTTTTGTTTTTTTTTACCAACCAGGAGCTATCAATAATTAATGATATGCACGTTGGAAAGTTGTATTTAAAATTAAATTCTATACTTGGCTGTCAAAGTGTGATGCCCGCTTGCTTTCTCTTCCATCTTCGTCTGTGAACAGCGTAGTTTTAAATGTTTATATTTTAGTAATCTTGCACCAATCAACATAAAACAATTACAAGTTATTCCTCTGGAAATTGTGCATTCATACCCCATATGAATTGATTTGCGGTATAAAAAAATATATATTGGAGTGCATTTCGGCTGTTAGTGTTGTCTTGGATAAAACATAACGTTGTGCCTATTTCGCTAACATCACTGATATCTCTTGGAAATGAAATGGATATCTATCATGTGTCTGGTATTTATTCAAGCAATACATACAGTTACCAATATAAAAGTTTCTCCAATAACAAGTAAAAAAAACTATCGTTATCTACCCATGATTAACCCACCCATAAGTAAAAGCAACGACGGGTATACTCTGTCTTCGGCTGTAAGATGACCTTCAAAGCTTTACACATATCATTCAATATCGATTTGTTCAGCCTGTTATCTGCCATCGTTTTTTATCAGTTATTTACTAATTCGATTCTGTTTGGAAATTGTAGTTGGTCTGTCTTTCATATTGCAATTTGTTTGTGATTATTACGTGTATATTGTTCAGACTTACCGTAATAGTTACCTTTATGATCACGTTCACACCTATAAATGGCATATTGGTCTATCGTAGAGATTAGCCAATCTTTTAAACATTGTGATGCTTATTAACGACAAGGATGACCCTGGTTGCGGAGCGGTTTATTGTGTGTATGTGAAAAATTCTTGCTAGTAGCTTCTCGTGGGTCGGTGGTTCTTACCGCGGTTTTCTGTTTCTTCCTACGCCGGTTATACTGACTGCCAACTTCGCTTTCTCTGCCCTTTTTAATCTAGACTTAACTATGTGTTCTGCCTCACTTAAATTTTATTTTGTTAAATTTTATGAAATATTTTATAATATAAAGTTAGAGGACGCGACAAAGTCGGTCCTATCATTTACATTAAATAATAATGTCCGTTATGGCTTGTTCTAAAATTTCACATTGTAAGCATAGTACTTTTCATCAGCAAGGATTCCACCTCGTAAGAACTGTAAACAATTTCCCTAATACGTTGTGCAAAGGCGCTTATATAATGTTATTCGGCTTCTTGTGCCGTTCATTTGTTTTAATGTTAAATTATCAGTTCTTTTTTGTACATGTCAGCAGTATTAATAGATATGATGAGATTAAGACGGTGTAATACTCTGGCAAATCTACAAACTTCTTCACTTGTATAGTATGTGTGTTTCTAGCTCATATATTATACTTGGATATCGAGCTGAATCCTGACCCAAAATCTGTATCTGTATCAGATTCAGTTGAGCTGAATCTTGACCCAGTATCTGTATCCGATTCAGATTGAGCTGAATCCTGACTGCGCTGAATCCTGACCCAGTATCTGTATCCGATTCAGATCGAGCTGAATCCTGACTGAGCTGAATCCTGACCCAGTGTCTGTATCCGATTCAGATTGAGCTGAATCCTGACTGAGCTGAATCCTGACCCAGTGTCTGTATCCGATTCAGATTAAGCTGAATCCTGACTGAGCTGAATCCTGACCCAGTGTCTGTATCCGATTCAGATTGAGCTGAATCCTGACCCAATGTCTGTATCCGGTTCAGACTGAGCTGAATCCTGACTCAGTATATGTATCAGATTCAGCTTCATATTGAGCTGAATCCATGCAAAATATCTGTATCAGATTTAGGTTCACAATGAACCGAACCCCAGCCCAATATATGTATCCGATCTTATTCCAACCGCATATAGGCTTGGAAATTAATAACTAGTATATTAATAACAAAACGAGAAGTTGTTGATATAATAAACATCTTAGTACACATAAAGCATGTGGTGTAGACAGAACGGGTCACCATATGACCAACAGAACCGTTGTATCCATAGTTAAAACCCTCTGTAATCTATTCTACATATCCCTTGTATAAAAAGTGTTTCCGTCTTTATGCAAACAGGGATATGCCACTGACCATTCAAATCACATGATTATTGCATTATTGAGCTGTGTGAAGAAAGATATGGAAATTACTAATTTAGGCATCTCTACACCCATCTACACTCAAATTATCTTGTATTCAAATATAAATCGGGTTTTCATCTTGACAGTTCTACGGTGTTTCAACTCATAGATATGATCTGTGCTTGATAACATGGGTGATATGTGTTTTTTTGCAATGTCTATAAAGCATTTGATCTGGTTTGGCATAAATGTATAATACATAAATTAAAGTGCAATGTTATTGATAACTATCATATTCACTGTTTCTCTGACTACTTATCTAATAAGACTCCAACAAAACATTTTGTTTGGTGTAAATATTGCCGAATCAAGTAGCCATTATGCTATTGCAGGCGTTTCATGGGGCTCTTTTTTAGGTCCGTTATTATCCATTGTATATAGTAACGAGATAGGAGACTACGTGTAAGAAGATTGTTTGCTGATGGTAGCTCATCGCCTATTCATCAATATGATACTTACGAATTTGACTACGAAATGAACACAGATTTAGAAGCGATTGGTAATTGTTCAAGACAGTAGTTAGTTGACTTTAATGACAACCAAACTTAGTGTTATTCTTGAGTAAGATAGAGGTGGATTGTTCCTGAACTAAAATTCAAAAATTAAATCCTTTCTTTTGCCGAGTCCCATAAACATCTTGACTTTGCTTTCAGTAGTCTAAGCAACGTGACCAAATATATTTCTGTCCATCTCAAATATGATAACCGCCTTGAAGATACTTAAATATAAATTTAGCCGAAAGTCGTTAGTATCAATAAATATTTTACATGCATCCGTCCCATATTAGTGTTACGACTCTTTGCTCATAAACTAACAGACAAAATCTAAAACCACCAACTTTTGCAAATTTCAACAAATTATTTTTATTTTCCTACAATGCAAAAGTGAAAATTTAAAAGGAACTAAGGTATTGTGAATTAAATTATAATGAAGTCCTAAATGTTTTACCACACGTCAGACCGCTCCGGTGGTCTAGTGGTTAGAGCGATAGCCTCGGACGCGGGAGGTCGTGTGTTCATTCTCCGGCCGAGTCATACCAAAGACATACAAAATTGGTACTAACAGCTGCCTCACTTGGCGCTCAGCATTAAGAGGATAGTGTTAGGACTGCTCGGCCTGGTGTCAGGATAATGGGTGGGACATCATGCTACATGTCTGCGGCATGATGCTCCAGTGCTAGATATCACTGTCAACTGCCACAATTAAATGTTTTTAAAGCTACGTTAAAAATCCTAATTACACACACACACACACACACACACACACACACACACACACACACCCACACACATTTACTACAAGTCCAAAGATAAAGAGTGCTTAGAATGAATCCCATTGGTGTTCCGACTGAAATCCAAATCGAATGTGATGATGTGCCAGTAGCCTGAAATGTGCTAATGTGCCAAACAGTCATGATGTATACCAAATATATGGTCCGAAATTGCTTCACTGAATAAACGATACTTCCAGATTAGTGATTTTGTCCTGAATAAATGAGCACTTTGTAATTCAAATGGATAATATAATCAATTAATCCTCTAAACACAACACAAATTGATTCTACTGAGACTAATGTTAAGGTACGAAATGAAGATTTCAAGCATATATGATTGTTCGCTTGAAGACTTCTTAGATTAGCCAATCAAAAGTGAGAAGTCGGGAGAATTGTGACTGGTCTTGCATGTATTGTTTCGTGTCGTAACATTTATGAAAAAAACTAGTTGCTCTACCTTGGCACAGACAAGTTATATAAACTATGTTACTATGTTACTTTTATAAAAATGTCCGAAGTTTCTTTTTCTTCTTATTTTACTGACCTTCTACCACCATTGGTTGGCAAGATAAGCAGGTAGAGTTTTATAAAGAAAATATTTAATCGAATTGATGCCGGAGTCAGAATAAGTAAAAACTCATTCCGGCATACCCGTTCCCGTTTGGAGCTCACTCCCAGAATTAATAAAAGGTGAAAGTAACTATTTTGTCTTCCGAAGTACAAAAAAGTCTAAGACAACATAAATGTCTGACCATGTTTTTGTTGAATTAAACAAAACTATAGTTATTTACATAATTTATTGTAACAGAATAGAACTGAATGGATGCTTGAATCGAATGACAGCACAACAGTGATGAAAGATGAAAATTTATAAAATGAATTCATTTATATTACAAATACAGTGATTCATTCACGCTCCAAACATACGCTTCATTCAAATGCTCTATCCAAAGATTCTCAAATAGGAAAACAATAAATGATTCAAGTATTCTGATGTATGGCTAACATTCAAATAACCTAGTGGAATGAAAATGAGATTCATATAATCTTCTCTGACGAAAGCGAGATTCAGATAATCTGAATACGCTTCACATATCAAATAAAATACAAATGTAACTCTTACCCCTATGGATGGAAAACACAAATGGAGAACGTTCACTCCATGACAAGATCCATAGACCAGTGTATAAGTTAGAAACGGAACTTACCTTAAATCCACAGGAAAGCGAGTATTAGGTCAAAATACCCGTGCAGACCGCGCTTTTAGTAACTCTCGCCGCAAGCGATCTACGACGAGGTATATGCTAGTTTAGTTGCTTACCTAGAAAAACAATTATTCATCCTAGGTAACGTTCTACGCAGGTACGACGAAAATGATCAAATCGTTCAAAGGCGAAACCAGGTTATTTATTGCCTTATTCTGTGACAATCATATTCTAATCATCTCAGAGATAATTAATTGTGCATTTGCTGTAATGAAAAAAAGCATAACTTTGCATATTTCCAAACGCTATATTGAACAGCGAAGGAAATTGGTTCAATATCAAAATCATCGCCATATGCTAGCGGCTACAAGACGTTTGTTACACTGATCAACCGTTTGATAGCAACCGTTAACATTCACTTATTCAACGCATACATTTATGTAATTATGGAATATTCAGAATTTCTGTCTCTCCGTCTCTATCTCTCTCTGTCTCTCTGTCTCTCTCTCTCTCTCCACACACACACACACACACACACACACATGTTTCCCTTAAATCATGTACGTTTACATAAAATTGTATCAAATAGTATTATTTTAGTGCCGCTATCCGCGTAAATTTCTTAATCAATTGTAACTGAAAGGTTTATTCTAAGTTGTGAGAACTTATAGCCCGCGCTCATTTGTAGTCATTTATAGAAATAAAATATGCTTAAAGGTAAATACACTGTTCACAGGTACGTCCATAATTTTCACTGGCACAGCGAGACTGTTCACATAAAAATAAGATGTATAGCACAGGAATTTTTAACTAAAGCTGATACATTTTCAGTAATACTATGATACAGTATGCAGGCGCCATACCTATCTAATTATCTACATTATAAAAAAGTCATTTTTACTTTGATATCATCTTCTGATGCATAAAAATATTTGAGGCATTATTTATAAATATACGTATATTTCCGTTCGTAATGTCTGTTTATCTGTAATGATGTTATCCGTGTAAGATCTTACGGTTCAGGTGTTACGTCATTAGGACCATCCTATTTAGATGTAACTGACAAGTTACCATGTCCTCTTATAATTCAGTAATTTTCTTTGGTTCATTTTAACTATTTCAGAAACATTTACGTATTAGAAAAGTTACTTTCAAGTACTGTTTCCTAGTGGCAGAGATCTCTATAATCAGACCTGTGTAGCTGTGTACTATAGTTTAATAGGGTCTAGGGATCGTTTTGGAGATCATTTAAAATCTATTTAACATCACTCAAAATATGTATGTACAATGCTAAATATTTACTCCCATAGCATTATATCTGGTACTTTCGCTTATTTCCTGTACATTTATTATTTGCCAAGTGTTTGAAAGAATTTCTTTGGCAGTTTGAATTTCAACATAATTAGTGAACTTGATCAAATGTATATGCTCATTTTCTTCGGTCCTTGTCTGATAGTCAAGAGTAATTGAATATATCCAGTTTTTCCATTCTTTCTTTGGTTATGTTCTTCTTCAATTATGGTTCGATGTCACTGATAGCTTCACAAAAATCCTGGATTTAAGAGCTATATAGCATGTACTCATTCAAGGATTTACAAATTTAAACTTTAAGTCTAGGTCTACAAAATGCCGATTTCCTGAGAACCTCCATCTCTAAAATCCATCTCAGCAGCCCTTGTCGACTACCGTAATGTGCCTTGGGCGCAATCAAGAGCGCACTGGGTTGACGTTGAAAAAAAGAGAATCAGGTCACAGAAGATAAAATGCGTAGTCTTTCTTTCTCTTCCTATATATTCCACAATCTAAGAAGCTTGTGTTGGCGCAAGACGATATTAAAGAAACACATATACAATATATTGTATTTCCTTTAGATGTTTGAACAGCAACTACATAATCCACATCCAAGACATTGTCAACTAGACTAGAGAATGTTTAACCATCCAGACTTCTGCTGTTTCTCTTTATTGCGTAATCATGTTTAACTCTTTCCGTAATAGTCGGTATATTAAAAATTATACATTTCACCAGAAATGTAAATTACCTGTGCTTACAATAAGTCACATGGAACGAAATATTCATCGCCCATATTTTTTAAGTATAAGACAGTCTCAACTCCAAAACCAATGTTAGGATCGTTGAATGATATAACAGACCAAATTACTGGGTGATAACTCTTAAAGTAAAAGACATAACATGCAAGGTTGTGTCCCTTGAAGGTAAACGCCGCACAAAACTTGGCAACACAAGTGACAATAATTCCCCAATGTCTACTGTTGTTAAGTTATCCGTTCCACCACAGAGAGAGTGGGGGAGGGAGGGAACAAAATAAAATTTATATGCGCAGTTTTCATCTTAAATAATGGAATTTAATTCTTAATGAGCTTGCGTTTAGATTAATCAAGATTTGTTCCTATTGATATTATTACAATATCAAAACCACTTTTGGAAACCGGTCTTAAAGGTGTGGTTAGTAATTATGTGCTCCTCTTGTTCGTGTAACTAAAGCGATGACGACTATGTGTACATAATTGCATTATATTCCCCATCAGTATTATTACAGATTTTCTGACAATCATTTAGGACAGCCAGATGCATCATAGGATTGAGTTAGTTATATACTGAGAACTAATTTTCAGCAACATTTAGTCTTGTCTTTCCCAATTTCTAGCTGGACAGGCATACGCCAGTCAGATACTAAATACAGGAAGTAAGACAAACACCAATTCTCTATTTTCCATCAATCCATACAGTTTTTCTGTTTTTAGATTCATTAGTTTCACATTTTAGTCGGTTAGGATTTTATGACTAGTCGTTTTTTTATTCATGCAGTATTCTGCTTTTCATCTCTAAATTTTTAAAATACCCATTTTAATGTATTTTCATTTTGTTAAGCTATGTTTATTGGGTTACTCTTTAGCTTTAAATCCCCGCTTTATATTTATTCTCTTTGAACGGGCACATGGTTTGCAATGATTTACGAAAACAAAATGAAGAAACTTAAAAAAGCTGAAAACTCAGATATATCAGCTTCACACAGAGGTATGATTTTTATTTATCGAAGACTAAGAGGTATGATTTTGATTTATCGAAGACCAAGAGGTATGATTTTGATTTATCGAAGACCAAGAGGTATGATTTTGATTTATCAAAGACCAAGAGGTATGATTTTGATTTATCGAAGACTAAGAGGTATGATCTTGATTTATCGAAGACCAAGAGGTATGATTTTGATTTATCGAAGACCAAGAGGTATGATTTTGATTTATCGAAGACCAAGAGGTATGATTTTGATTTATCGAAGACCAAGAGGTATGATTTTGATTTATCGAAGACTAAGAGGTATGATTTTGATTTATCGAAGACCAAGAGGTATGATTTTGATTTATCGAAGACTAAGAGGTATGATTTTGATTTATCGAAGACTAAGAGGTATGATTTTGATTTATCGAAGACCAAGAGGTATGATTTTGATTTATCGAAGACCAAGAGGTATGATTTTGATTTATCGAAGACCAAGAGGTATGATTTTGATTTATCGAAGACTAAGACGTATGATTTTGATTTATCGAAGACTAAACTAATAATAGATATATTTCTATATTTGAGAAGAACTGAGCAGCATGTCAGGACCAAATGATAGCACGCGTCTTTGTTGTGACTTATATCTCAAGTGCGGCCGTGTGTGTGTGTGTGTGTGTGTGTGTGTGTGTGTGATTTGATTTTTAACGTAGCTTTAACAATTGTTTAGTAATATCGCTACGATATCTGCAGTGTGGCAGTTTGTTGTGATGTCTAGCACTGGGGTAGTCATCTAGCATGATGTCTCACTAAGTCACATCATCCTGACACCGGGCCGACCAGTCATACCGCTATTAGTACCATTTTTTCCCCTCAAGTCTTTGGTATGACTCGACCGGGGTACGAACCCGCGACCTACTGCATCCGAAGCGAACGCTCTAACCAATAGGCCACCGGAGCGGTTGTTGTTGTTGTTCTAGGGTTTAACGTCATTTTTCAGCACAAGATAGGCTATACATGGCGGCCAGTATAACTGGTGGAGGAAGAACCCTGGAAAACCCAGGGAAGAACCACCAACCCACGAGAAGCTACTGGCAGGCTTTCCCACATACCCACGCTAGCCGAGCCTTGGACTCGAACCCACGCAGACAGAGGTGAGATGGCAGTGATCCGGAACCACTCGGCCACTCGGGGCCCCCACCGAAGCGATCTTGAAGGCAATAGACATCAGAGGCATAAACACAACATAACAATCTAAGAGTCATTAAAAACGCTTGCAATTCCAAAAAAGTCTATGTCTCTTTATATATAAATGCATGAAAAAACATCAAGACAATATTGCTATATTCAACACTGTCAATAACTGAACCTATGCAATGAGTAACAATGGTATTCCTTTAAGGTTGTCAATACTTCAAGATACTCGAATTAATTTTGTCAGAGAAATGGAACATTTGTGAAGTTTCGGAACGAAATACAAAAGTGAAGTTAAAGATTTAAAGTGGACAGATTTTGGTATTTATATCACAGTATGTGGATTAGGCGTTGCCGGAATTCCCACTGACCATGCCTTTATTGAATTTGGTAAAACAGTAGGATTTGTTACAAAACATTCAAGTATGATGAAAAGTGACGTATGCCATTAGTAAGGTGAACGGTATGGACGGAATGGTAACCAAGGTGATCACTGACAATGAAACTGACCATGAGGAGTTTATTTTCATCACCACAGAGCACAACAGCTATAAGGAGATAAAAAGATGCAATCAGAAACAAAAGAAACACCAAAAGTCATGACTTTTAACAATTTTAGAGAATAACTAGTTAAGAAGAATGAGAAACGACAAGAATTAAAAGTTCTTCTTATTTTAGTCTTTGATATTTGTCTTAGTACAGACATTGACTATGTTGCAGAGTTGTACCAAATACACTTGTGCAAATGACAGCGACGAGGATTTTCCACAGGAACCACCGTTCCAATTTGGAGAGATTTCCAATGAACAAGGAAACACGCTTAACTTAAAAGACGTTTAATGCCAGGACTTTGTTTCATTCAATATTAATGGTCATTACAAATAACAACAAAAAGATGGGTTAAAAATCAGCATAAATAATGAATATGAAAATTTGTGGTGTGTGCGTGTGTGTGTGTGTGTGTGTGTGTGTGTGTGTGTGCGCGTCTTATGTTTTCATGTAAAGTAACTAGTGTTTTGATAATGACAAACTACAGTATCTTTACGAGGACTAAATGACTTAGGTTTATTTTAAATACTTATCAAGTACAAAAGTAATGACACCGGATAATAAAAGATGGTGCAGCCGAATGTCATTCGATTCACGACACATTTAACTGACTTACACCTCAAGTGCGGCCGTATCAGAAATGTCCGAGATGTTAAACTAACTGGTCCAAAAACGTTTCAATACCCTAATCCGAATTTAGATCTAAAACATCCAGAAAGCAAATAACAAGCTAGTGACCAGAGTGTTAACAAAAGAACAGGCAAAATCACAGATCTAGAAAAATAGATTTTTAGAATACTTTTTAGAAAAGAACACACCTTTTAAGATGCCCATGATTTGTGTACACACTGATCCACATCTAATGTATTACGAGACGAACAAGCAACAAGGAAAGCACAAACAGGGTACATGATATTTAATCAACAGAGTTGACAAACAGTGAGTTGCATGCTTTAGAAATCGAGCTGGAGAAAATCAGAAAATATCTTGTGTTTAGACTGATTGGTCTTAAATTAAGTAACAAAAATTAGCAAATACCAACAAGTTTTTGTCCAGCTTGTGCAAATAATGTATTTTCCCAGAATACTAGTAATGTATTTTCCCAGAATACAAAGTGAAAATTCAAAATGAACTTTTAGTACTGTGAATTAAATCCCAAATGGTCATAAAGGTTTTATCAGAAGTCCAAATGTATGACGTTCCAATTAAATTCTAGTGGTATTCCAAATCAATTCCAATATTGAATGTGTTCATGTACCTGTAGTCTCGAATATGCTAATGTGCCAGTAGCATTGATTGTGGTGATGTGCTAAGAATTTTTGATGCCTCACTGTAATACAATCCAAAAATGTTCTTGTCCGAATTCATTATAATTCCAAATTAATGTTCCTTTCCAAGAATGTTAGTGATGGGCCCTTTGTATTTTCAGTGAATAATAATTTAAACAAATAATTTCACCCAAGTGAAAAGTCTCACTAAGACAGGTTCTACTTCAAGATGTTACAGTACGAATGATTACCTTTGCAAATTAAACAGCATTATGTAGAAAACATCATTTACATCAGGTTTTCCTTGGGGGGGGGGGGAGGGGGGAAACACTGTCCTACATTCTGATTAAGATAAACATGTTTACTTTAATTGATAATGATCCTAATATTTAATCTATACTCATAGACAAATATTAGCTATGTATTATGTTATTTAAAACAAAAATCAATGTCCCTGCTCAGGTACACTGTGAACTTGACTTTGGACTAAGGTCAATTACACAATATAATTATACATAACATATAATCATGAAGAAAACAGCCAACAAACAATGTAAATTAAATATACATAACGCGTAAATATTATAAAACTTAATCAGAAAGGCTGAATCAGCTGCAGACGGATACGGATTAATGAAATCTAAACAAATAACTAAGGAATTACTGATCTACTAAATAGCTTTAATTCAAAACATCGAAACTTCCACACCACGGTCATATCCAATGCTAATACTCTGCCATTACTATAGAAGACTGGTTTAACAAATACAAACTAAAAGGAAAACATAACAAAATAAACGTAAATGAAAGTCTGAAAAAGTTGCAATATCTATTTCAGACTGGACTGAAATTACATAATGCTACATTAGTGAGCTTGAAAACAGAATGCATGCTGATTTTAATCAAAAATAACTTAAAACAAAAACATCTTGATCGAGACGGTGTTACCAATATTAGACTGGTGCATTCCAGTATTCAGGAAATAGACTACATCCATTTAAAGCACAGGCAAACGCATTAAACAATTTACTTTTGTATTACGTGGTGGAAACGCTAAAGTTACAACCTAAATAAAAGAAAATACGGCTGTACCATATTGGGAAACACATCAAATTATAATATGTCCAGAACTGATAGACTCTAGAAAAGGGCAGCCCGAATAATACTGAAACTTCCTGTTATGACTCCCTCAAATATTTTGTTTTCACGTCTGCAATGGCTACCTATACAAAAACGTATTCTTTATTTTAAAGGAATCATGACATACAAGACTTTAAACTGTCTTTCTCCAGATTATATCTCTAACATAATTGAACTAAGATCATCGAATACTGAGCGTAATCTCCGATCGACGACTAACAACGATCTCCAGATTCCTTGGTCGAAAACCAATCATTACAAAATCTCATTTACTGTACCAGCACCTACTGTATGGAATTCCTTACCAATGAGGATATGTAATTCAACTTCCCTTGCTTCTTTTAAAATATCATTAAAGAATTCCTTCTAGACCAGCTGGAATGACATTAAAAGATCTGAATAGAAAACTTTATAATAATATCCATAATTGATATATATTTGTATGTTTCCCAGTATAGTCACACATAGTCATTCATGTCAGATATGTACGAATGAGTGTGCGACGATACATGGTTATGTGCAGGGTCTTCTATTTTTTTTTTTTTAATTACAAAAACTGAGGACCACAAGGCAGATGAGTCAGCCATGACCAAATGTGTTATCCTCGCTAAAGAACTATTAAAGTAGAGATACCATCAAAACTAAGCTGAACACGGAAATGGACATAAACTTCTTACGTTTGGATGAACTGAAAAGGAAAATCAATACAAAACGAAGTTTGAGGACAAATGCAAAGTAATGTGTATTGATTAATGTGTATTGATTAATGTGTATTGATTAATGTGTATCGATTAATGTGTATTGATTAATGTGTATTGATTAATGATTGTTCAGAGTCAGTAATATTCATGTCCGACTGGTTTTACTGTTAAAAGTTTCAGACATAATAAATAGAATGAAGAAAAAAAATATCAGAACCAAAAACAGCTTGGAAAGCCTATATATATATATATACATACATACATATATATATACATACATATATATATATATGTATATATATATATATATATATATATATATATATATATATATATATATATATATATATATATATATATATATATATATATATATATATGTATATGTATATATATATATATATATATATATATATATGTGTATGTATATATATGTATATATATGTATATGTATATATATGTGTATGTATATATATGTATATATATGTGTATATATATGTATATATATGTATATATATATATATATATATATATATATATATATATATATATATATATATATATATGTATATGTATATATATATATATATATATATATATATATATATATATATACATATATACATATATATATGCATGTATGTATATATATATATATATATATATATATATATATATATATATATATATATATATATATATATATATATTGGTTCGGTTTGAATCTGTATAAAAAAATAGCATAGAAACAATATATTGTATTTAGATGGGAATGTTGAAAGCAAGGTAATCGTAAAAAAAATACCTGATTAGTTCACTAAAACATAGCTTGTGGACAAGTAATTAAAATAAAAACTAAATTCATAATAAAGACGAGCAAGGGCGTCTAGTCGGGGTGTATACCAGCTTGAACGCGGGCTAAATCCTCTGTTCTGACACTTTAAAACTACTAACACTTACTTATAAGAAATCCAATCCGGGGGTGGGTTGGGGAGACGGCTTCGGTTTATAGCCCAAGTAGGAGTTTCTACCGGCCAGTGTGCGGGCTGGAGACCCGTTTTCATTTCTCACCCCACTTACTCTAAAATAACAAATCTTTGAAAACTAAACATATAGAAAAATTAATACCGAACTTAAATTAATAAATAAAGGCCCTATATTTATTTCCTTTTTTTCTCTACCACCCTCCCCTCCTGAAATCCTAGAGGTTTACAGAGAACCTGCATGCTAATGAAGTACGAGACAGACATCGCAGGGCTATGTCACAAGGAGCTACGCGAAGTGCACAGGCATGCGAAAGAACCTCAGAAAAACTAGTATGCAGGAAATGGAAAGATGAAAAATAAATGGGGATAAAATCTAGTTCTAACACAAATACAGGGCATCCAATATAACCTAAGGAAACAAACATATTTTTATCTTTTTATTTTATTTTAGGTCCGTTTCGACCACTTTCAATTAAGAAAATATCTATTCTAGAAATGATGTAGGGTTTGACGCCATTTTTCAGCACACGATAGGCTATACATGGCGGCCAGTATTATTGGTGGAGGAAGAACCCGGGAAATCCCCAGAAAGAACCACCGACCCTCGAGAAGCTACTGGCAAGCTTTCTCACATACCCACATTGTGCGAATCCTAGACTCGAACCCACGCAGACAGAGGTGAGATGGCAGTGATCCGTATCAGAGAGCGCTTTAGACCACGGACACTCGAAGCCCCATACTAGAAATGGCTTGTTATGGTAACTATTACGCAAAATACAAGGTATCCAATATAACCTAAGGAAACAAACATATCTGTATCTTTTTTATGTTTTAGGTCCATTTGGACCACTTTCGATTAAGAAAATATCTACACTAGAAATAGATTGTTATGGTAACTAGTATGCAAAATGCGTGGTATGTCTACTCTTAGCAAGCTATGCAAATATACATTTAAATTTTCCGGTTAATGAAATAGACCGTTCAAGACGGTAAGCAAGGTCATGCCCACAGATAAGAGATGCATAACCACTTGAAAATGCGGCTTCTTATATGGGCACGGCCTTTCACTAATAAATTTTAATCGGAGGGAAAATTAGAATCGCCACACCAAAAGTACACTCACAAAACACTAGAATTTTTTTGGTTCTGCATAGACGCACCGTGTAACAAGATGACAAGGTTGGATTTCCGAATTCACAAAGAAACAGTTTTGACGATGATTTGAATACAGTGTTTAATAATGAATGACTTGAATGAGCAATTAATTATGGATAATGTGTGCGTATATATAATCCAAATATTGGATTAATTAAGATAAGACGCACAGACTTAATGAAAAATACAAATAAATTACTGTACAAAATACAAAGACGGGGGTGAATGGTTCACAGTGATTTCACAATGAAAAGATGGATATAGTTTACTCCACCTAGTAAACAATGGAATTTTACTCATGTAATAAAATGCATTCACTCAGATGGACAGATAAACAAATATCTTTACAGTCCCGAATGATACAATGGGTTTTACGAACCCCAAAATTAGCCCACGGCTAAAAGATTATATGTAAGGAGATACACTCCGTTATCAGCACACTTTATTTCAGCTCCACGGCTGCTACAGTTCAGCTTCGTAGCTGTTACGGTTAATTCCCGTGGTTGGCTTTACAGCTTGCACCGCGTCGATCCCGATCACTCCGATGACTTTGAACGCTCGGGTCACTCTAGCCACTCCGGACAGCTGAAAATATATTCAATACCGTGTACTATACAAGACAAGGGCGTATAAGGTAAAACGTAATGACGTTATACACGGTAAGCTATACAGATTACATTATCGGCACAATTACAAAACAGGTTCAGAAGTAAACCTAACCCTGCTTGACAAGAATCCTACTGTACTAAACATTTCTTAAAAACGTAGCCTTATATTACTAATATAAATCCCTTGCTAAGTCGCAAACAAGAATAGAAATATGTGCATTATACTGTGTAAACCAAAGCTACATAGCAAACATACAAAAATAAACGTGGTAGTACAATAGTCATAACTTATATACAAGAAATTAATAAACTTACTTACCTCTACAGCTGAAGATGTGCAGGTCCTTTAAGTAGACAAGACTATCTGTAATGTAAAGAGTTTTACCTACGGTGAGATATTCATACACAGATATAGTCTGTGCTCTGAAGGCATTCGGTTCTTCCCATCGAGAGCGCACGTGCGGCATAGGATGAACTGAACTCACTATTTCAAAATACAACACAATATACACAAATCACCCTGGGGTATCGTTGTACACAAAAACGAAACCCGAGTGCATGTATTTAATAAATAAAAGAATTTATACAATTCCGTGACACACCGATTCTCGTTTTTAACTCAGAAATAGAAAACCAAAATTGAAAATTCAGAAATAATTTAAATACATAGGACAATGTATAATGTCCAAACAAAAATAATCTCCTTTTTGAAAAATAAACAAACCGAATATACCGTAAGAAAACTTATGGGGAAATTTGATATAATTGCTGTCCTAACATACAAATCTGTAGCACATACATAATACAGGAAATACACATATAGCATACACAGGACGTAGGAGACCCTTGGCAAAGGTCACTTTCAAACAACAAGGGAAGGAAATTCGACAAGGAAATGGAAGCCTAGGTCGGATGAATAACCCTGTAGATAACACTAGAGAAAAAAAATACCCCATAACAAAATTGAATAAAATTTTTTGGTTCAAAATTCTTTTATATAAAAATGAATACCCACACACGCACCTTTGGGTGAAACAAGTACACTAAAAAACACTTTTTTAAAAAATAAATAAATGGGGGAGGCATCTGTATATTCATACTTTACAGTGTCGGTATTGGAATAGGAAATGCCTGTTGGTTTCACACATCACAGTATTGTTATTGAAATATTAGATAGCTATACATGTCATGCTTCACTTAACTGATATATACCTTTATAATTCATTGTGGCCAAAACTGGATATTGATACTGGAATATGAAATACTTGTTGATTACATACTTTACAATATTGACATGGGAATGTGAAATACCTGTGGATTTCATAATTTACAGTATTGGCATGGGAGTGAGAAATACCTGTGGATTTCATAATTTACAGTATTGATATGGGAATAAGAAATACGTATAGATTTTATACTATAAAGTATTGATAAGGGAATGAGAAATATTTACAGATTTCATACTATACAGTATTGATACGTGAGTGAGAAATACCTGTGGATTTCATACATTACAGCATTGATATGGGAATGAGAAACACTTATAGATTTCATACTTTACAGTATTTACATGGGGATGAGAAATACCTGTAGATTTCATACTTTACACTATTAATATGGGGATGAGAAATACCTGTAGATTTCATACTTTGCAGTATTTATATGACATTGATAATTTTGTACTAGTGAATATGTCTTTCAGAAACGTTTCCAAACTAGATCATTCCACTAGATAAACTTAGAGTATAACCTGCGTCTAAATGTTATATATCTACCACGTAATCAGCTCATGTGTATAATCGGTTCTTTCAACTCAAATTGCAACTACACTCAACCATTTTGGAGTTATGTTTGTTCTATCATTTGTTTCAAGGGATGAAATGGAAGTAGTAAAGTGGGGCACATTAGGGACAATGAGACTTAGCATTAAAAAGACCCCTGGGTCAGATTAGGGACAATGGAAATTTAACATGGAGAGAAATCGTGGGTCACTTTAGGGACAATGGGAATTTAACATAGAGTTTGGGTCTGTCTAGGGACAAGGGAAATTAACATGGGGAATAGAGTTTGGGCTTCTGGGATTTTTTTAAAAATTTTTTAAAATTTAAATTTAAATTTAAATTTAAATTTAAAAAAAGGGGTAGGCAATGGAAAGGCTATCTCTTTTCGAGAAATATGGCTGGCCCTGAAAAGGGCCTTTGGGTTTATGTTAATGTATTCATTAACATAAAGGGTACCGCATTGGTCTTCTTCTTGTCCTTAGGCTGCGTTTCACTGTAGGACCGTAAATCAGGACTCTTTTGAGGCATCCATGTCTTTCTACGTAGATCCTACGTATCCACAGACTGGTGTTTGTCCTGTGGACAACGGTCCACTTGGATCGGACATACATGGGTATGTCCGTCCGGAACATCATGGAAGACACAAGCGTAGAAGATTGCACATCGGTCCACATCTTGAAGCGACGAGAACAAGTGAATCAATGCACTGAACTGCGCTTATTTATAGGTAGAGGCAGGATTGAAACGGATTGAGTTCATTCACCAATCCAAACACGCGTTACAAAATTCAGTCAGCCCGCATCCAATCCGAAGAGAGTAGTCTGTGACGTCAGTTGGTCTATATAGATTCGCTAGCGCTTGTGTGCAGTCAATCTATGCGACAGTGATTCAACATGACGGAAACTCAGAAAACGATCCATTGGGGTGCACCAGCAGGGGAGACTGGCCAAGGGAACCCGGACTTACTTTCAGAAGAGGTACATTGGGATTTTGTGGATTTTCTTACCTCGCAAGAATTTGTTCCGGAACCTTCGTTACCTTCTTCATTACCGCAAGTGGAGAATTTTAGACAGAGACAGAAAGAAGAATTGGAGAAATTTATGCAACGACAAAAGGAAGCGGAACAAGCTTTTCTCCTACAGCAACAGCAACAGCAACAAGAAGAGGTAAGAAAAAAACAACAGCAACAACAGCAAGAAGAAGTAGCAGCAAAGAAACAAGAGGGTGAAAATCAAACGGCTACGGTACTGTTGGACATTTTAGCGGAGTTAAGAAGTCTGAAACAAATGTATCAGACTTCTTTATCACGACCGAAGAGAATACGACCTTCCCGAGCTAAACACGCCAACCCTGTGACTAAGCCTGTCCTACCACCCTTAGTGATTTCAACCCAATCATCAGAAGTAGGCCTTGGCCGTGGCAAAGGCTTAAGGCAGTTAAAGTTGATTGGTTAAACTCACCCCTACACCAAAATAAAAAGGCCCTTTTCAGGGCCACCCACATTTCTCGAAAAGAAATACAATTTCAATTTGCCAATAACTCAAAAATAAACCCGCCCCATTTTACCCTTATAGTACGTGTCTGTGTATGAGTGCGTGAGTGTAGCTTCTTATTTTAAAATCAAAACTCAAAGACACTTACCTTATATCATTCATGTATTCTTTTATCCATTTTTTACAATCCAATTCACAATTCACCACAGAACACTTTAATTAAAAGTTCATTGACTTCTTCTTTCTCCTTGTTTAGTCTCTCTGTTTTTTGAATTTCGTCACCGTTTTTTCCTCATTTTCTTCCCTTCTTCTTTTCTTCTCCTGTTTCTTTGCTTCTTTTAAATAGAATTGTCTTCTTTCTTCCTCTGAAGAATCCCTCTCTTCTTTCGAAGAATCCCTCTCTTCTTCCGAAGAATCCCTCTCTTCTTCTGAAGAATCCTTCTTTTCTTCTGACTCCTCTTGTTTCTTTTTTGGGCAATCTGGAGACCAATGTCCTTTTTCTTTACAATAATAACAGGTATCTTGACTTTTGTCTTTTTTAGCCCCTGTTTTTGTTCTTTTTTGACGGTTTGGACACTCTGAAGACCAATGCCCTTTCTTCTGACAGATATAGCAAGTATCCTGACTCTTATCTCGAAAGGAAGGAGAGTAGTCCGTCGGCTGGTCTGAAGAGAATTTTCTAATGACCCCTCGCAAAGCTCTGACGAAACGTTCCATCTGGGTAGTCTCTTCCATCGTTCTCCTCGGTTTGAGAGTGAAATGAATAGTGAAAGGACAAGACACACCCTTTTTATATACGCTGGTTTGCCATGACTATAAATTAGTCTATGGTGTTTGAACTTGAGTCATTTGACGTTTTGCACTCAAGATGAAACGATCTTATTCATTCGAGAAGAAAGAAGAAGAAGAAAGTAAGAGGCAGAAACGTGATCTATCGCCTCGTACCAAGGCTGAAATCTTGGCACAAATTCATGCCAGTGATTTTGAAGAGGACATGAGTGAACCAGAATCCGAACCCTCTAAACCAAGTTCACCACCCTTAGTCAACCCTGAAAAGTACTATTCCATTCGAGAGACGGAAAAGCGCTCCTCTAGAAAATTTAGAACCACGGCTTACACCTACACGGTGAAATTTAAAGATTTCAAGGCCAACGTACCATTGGAGAAAGCAGAAGGGTTTATCACCGAGATGTGGGATTCTTTGCTCACCACACTCAAGCGACAATGTCAACCCAAAGAAGACGATCGCTTGACACTATCCATAGATCACGACGGTATGAAATCCCCTGTTTGGATCGAGTTTAGCAGACCCGCAGAACTAACCCCTTCCAAAGTCATGGACAAGATTCAACACGTACAACAATCTAATGACCAGTTTGACATCACCGATGGTAAAGCCACACTGAAAATGGCTCACGTCTCTCTTCCTCAAGGGACAGGACGCAAAAAGGTCCTACTGGTGAACGACCTTCGCAACACCAAAAAGAGTCTCGTCCGAATTAACAACCCTCAAGACCAGATGTGCTTAGCCCGTGCCATCGTGGTGGGACGAACCTATGCCAACAAGAACGACACGGTAGAATGGAAAAGAACCTGGGAGAACATTCGAAAATCGAACCGAACCAAACAACGAAACGAAGCAGAACTCCTGTTGCAACAAGCTGGCCTGTCCAAAGACACACCCTGTGGCATTCCTGAGATGCAAAAATTGCAAGATGCCCTAGCTCCACGCTACACCTTGAAAGTGCACCCTCAAGAAATGCGCGGGCCTCTGTTGTTTCGAGGCCAACATTTTAAGGACGGAAAATACATTCATGTTTATCATCACGATGACCATTTCGATACCATTACCAGTATCACTGGATTCCTGGGATATGCTTATTATTGTGAGAAATGTGACTATGGTTATAACAATCGAGAGCAACACAAGCATTATGGAATGAAATGCTCAGGATGTTTGGCCTCTCCACCCTGTCTGAGCGAAGAACCAGTGCCTTGTTCGACTTGTCTGCGCACGTTTGTCAGCCCTACCTGTTACCAACAACATTTGAAAACACAAGGTTCACAGAAGAAATGTACTTGTCAACTCCTGAGATTGTGCCCTACCTGTGGACAAGGCATACTTACCAATAATGCCAAGGCACACGTATGTCGAGGAAAGAAAAAATGTCACATTTGTCACCACATCGTGGACTTGGAACACCAATGCTACGTGCAAAAATACCAACCCCCACCAGAGAAAGAGGACGGTCACAAGAAGAAAGGCAATTTCATCTTTTTCGATTTCGAATGCATGCAAGAGACCAGCATTCACATTCCTAATTTCTGCGTGGCTCATCGAGCGTGCGAGAAGTGCATTCAAGAACCTATCTTCAGTCATTGCCCTCACTGCAGCAAGATTCCTGGAGGGCGTGAAAAAATCTTTCGGGGACCGAACACGTTAGCCGATTTTGCCCAATGGGTTTTAGACCCCATCGACAAGACGTGGAGCCAAGAGGACATCGAACGTTACGGAGATTGTCATCGGCATGCCACGGTGATGGCTCACAATTTCTCCGGATACGATGGACAGTTTCTTTTGAGATACTATACGGAACAAGGCACCGAGCGTCCTAAAGTCACTTTGAACGGAGCCAAAATCATTTTCATGCAAGTGGGACAAGTGCAGTTTAAAGATTCGATGAGTTACTTGGCCATGCCTTTGAGTCGAATGCCTAAAACGTTTGGAATGACAGAAATGGCTAAAGGGTACTTTCCTCACTTTTTCAATACGGAAGCCAATCAACATGCCGTTCTACCCCATTTACCTGAGGATCACTATTACGACCCCGACAACATGCGTACCGAACAACGAGAAGCTTTCTACGCTTGGTACCAGGCTCATGCCTCTGACCCCTTCGACTTTCAGGAAGAAATGTTAAAGTATTGTCGTTCCGACGTGGACATTTTACGACGTTGCTGTGGAAAATTTCGAGAACTGTTCATGGAACACGGAGGGGTCGATCCATTGCCAAAGCGTGTTCCTTAGTGTACCGCCAACGATTCATGCCTGAAAACACCGTGGCTGTCATCAGTCCTCAAACGACCAACTATGTCAAGCGTCAATACTCGGTCAAAGCCCTACGTTGGTTACATTACTTGTGCGACAAGGAAGACAAATGGATTCAGCATGCCCGCAACGGAGGAGGCGAAAAGACCATCGGAACGTATTCGGTAGATGGCTGGGACTTAGAAAACCCCAAGATCGTGTACGAGTTTAACGGTTGCTTATTTCACGGATGTCCCGTCTGTTACCCTGACCGTGACACTAAAAATCAGTTTTTGCAACGAACCATGGAAGACTTGTACCAGGACACTTGTCAGCGACGCCTAAAGTTAGAACAGCAAGGATACCAAGTGGTGGAAATGTGGGAACACGAGTACGATCACCGTTTGAAAACTGATCCCGAGTTTAAACGCCTCGTGGAAAGTTACCAGTTCATGGACCCGCTGAACCCGAGGGATAGTTTGTACGGAGGAAGGACCAATGCCACCTGTTTGCTGTACCAAGCCGACGAAGAGAAAGGAGAAGAAATCAAATACTTGGACGTGTGTTCGCTGTATCCCTACGTGTGCAAATATTGTCGCTTTCCTGTAGGGCACCCGCAATTGTTGACGGAACACATCGACCTGAAAAACATTCGACAATACGAAGGCTTGATCAAGTGTAAAGTTTTGCCTCCCACGAACCTATACCATCCCGTCTTACCTCACCATTGTCAAGGCAAACTGATGTTTCCCTTGTGCCGTACTTGTGCCGAAACGTGCAACCAGGACCAACCTTGCCATCACAGCCAGGAAGAACGTGCCTTGACGGGAACCTGGGTCAGCGTGGAATTGTTCAAAGCTCTGGACATGGGATACCAACTGTTAGAAGTGTACGAAATTTGCCACTTTCCCAAGACACAACAGTACCACAAGGGTGACCCTACTCAGAAAGGCATTTTCGCCGACTACGTGGATGCCTTTTTGAAACTGAAACAAGAAGCCAGCGGCTATCCTTCCTGGTGTCACACTCCCGAAGACCAAATACAATTCAAAGAGAAATACTACGCACAAGAAGGCATCTCTTTAGACCACATCGAAAAAAACGAAGGCAGGCGATCGTTTGCCAAAGTGATGTTAAATTGCTTGTGGGGTAAAATGGCACAACGACCGTGTTTACCCAAGACGGAATATTTGACAGAACCTTCCGGCTATTTCCAGATGATTCACGACAAAACCAAATACATGAAACACGTGGACGTCGTTCGAGAGGATTTGATCTTGGTCAATTACGAAGAAGATCTGGACTTTGTACAAGACGACCCTTTTGAAAATGTCATCATTGCGGCTTACGTGACAGCTCATGCTCGCTTAAAATTGTACGAAGCTTTAGAACTGTTAGAAGAACGCGTCCTGTACTTTGACACGGACAGTTGCATTTACATCCATCACCCGATTCAACATCACCCTGACATCGAAGGAGACCGTTTAGGAGCCTGGACAGACGAGCATCCCGACGACAAGATTCTAAGTTTCGTCAGTGGTGGTCCCAAAAATTACGGCTACGAATACCGGGACAAACAAGGAGAAGTGCACACGACGTGCAAAGTGAAAGGACTGACTCTGAATCATCGTACCAGTCGAGTGGTCAACTTTGGGGTATTGAAAGAAGCCTTGCAATCGGGAGAGGATGGAAACTTTAAAGTGACCACCTATCAACCGAACAAGATTGTACGTTTACCCACTCACCACATCGTCAGTCGACCCTTGGAAAAAGTCTATCAAATTGTATACCAGAAGCGAGTGCGACTTCCCAATCACTTCACCTTACCGTACGGTCACGTCGGTATTGGTCTGTATATGAAAAGGAACCCTAGGCAAGATCGATAGTTCATTGTTCATTGAAGTAACTTACCATGTCGTTGACGAAGAAGAAACCAGATTGGTTAGGAGTCAAATGTTGGACATCACCGAGACCAGGGTTTTGAGGCTTGGACACAAGAGGTGGCCCAGTATGCACGAGAGTTATTCAAGGAAAAAAGTTACTTTTCAACCTGTGTTAGTGACGGTGCCAGAAGAACCCGTCACCCAGGACAGGACTGTCGTGGACAGGCCTGAAAGACCCTTTCGGGAGGACACTTGTGTGACCTTACCCCTACTATAGAACTGGTTAGAACTTTACCCAAAACATGTTGTACAGACACTTGTGTTTTTTCCACGTTCATGGTTATCAAGTGCCTTTTATTCTTGTACTTAAGCCTTTGGCTTTTATGTATTTTTGTCTTTCGTATTCATGTTTGAAAAAAAACATTCAATAAACGTGTTCTGAAAAAGTATATAAACTCTTGTCTTGTTTGTTTTTCGTGTCACAAGTGACATTTCTCACACCATGGCTACCTCTGCTGTCTCTGCTCCCTCTTCCTCTACTGTCAAAGTCATCGACGAACACTTAGATCGTGCCAGTTATGAGGCTTTGTATCTTCGCCATCCCTTTAACATGCTCATTGCTGGACCTAGCGGTTCAGGCAAAACCGAATTCGTCAAACGTTTGATCGAACATAAACATCATTTGATCGATCGACCCCCTCAACGAATAGTGTGGTGTTACAAAGAGTGGCAATCGGCGTACAGCCTCTTGCGAGAAAGTCAAGGCGATTCCATCGTGTTTGTGGAAGGTATTCCTAAAGAAGACGATGGCATCGTCTCTGACTCCCGTCTAACCCATTTGGTCATTTTCGACGACATGTTAGGAGAAGACGAAGAAGAAATTAAGCTGGTTCACGCGCAAAGGGCATCACCGTAATGCCAGCGTCGTTTACATCACCCAAAATTTGTTTCAACAAAGTAAAGCCCATCGCACCATCAGTCTCAATGCGCATTACGTGGTCTTGTTTAAAAGCCCTCGAGATAAATCGCAAGTGCAAGTCTTAGCCAAACAGTTAGGAACGCCTTGGCTGACTCAGGCGTACGACGATGCCATTCAAACTCCACACGCCTATTTACTCGTCGATTTGAAACCTACGACTCCCGAGGATTTGCGATTTCGTACCCACTTGTTTCACCACTGGTGCCAAGACGGAGGGCCTGTCCTGTACAAGTCTCCGTCCTCGACTTCATTTCACTCCCCATAAAAAAATCTATAAAAACCTCAGACCCTTTTTCGTCTGTCTCACACAGTGTGAACATGACGTCCCTTCAGCCGCATCTTCCCGTCAAATTGATTCGTGCCTTGTATGGCATCAGTCGAGAAAAAGATCCACAAACATGAGCTCGTGTCTTAGAAGCTAGTCTCAAAGAAGTCTTACGATGGTTCACGGTGACGGCACGTCAATTACTCCAAGGAATCATTCAGATTCCTCATCAAACCAAACGCTTTTTCGATCGAAACAAAGTCGCTTTGGTCCAACTGGCCGATCCCCGCATCGACACTCAAACCAAAAAACAAATCATTTTGAAACCTGGAGGGAGCGGTACTCTAGGAGGGGTCATCATTCGCTCACTCTTAAGATGGGATCCTAATGCCCCCAAAGTTATACCCAAGACAAAAGTCCAACGAAGCCCCAAGAAGAAAAAGACCAGGTCCCCAAGGAGAACTTCTCCAGTGGCAGGACCCTCCTCTGACCAGACACCACCACCACCCCGGAAAAAGAAAAGAAGCCCCCAGAAAAAGAAAAGTCCACAGAAAACTAGTCGCAAGAGAGGCACTTCGGCCAGGACGCAACCTTACACTCGCAAACCACGACCTGCCACGGCGGTGACTGCGTCTCCGGCAGCTTCACGTTTGTCCACTTCTCCGTTAATGACACCCAGAACTGAAGAGTACTTGGAGACTTTGATCACACCAAGAACTTCTCCGTTGATGACCCCCAAAAGAACTTCCCCAGTGGCAGGACCTTCCAATTTAGTGGCAGTGGCTGCTGCTCACAAAGTACCTTCTCCCAAAATCAAAGTTCAAGAAAGATCGGGCATGTTACAAAGTTTACTGGATTTGTCCAAGCAAGAACTGGCTCGATTTAGTCCGTTACGTACCCCTGCACGACGTGTCATGTCTGTCCTCAAACTAATACGACGTAAAGACAATCAGTGGCGACGCGTTCCAGTATAAAAAAGGCCTGTGACCAAGTCGGGTATCAGTGTTTTTTGGTGCTCCTGAAGACTCAAAGATGTCACCCTCCAGAAAACCCCAAGGAAAGAAAAGGAAAGGACTGCCACCATGTTTAGCCAAACATGGGGACATGTTATCTGTCCTGTCCAAAGCTTCTCCACCCCTACGAAAAAAACTCATTCAAACAGCCTCCAAAGAGGTCATCGATACCGTGTGCGAATGTTGTTTCAACGTGTTGAAAGGCACGATCCCTTTATCCAAACACCAGAAACAATGCTTAGGCAAACATCGTCACGTTCTTCGCCAAATGGTTCAAAAGAAAATTCCCATTCGTCAAAAAAAGAAGATGTTAGTGCAACGTGGAGGCAGTTTACCTCTCTTGTTAGGCCCCATACTGAAAGGAGTCTTGGGAACCATGTTGGGAGGACTGGTGGGAGCAAGATAAAAAGGCCTCGGAAGTTCCAAGATCTCAGAATCGACCCCTGACAACCCCATGGAAGGACGAAAACTAGCTTTAGTGCCTTACAAACGATGGATGGAATACCATCGGTGGCAAGAACAACACACCCCGCATTTACCTCCCAATCCCCATTTGAGCGAGATGTCCCAGTTACAACACGAATTGCAGTCCTTGATGGATCGCCAAGATTTGTCCAAAACAGAAAAATCGCAAAAGTACGGTCAACTCTTGCAACGACTGCAACTCTTTCACCAGAAAGCTTTAGACGAAACAGCTCATCCCACTCTGAAAGATTTTAAGACCTTGATGAAAAGTCCAGCACCATCACCAGTACCAGTACCAGTACCAGTAACCAAGACAGAAAAAGGAAAAGAAGAAGAAGAAGAAGGGTTTCAAACTCCACCAGAAAAAGTACGCAAGTTAACAACACCACCTACCTCCAGAATTGGATGGATTAAAAAGATGATGACCACCCCTTCTTCATCACAAGAGAAAAAGAAAGTGAAGACAGAAGTGAAGACAGAAGTGAAACAAGAACCGATATCCCCCGCTCAGACATCCTCCTCCTCTTCAACACCTATTGCCGGTCGCACACGCAAAGCATTGCAATCCAAGAAAATACCCCAAGAGAAAAAGAGTAGCATCCTCCAAGAGTGGGTGCCTTATTAACACACCAACCAACACAAAAAAATGGAAAAAGTCTTAGCCAGCATTTACTACGATCCCTCCCATCCTGCAGGTTACGCAGGAGTTCAAAAATTGTATCGTGCTGCCAAAACGCGACTGAAAAGTCTCCGTTTACCTCAAGTGCAACGATGGTTACAAGAACAAGCTACCTACACTTTACACAAACCCATTCGACGCAAGTTTGCCAGAAGTCGCACCCGAGTGGAAGGCATCGATCATCAATGGCAAGCCGATTTAGCCGATGTCTCTCATTTGGCCAGCTACAATCGTGGCTACAAATATTTGTTTTGTGTCATCGACGTCTTTTCCAAATTTGCCTGGGTCGTGCCCTTGACTTCCAAATCGAGCAGCGAGTTAGTGCGAGCCCTGCAACGGGTGTTGAAACAAAGCGGTCGTCACCCTCTTCAATGGCAAACGGACAAAGGCACCGAATTTCTGAACCAAGCTTTCCAAAAAGAATTAAAGAAACGTGACATTCATTTTTTTACCACCGAGAATCCCGAAACCAAAGCCAGCATCGTGGAACGTTTTCAACGCACTTTGAAAGAACGCATGTGGAAATATTTTACGCATCACCACACTCTGAAGTACATCGACATCTTACCGCACATGGTGCAAGCGTACAACCAATCTTACCATCGAAGCATTGGACGTACCCCGCAAGACGTGACTCCCGACAACGAAGTGTTGGTGTTTGAGCGCCTGTTTGGTACGTCCCCGACGAGGGCTGTCCCCAAGAAAAGTGGAGAGTTGGCCGTAGGAGATTGGGTGCGCATTGGCAAAACCAAACGCACTTTCGACAAAGGTTACTTACCTAACTGGACGACCGAATTGTTTCGCGTCACTGGACGAGTGCATGGCCGTCATCCTGCCGTCTATAAATTGGAAGACATGAACGGAGAAGTACTCAAAGGAACGTTTTATTTGCCCGAGTTACAACGTGTCACCAAAAAAGAAGACGACGTGTACGACATCGAAAGCATTCTCGAACGCAGAACCCGTAAAGTGGGCAAACGACGTGTCAAAGAAGTCAAAGTACGTTGGAAAGGATATCCACCCAGTTTTGATTCTTGGATCGACGCTTCGCAAGTCATCGACTATAAAAAGAAGTGACCATCATGCCTTTTCACACAGACGCAGCTACGTCGACCACTCCTCCTTCCCCTATTTCTTCTGTGCAAGATTTACAAAAACAACCCTTGTGGGTGTGGTGTGGAGAACATGTGCCTAAAACGCAAATCGTCTTTTTCTGCCAAATCTTCGTGGTGTATTGTGTCATCGGGGCAGCCATCGCCAATTTGAGTTTGCAACAAGGAGACAAACAATTGTGGACCATTTTATTGAGCAGTTGCATCGGTTACCTGCTTCCTAATCCCTCCCTGAAATTCACCTCGAACGGGAACCACGGGAACCTTGTGTCCAGTGCCAGTGCCAGTCACCACTCCAACCACAACCAGAACCCCATTTTGGGCGGACACACGCCTCTGACGTCCACTAACCCCTCGGACAGCCACAGAACTCTGGAATTATGAGTCACCAAAACCAATTTTACTTAACCTTACACAGTGACAGTTCCATGGAGGTGTTTCCCAAGAACACGTTGTGCTGTTACACGGCCAAATTACCTCAAGCCATCCCCTTAGATCACGAAGCCCATTGGGAAGTGGCTTTAGTAGAAATGATTCACCCGACCCAAGTCCTCAATGTCCTTCCCAATCAAAATTTTTTTGATGTGGAAGTTCATGACGAACAATTGCAACAGTGGATGGATAGCAATGTCAAATATGACAAGAAAACCCGTACACAAAAGTACACCACCTATCACTTGTTCATTTCCCCAGGCTATTATTTTAGTGGTCAACATTTGGTCAGCACCATAGCCTCCAGGTTTAATGCCGTGTTTCTGAAAGCTTTGGAGCATGTTAACAAAAGTGTCACCATGGAGTACCACAAAACAGCTCGTCGCTTCTTGATGAAATTTGAACGGAGTAAAATCATGTCCATTTTATTTTGTCCTGAATTGTATGACATGTTGGGCGGAGACATGAACCTGAGAATTAGCATGATGAAGAAAAGCGAATTACCCATCGTTTACGACAACGAGTCTTTTAGCAAGTTATTTCGTGCCCCGGTAGAACTGAACCAAGGACTGAATTTGATGTTTGTGTACTCCGATGTGGTGGAGTATAACGTGGTGGGACACACCTCCGTACCGTTACTGCGTGTCATTCCTTTCAAAGTGGATTCTGCCACGAACACTGACGAGGAAGGTGGAAACACTTACCACGTCCACCGCGAATTTGTACATCCTCACTATTTGCCTGTCAGTAAGTCGTATTTGGACACGGTCAACATTACTATAAAAGGAGATTTGGGACAAAATATTCCATTCACCAAAGGAAAAGTCACGGTGAAACTCCATTTTCGAAAACGGTTTTCTCACGATTCGTAAGTCATGTATCCAGTGTACCGAGGGGTTGCTCGACATCGAGGACACGGCTTAGGAGATATGTTAAAATCGGCCTTTCGTTCGGTGGCCCATGTGTTGAAACCGATGGTGACACGCGGATTGCACGCCTTGAAAGATGCGGCACTGACGCAAGGCAAAGAATTTCTCCAAAATGTCATCATCGACAAACAAAACCCTAAAGAAGCCTTCATGAGGGCAGGCAAAAATGTCTTGCTGCAAACGGGCAAAGACATTTTAGGCCAACGAGAAACACCTATAAATGCCCTGCACGCTACCGAGTCAGGCATTCAGCAAGGACAAGGCAGAAAGAGACGACGAAGAAAACAACCTTTCACCAGACTTCAAGCGAGAAAGGCCAAGAAAAGAAGAACCGTTCGAGACTTAGACGTTTTCGATTACTGAGAAAAGAGACAAAAAAATGATGCACCGAGAATCTTGCGCTTGTTCCAAGACGGAACTGGATCTGTTTGTCATGCCCCCCACGATGATGACGATGCAAGAATCCCAGTGGGTGGAATTTCACCCCGGCTCCTCACTGACCGATTCCGCTCCCATCGAGTTTGAAATCAAAGGACAGCCCGAAGATTACATCGATCTGAATAGCAGTTACTTGTACCTGAAAGTCAAAATTCTAGATAAGACTGGAGGTGCTATAGACGATGAAACAGTAGCTCCCGTCAACAATTTCATGCATTCCTTGTTCAGTGGAGTGGACTTGTACTTGAATAACAAACTGGTCAGTAGCAGCATGGATACTTACCCTTATCGTGCCTACCTGGAAAATCTCTTGACGTACGGAATAGATGCCAAGAACACTCATCTCAATGCCTGTGTGGTATGGGAAACTGACGAACCTACCAAGTTTGAAATATTGGAAACTGATGAAAAGAAAGACAACAATGATGGATTTGTAGAACGAAGAAAGAGAATCACGGGAGCCGACACAAGTTTAGAACTGATGGATCGTTTGCATTTGGACATGTGGTTGCAAGAAAAGTATTTGCTGAACGGGGTGGATGTCCGCCTGAGACTGAATCGTAGCAGTGCCGCTTTCCATTTGATGGCTGATAGTGACGGTTACAAAACCAAAATCCTAGAAGCCAGACTCTACGTACGCCGTGTGGAAGTGTTACCTAAAGTGGGAAACGACATCAGTCAGACGTTGAGCAGAACGACCGCCAAGTATCCCATACGACGCGTGGAAGTGAAAACCTTCACCATTCCCAAGGGACAGCGATCCATGATCGAAGATCATCTGTTCCAAGGACAGTTACCCAAACGTTTGATCGTTGGTATCGTCGATAATACAGCCTTCAACGGAGCTGCCGAAAAAAATCCTTTCTACTTTCAACACTTTGGCGTGTCCAAAATCGAAGTCAGTCGCGATGGCAAGACCTTGTGTACCCGACCTTTCGAACCTGACTTTACCAAGAAGAATTACTTGAGATCGTACTTGTCCCTGTACGAAGCCACCGGACAGTTAGGAACCAATACCAGTCACGGTATTACGTACGAGGATTATGCAGGAGGCTACGCTTTGTGGGCTTTCGATTTCACTCCAGACCAAGGCAGCGACGAGGGACATTTCCACCCTATAAAATCCGGCCAGATTCGTGTGGAAATTCAGTTTAAAGACCGAGACCCTGATGAAACGGTGAACGTCATCCTGTATGCAGAATTCGATAATACCATAGAAATCAACAGTTTGAGAGAAGTCATCCTAGATTACTAGAAACCATGGAAGACTGTTATCCCTCTTTACCTAGTGGAGAAACTTTAAAGATGGAATGTGAGGAGACTGTGGAAAAAATGTTGTGTTTTGAAAAAAAATTGTTTGATGTTATGATGTTGGATTATTGTTAAAAATGTTAGAGTTGTTGTTTAGTGTTAAGTGATTTTTTAATAAAAAATATTGTGTTTTGAAAAAAATTGTTTGATGTTATCATGTTGGATTATTGTTAAAAATGTTAGAGTTGTTGTTTAGTGTTAAGTGATTTTTGAATAAAAAATGTTGTGTTTTGAAAAAAATGCCTTTGTCTTTTGTTTAGCTATAAGAATGTTGGATTGATGCTCTTTCATTTCCTACTATCCCTCTCATGACACTCACTAAACGTTGCGACTCAAAAGCCGTGTGGGGGATGTTTTCCTTCACGTCCGCGCTTTGACTTTAAGAACCGGGTTGTTTCCAGTCTAACCATCCATTGTCGACTCATCCTCCTAAGAAGATCTGCTCCAAACTAGCTAAACTCAACGAAGCCTACGTGAATTTGCATAGGGTCAGACACAGTCTGATACCGAAGCCAGAAGAAATAGAGAATGTGAGAATGTTAAAAATCACTGAAGACCTGATAGAAGAGCTCTTCAGAGAAGAAATGAACAGGGAAAAAGAAGAATGGACAGAGAAGTACAGACTTCAGAGACAGCAGCAACAACAACAACAAGAGCAGCAGCAACCTGAAGCTGACAGAGGCTTTGTCGATTGTCGTATCGACACCAAAGAGTTCTTCTTCTCTTTCCGAAGAAGCAGACCTATCGCCAGAAAGTCTATCCTCAGAGGACATCGCATTCTTAGAAACTAAAAAAGAATGCCATAGCAAACAAAACAAAACAGCCCTTTTCAGGGCTACCCAATACTCTAGAAAAGAAATAACGATCGATTTGCCAATGTGTGTAGGTAGAGTAGTGTGAAAATAAACACTAACTCTTTTTTAAAAAAAATGTGAGGGTATGTGTTTGTGTGTTTGTGTTTGTAAGTGGTTAAGTAAGTTGGTATGGATAGTAGATTAAAATGATGTCTTTTTTGGTGTTTGAGGTGTATATTTGGGGTTAGATTGGATTCCTTTGCGTATGTGGATAGTCTATTGAAGTGATTTATAAAAAATTTTAAAATAGTGATGGGTAGCATAAAAAAGTGAGTGAGTGTTTCTTTTAGGTCGGCGCGTTGTTTTATGGTCAGGATCTAGGTAAGATCAATTTTATTTTTTTTAGGGGATGTTCTCGTTCACGTCCGCGCTTTCACTATAAATTGAAACTCGTTCGGCAGTCCAGCTACCCTTGTTGATTGATCAACACCAAAAATGAACACGAGACTGGAGAAACTGTTGGAACTTCATGTGCATCTGGAATATGCCAGGCGCATATTAAATGAACTGGCCGCGGAAGCCATTGTGGAGGAGGGAAGGATAAGAGAGGAGGAGGAAAGAAGAAACAAAGAAGAGGAGGAGAGAAGATATAAAGAAGAAGAGGAAAGAAGATACAAAGAGGAGGAGAGAAGATACAAAGAAGAGGAGGAGGAGGAAAAGGAGAGAAGAAGAAGAAATTTCAGAATCCCAGAGAGCGAAAATTGGGATTCTGAAGCGACATATCCTGCCTCTGCTCTCTCCCCCAAAAAGGTAAAAAGTAACTGGGGGACAAGATGTGTATGTGGCGCCAGGCCTGGAAGGTGCCACCATTAACCAGGTGTCCATGAAGTTTAAAAAAAACAGCCCTTTTCAGGGCTACCCAATACTCTAGAAAAGAAATAACGATCGATTTGCCAATGTGTGTAGGTAGAGTAGTGTGATTATAAACACTAACTCTTTTTTAAGATAGTGTGAGGGTATGTGTTTGTGTGTTGGTGCTTGTAAGAGCTAAGGTATGTTTGTGGGAATAGTAGATTATGGGTTTCTTTATTGTTTCTTAGCGTAGGTGAAGAGTATAGTTAGGGTTCTGTAAGCGCTCACGTATGATTGTGTGGATAGTAGATTATGGATTTTGTTTATTGTTTCTTAGCGTATGTGGAGAGTATAGTTAGGGTTTTGTAAGCGCTCACGTACGATTGTGTGGATAGTAGATTATGGATTTTGTTTATTGTTTCTTAGCGTATGTGGAGAGTATAGTTGGGGTTTTGTAAGCGCTCACGTACGATTGTGTGGATAGTAGATTATGGATTTTGTTTTAATGATTTGCGTGTGTAAATAGTAGATTTGGGGTTTGTTTATTGTTGCTTCACTTATGTGGATAGTATATTATATGAAATGAGAAAAGTAGGGATGTTTTCTTTCACGTCTGCACGATGTTAGGTCATGATCTAGGTAATATCAATTTTATGTTTTAGGGGGATGTTTTCCATCACGTCCGCGCTTTCACTATAAGAACCCACAAAGTTTGATGTTGGAACCATTCTAAGGAATAACTGAGACAAAAATGACTCAAGTATCAGTTCTATTTAATTTATTGAGAGACATCTATTTCTGGATAATGGATGTAGAATATGTTTTAAGAAGAATAGAAGAGGAATGGAGGCATGGAGATATGAAAGACTTTGTAACGAGTCAAGTTCAAGGCCTAAAGACAGCAAGAGATATCATAGCAGGGATGATTGAAGAAGAAGTCAGTAAGTCAAGAGGCTTCATTAACCCACCTTACTTCAGAGTGGGAAGTTTGAAGGAAGCACTGGATCATGTCATCCAAGTCCGGTGCTTCCTAGAAAAAATATTGTACTGGACAGAGTGGAGAAATGTAAAATGGGGATTGGAAAAGGTGAAGAAAGGGGAAGATCTGATGAGAAAAGTAATGGAGGAAGAAGTAGAGAAGATTAAAGTGAAATGGAGGGAAGAAAGAAAAGATGTGGAAAGCAAAAAGAAACAGACAGAGTTTGAGAGGATGAATGAGAATTGGATCAAAGTCCAGGAAAAGTTTAGAGCCTTGGGCCATCCAGACTGGATGCCAGAGGAGAAAAAGAAGAAGAAAGGAATAATGGAAAAAGTGAGGACTTGGTGGAAAAAGTTAAGGAGTTAGAAGAAGAAGAAGAAGAAACCCAAAGGCCCTTTTCAGGGCCAGCCATATTTCTCGAAAAGAGATAGCCTTTCCATTGCCTACCCCTGTTTTTTAAATTTAAATTTAAATTTAAATTTAAATTTTAAATTTTTTTTTTAAAAATCCAAAAAGCCCAAACTCTATTCCCCATGTTAATTTTCCTTGTCCCTAGACAGACCCAAACTCTATGTTAAATTCCCATTGTCCCTAAAGTGACCCACGATTTCTCTCCATGTTAAATTTTCATTGTCCCTAATCTGACCCAGGGGTCTTTTTAATGCTAAGTCCCATTGTCCCTAATGTGCCCCACTTTACTACTAATGGATAAATGAAATATTTGTAAATGCCCAGATCTGCAAATATCTCCAAATCATTTTCAGATCTTGTCATTTTAACGGTGACATCATTAATCACATATCATTCTTCCAACAGACATCTTCGACATTTTGTGGGCCCTGAGTGGCCGAGTGGTCTAAAGCGCTCTCCGTTACGGATCACTGCCATCTCACCTCTGTCTGCGTGGGTTCGAATTTAGGATTCAGCCAATGTGGGTATGTGAGAAAGCTTGCCAGTAGCTTCTCATGGGTCGGTGGTTCTTTCCGGGGATTTCCCGGGTTCTTCCTACACCAATAATACTGGCCGCCATACATAGCCTGTCGTGTGCTAACAAATGGCGTTAAACTCCACAATAACAACAACAATAAATCTTCGACATTTTACAAGGATAATTGAAAGATTGCTCCATGCCTGTCAATGTCATTACGTGTTTTACTACATTTCAAGTTTGTCTTTTCTATCGGCGTTAGGGAAAAGTTTGATAACGTTTAAACATGTAAATTTAACGAAGACTTCAAAATGCAGTCAAAATTCAGTTATTTGTAGAAATGACTAATAATCAAATTTTTAAATGGCTGCTTTGTTGTTCGTGCATTTGTCCCTATATCAAATTTTGCTGCAATACATACATACATACATACATACGCACGCACGCACGCACACACACACACATACACATACATACATACGTACGTACATACATACATTCATACATACATACATACATGCATACATACATACATATATACTAATTCAACAGGAAACTCATTCAAATATAAATTTAGTCTTTCCGAAAATGTTGATAACAGATGCATTTTTGTGTAAATGCAATTGGCTATACGGCAAATGTATAAATGTTTTCACTATAATGACCTCGTAATAATCGTACGTTTATAAGGTCCTTCTAATATATGTAATATGTGTATATACGTGAAATGTACCACAAATCACTCGTTATAATGTGTGGTTATGTGCGAAATGTACAACATATCATTCGATCTAATGTGTTTGTGTGTGTGTGTTATGTACCACAAATCACTCGTTATAATGTGTGGTTATGTGCGAAATGTACAACATATCATTCGATCTAATGTGTTTGTGTGTGTGTTATGTACCACACGTCACTCGTTCTAATGCAAAGTGTATGCAAATTGTTCGATATATCTCTCTTTCCAATGCATGTAATGTAGATGTGTATGTGAAACGTACCACACATATCACTCTTTCTAGGGTATGAAATGTGTGTATGCGTGCGTGAATGCTTCTGCGAAATGTACTACATATCACTCCTTCTAAAGTGTGTAATGTGTGTGGGTGTGTGTGCGAAATGTACTACATATCACTCCTTCTAATGTGTGTGTGTGTGTGTGTGTGTGTGAAATGTACCACATATCTGTGGACAAGTAAGAAAAGTCAAGTTATATAATGGCAACTTTTGTGAAGTTATAGTAACCTAATATGGATAATGCTCTCAAATATTTTTTTATTTTTTCATGGGCGTAATGTTGTTAATTGCATCTTGCTTGGTCTGACATAAACGTGTGGTTTGATCAACTTTTCTCTTCATTTATTATGATACAAACATTACAGAATAAAATGAAATCCGTTTTCTATATTATCGCAAATAGCCGTTCCTTAATAGGCATATGCCGTTCACGACAACAGTATCACGGCTGTTTTCCAGCCCTTAAATGGGCAGGTATCTCACATTAGATAAACGCGGCAAATCCGCTCACGTACTTAAATTAAGTCTGGGACTTTCACCTTGGTCGCATGTCCTCACTTAGTCCAAAATGTTTTCAGTGGTTCTTCCTCGCTGTTATTCTCTTGTCGATTACTAGCTACACACCCTATCAACATCCGGGTCCAACTCCAAAAGTCCACTGTCTGCTCCCTTTGAAATCTTCGTTACTACACCACAGTAGCAACAGAATTTCGATATATATTATCCACCAAAGGATTTATTTTAACCTGTCTTAAACATATACAAAAAAAAAAAAAAAACATTTTTAAGAGAACATAACACACGTGCATATCACCACTCAAGGGAGAACATTGGCAATCAACACTGGAGTTCTCACACGGAGATGGAATGCATGCTTTTTTTTTTTTCTTCAAAATTTAATTTTGTCGGTAAGGGTAACTTGCAGGCAAATCATTTCTTTCATAATTTGTTGATGTATGCACGCAACAAAAAAATATCAAAGGAATTTTCTACGTGCACAAACTTCTTTCAGGAACATATTCATAACCTAGGTCTCAATTTCTCCACTCGAGCCCAGGCAAACTTTTGCACACACCCTCAATTTGTATGATCTTTTATTTTGTACGTTTACTTTCGGTAAATTTTCTCTCCGATAAAAAATCCTGTACTGCTTGTATCGATTAACTCTAAAAATGAAGTAAGCTTTAAGAGGTCTATAGTTACTAAATACAAAAATCCTCAAGAATCCATAGCGATGTTTTCAAAGCAAAAGCCCCAAGAAGCACTCGAGATGCAAATAACATTAAATATATCTTTTAAAGACTGACCCAAAATTGAAAAATGCTATTCTAATTAATGAATTTGAAAACTTTTCGCGTACAACTAATTGCTACATTTGTCACATAAAGATCAATCAAAAGCAATTTAAATGAAACCAGCTGTGTAAGCTGTATTTTTTAAAACCCTTATACATCTCAGTGTTACTAAACTTGCGGTCAATTCCCATTCCCAACCACCTACCACAGAAAAATATAAACGCTATTTTGAAAATAATTATAACTGGAAATTAGCACAGTAGTCACGAACACTAAATATTTAAGAAAACTCAAAAGTAACGGAGAAGGGTAAAAATATTTTTCAGGAGGATACATGGTTTTCATTGGGTCAAATGTGCTCCATGACATAACCGTCTGAACGTGTCATTGTAAATGCCTTTAATTGTGACATCTATACTTTGCATATTGTTTTGATACATGAAAACTAAATTTGCATTCCTTGACTTCTCTCGAATATGTATAAAGATATCATGGTTGAATAATTTCTGTTTCATGTACACTTTAAGGTGTACTTATCACGATGCTGGAAGTTTCAACACATCTAGATAAATGTCAGGTTATATAGCTCAACGTAATGAAAATATTCAAAGTATAAGATCTGAGGGCGTTTGTCTGTTTTGCTTATTCTTTTAATTGTACGCAAACGCTGAAGTTATGACATGCCTTCATCGGGAAAACAGACGTGATTCTATACTTTAAGAAACCTGAAATTAAAATGCATTTGGACCGTATTAAACACTGAAAGGTATTCATTTTAATCCACTCAGAATGTATGTCTGTTGATGACAAATAATAACGTCCATCAAACAGACAAAATAATAAACCGATATATATGTGTGTCTCTTGTCAAACCCTTTCATTTCAGGAGCTGGACGTTACCCACAAACTCCTAATAAGGCGTTGAATTTATTTTCACTTGCAGAGGCAACCGGTATGTAGGATTTTCTTTAAATGTCCTTATGCATACGACTCTATCTTACGAGTCACGGACGACGTTTTTGAAGATAAACGTTTCTCCGTCCGACGAGTCATGGACTACTCTGCTCTGCAGAATATCAATCGTTTCAAAACAGCATTGTTTTAGAGTTTTTAGCACCTGCTTGCTCAACATTTGTGATGATAAGTATCTTCATGTATCGCACGTTTCTCCTGAGAACTCTTCAGTGTATGGTGATAAAGAGAAATAAATGGTTTTCTCATAGTAGATAATAGTATTGATATACACTAGAGGAACTATCAGATCTGCTTTCTTTCATGGAATTTCAATGAAAGAACGACTGGCCTTTCAGAATATATCTCGAACACTAATCTGGCATTTTTTCTTGGAAATATCGATTATGATGGTGATTGTATCAATCCAAATATATAAGTTACCAAAGCTCTGTAGTAGGGATGAACATGTTGAATTCACAAATTTGTATGCAGCTAAATTGAAGATCGCGTCAATTTTAACTTGTCAGTATAGAATTATTCGTTAAAAACAGATATAGTTGGTGGAAACAAAGTTCGAATAAAAACAACAGATGGTGTCTAAGATTGTGAAGCAGCTGTTTTTGAATCAACCGTCGGGATGGCATAAGTTCACTCTTATGACTCTAGGTCTAAAAATAGTAACAACAAGTGAAGCCAACGATTCAAGCAAAATCGACAAGCTGTTTATTTCTCCACAATAGAAAGTGAAAATTCAAACCACACCTCCCTTTTTGGTGAATTAATTCCAAATAATCATAACTGTCCTATCCCAAGTCAAAAGAGTTTCGAATGAATTCAAACAGACTTGAATATTCTGATGTAACACAATGATGTAATTCATACTCTCTTCGAATGAGTTCAACATTATTCCAAAGTAGTGTATTGTATATAAGTTTATAAGTGAATGAGCACTTTAGTAATTTCAATGAATAATATCTGTTGTCAGCAACACAAATACAAAATCTGATCATGGATTCCCACAAACTCACATAGAACAGGAATAAATCACTTGTTTATCAAATCCCTATTTATACGCACTTTCTTTTCCACTAGATGTGAATCATTCCAGTGGAAAACTCCAGTAGATGGTTTGATTGATCTTGCGACAAAACAATTTGTTAAGCGTAAAGTACTGATTGGCTATTGTTATATAGTCATCAATGGTCAGTGTCGTAGATTCGCCAAAGGTGAACTTTGAAGAGAAGGAGAAAGGTCATTATCTAAAGCATTACATATCTGAAAGTCCAGTTGTTTACACATATGTCAATTGATTTTTAGGAACAAATTAAACGAGATAAAATATAATATCCTGACTTAAACGAATGGTTATCGAAACGATATAACTAGGAGGAAGAAAGAAAAATAATTCCCTTCAGAAGAAGTTATGCTGGTCACTTGGATGATCAGTGGCAAGCACGCGTTGTTGACGTGCAAATTGATGAAACATACATCCACGGATGCAAATACATGAATGTCTTGACAGTGGTATGTTTTTTTAAACAACATACGCGTGATGCATAGAGTAAAAACGAAATAGGTAAAATTCATACACGACTCATTCACAAACACCTTTGAGGAGGGAAAGCCATTAAATATACTGTCATAGCTATTGTATAATGTCTACCAAGGTACAGAAACATTATGGCTGATACATGTCAGAGCTGCTATATGATATGTACCGAATACAAGTATTTTATGACTGATTAATGCAGTAATGTTGAAGATAGTAAAAAGCAAGCAGTTGAACTAGAAAAAGATAATTTTAATCGTAGACATCCTTAAGTATGTTTGGGTACATTTCATTGCAGTTGTCCGTGTCGTTAAATAAACAGGCTTGGTATATTTTTTAATTTAAATTCTTTTTGAGTTACGCAGTTGTGATTCCCCTAATAACTTATATACTTCTTTTTTAACTTTGTTCGTCTTAAACGAATATTGTTTGCACCTTAAACCACAGAACTGTCTAAATGGAACACCATTCAGGTTATCTTTCAAACATTGTGTCGCTCGTAGTAACACAAATATGTGTTAGATAGTCTGTTGTATCATGTAACTTGACTTTGTCTTCATAATACTTTATGTATAGCCTATCGTGTACTGAAAAATGGCGTTAAACCCTACAACAACAACAACAACAACATAACACTTTAAGCATGTCTACTTCAACATCCATGCAAAATGAATCTGTATACGCAGTGGATCTGTATACACTCTGAATCTCCATACGCAGTGGATCTGTATACGCAGTGGATCTGTATATGTAGTGGATCTGTATACACTCTGAATCTGTATATGCAGTGGATCTGTATACGCAGTGGATCTGTATACACTCTGAATCTGTATACGCAGTGGAGCTGTATACACAGTGGATCTGTATACACTCTTAATCTGTATACGCAGTGGATCTGTATACACTTCGAATCTGTATACGCAGTGGATCTGTATACGCAGTGGATCTGTATACACTCTGAATCTGTATATGCAGTGGATCTGTATACACTCTTAATCTGGATACGCAGTGGATCTGTATGCGCAGTGGATCTGTATACGCAGTGGATCTGTATACACTCTGAATCTGTATGCGCAGTGGATCTGTATACGCAGTGGATCTGTATACACTCTGAATCTGTATACGCAGTGGATCTGTATACGCAGTGGATCTGTATACACGCTGAATCTGTATACGCAGTGGATCTGTATACACTCTGAATCTGTATACGCAGTGGATCTGTATACGCAGTGGATCTGTATACACTCTGGATCTGTATGCGCAGTGGATCTGTATACGCAGTGGACCTGTATACACTCTGAATTTGTATACGCAGTGAATCTGTATACACTCTGAATCTGTATACGCCGTGGAGATGTATACACTCTGAATCTGTATGCGCAGTGGATCTGTACACACTCTGAATCTGTATGCGCAGTGGATCTGTTTACACTCTGAATCTGTATACGCAGTGGATCTTTATACGCAGTTGATCTGTATACACTATGAATCTGTATGCGCAGTGGATCTGTATACGCAGTAGATCTGTATGCACCTTGAATCTGTATTAGTCATAAGCAGTCTCGCTCTACTACCGTGTTTTATTTCTTGTAATGGAATCTACGTATCAAACATTGCTTACCTCTAGCACAGTAAATATATCGCACATTTGTTTTTGAATGTAATGTTCTTGCCTTTTAACCTGGCAAATACGTAATCAACGTCTTGTCTAACTGAGCCAACGCTTAGTCAACGTCAGTAATAGTTCTCCGTAATAGTTCTCCGGGCATATGATAAAACGTTGTCACAGTTGAAAAAAATATTTGTATATGTATATGTTTAATGTTGTTGTTCTGTTTATATTACTGTATGCAGTGTTGTTCTGTTTATTTTACTGTATGCAGTGTTGTTCTGTTTATTTTACTGTATGCAGTGTTGTTCTGTTTTTTTTTCTGTATGCAGTGTTGTTCTGTTTATTTTACTGTATGCAGTGTTATTCTGTTTATTTTACTGTATGCAGTGTTGTTCTTTTTTACTGTATGCAGTGTTGTTCTGTTTATTTTACTGTATGCAATGTTGTTCTGTTTATTTTACTGTATGCAGTGTTGTTCTGTTTATATTACTGTATGCAGTGTTGTTCTGTTTATTTTACTGTATGCAGTGTTGTTCTGTTCATTTTACTGTATGCAGAGTTGTTCTGTTTATTTTACTGTATGCAGTGTTGTTCTGTTTATTTTACTGTATGCAGTGTTGTTCTGTTTATTTTACTGTATGCAGTGTTGTTCTGTTTATTTTATTGTATGCAGTGTTGTTCTGTTTATTTTACTGTATGCAGTGTTGTTCTGTTTATTTTACTGTATGCATTGTTGTTCATCAGTTTAAAAGAGGTACATTTTAAAATCATTTGTTGCCTTTTCCTTCTGATTGTTAGACAGTGCAATGTTTGATTATTGTTGATCAAGCAGAAAAACGATAAATATTTTAGTTTGGTTTAAAACAATATACGTAATGCTTCCAGTTCCGATAATGAATGATATATATCTCTTTGATTTTCAATGTACAAATTATTTTTGATAGAGTTGGTGGTGTTATCCAATTGTCATCAATCAGTTTATTTTCAAATGAGATACATTATTTTCATTGGGAATTTATTCTCTCGAGATAATTGCTAGTATTTCAAATGGTCACGGATGTGTGATGGAATCTCCAACTCCATTTCTAAAATGCAACCAATATCATAGTCACACTGTGTTTCCAACTGCCATTTTTCTGCCCATTCAGTTTGTTCGTCAATTAATGACCATCACTTTAACGTTTCTTACTCAGCTTTGACTCCTTCCTCGACTTATATATCACTCTCTTATTAACTGTGCTCATATATATATATATATATATATATATATATATATATATATATATATATATATATATATATATATATATATAAGTTTAGAATGAATTAAAATCTAACAGTAAAATTGACACTCACGATCCGAATGTTTTGGCAATTAAAGACACTTGGTAGTAGTTGGAAAAACAACTCCAGTTCTCTCGAAGTGTATTAATTATTTAGCTTGAGAAAATCAACCTGGTATGTTCCAGTGAGAAGGTAAAATAAATGATATACGGCTTTCGAAATAAAATTCTCTCCACCAGAATTATCTCCTGTTTAAAAATTAGCTTTTTCTTGAATAACGTTTGGCAGATGGAAAAGAATATACTGCATATGTCTGATATGTCAGGTAATTACAGGTAATTAAAGAAGGTTGTGATATAGTTTTTCACCAAACAAAACTCATCTGTTTATAAAGTTGGGGTGGTGGTGGCTCCTTTTTTGGTTTTTGTTAATTTTTTTTTTTTTTTTTTTTTTTTACAACTTTCAAAACATTAACCTTTCCGATGGTTTTGGAACCATATTACAGCCAAGTCTTTGTCGGTTCTATAGGGTCATTATAAGGTTTTCTTGGAAGTACACTTTCATGATTATCCATTCAAACTGAAGGCGATTTGATTGGTTTGGTATATTTTCTATGTTTCCCATGCATAAGCTAACATTCTAAATGTGTATATTGCATGAAAATGTTTCTCACAAACATTTTACTGATATGTTTTCCTTCGTTGTTTATTTTGAATCAATATTGTTTGTGCTTCTCATTTTCTGGAATAAAACTAAATTGTGTGCATATTTCCGTATACCTCTAGGTCTCCTTAATTAATCTTGACGATTATAATTATTATCATTATTATTATTATTATTATTATTATTATTATTATTATTATTATTATTATTATTATTATTATTAATTTTATCAACGGGGGCCCCGAGTGGCCGAGTGGTCTAAAGCGCTCTCCGTTACGGATCACTGCCATCTCACCTCTGTCTGCGGCGGTTCGAGTCTAGGATTCAGCCAATGTGGGTATGTGAGAAAGCTTGCCAGTAGCTTCTCGTGGGTCGGTGGTTCTTTCCGTGGTTTTCCCGGGTTCTTCCTCCACCATTAATACTGGCCGCCATGTATAACCTATCGTGTGCTGAAAAATGGCGTTAAGCCCCAAAACAACAACAACAACAACAACAACAATTTTATCAACGACCAGAATATTGACATCTTTTTCCTGACAGAAACATGACTAAAAAAAGCAGGCGATGAGCCCAAGCGTGCGGATCTAATACCCACTGGTTACTCCATCAAGTCGTTCCCTCCTAACTCTCGCAGAGGTGGAATTGCTGTCATCACAAAGAACCACATGAACAAACGTCTTAACCACACCACAACATTCAATTTCGACCACACATTGTTTGAACTAGCCCAAACCACACTCACACACAGAAGCAAAGGTCAGTCCATTTTTTCTGCCTATACCGCCCTCCTCCTAGTAGAAAAAAACAAGCTGACTGAATCTCTCGTTTTGGAGCAGTTTCCGAATCTTCTGGAGTGTGGAAATTGTGGCAACCTGATTATTCTTGGAGATTTCAACTTTCACTTTGGCTGTCCCGGAAACCCAAACACATCAAAACTCATAGATTCTATTAAAGTTTTCGACCTCAAATAGTCAGTTAACCAACCCACCCATAAACATGGTCACATTTTAGACTGGAGTCTTCTTAGACCTGATGATAACATTCTACGGTCCTCCCTGGTATCCCATCACCTTGCATCAGATCACCTCTGCATTAATTACCATCTTGACGTATCAGTCCCTAACCCTCCACCTTTATCTGCTACTTAGAGAAACCTCCGTATGATAAATAGAACCAAACTAATGCACGATTTCCAAGCAAACCTAACAACTTGCTTACCTCATTCAGCAGAACAACTCGATAACTGTCTGCGTTCATTGCTCGACAAACATGCCCCAGCTACCAAGTGCAGAGTATCAATTCAAAAGTGTTCTCCATAGTATAGCAGTGTTAGGGACCAGCTTCTCACTGCTAAAAGAGACCGCCGTAAAGCTGAGAGGCTTTGGCTTTCCACCAGACTCACTATTCATAAGCAAATATATGAAGTCGCTAAGAAGAATGTCACAAATGTAGTCCATGCAGCGAAATCAGCCCACTACACTACGATGATCATAGACAGTTCCAGCTGCAAAGAACTCTTCGACATTACTAACAAGCTAATGTCAAGGAACAAATCTACACCACTTCCAACTACCTTCTCTCCAGTCGACCTTCCGGACATGTTTGCAGATTTCTTCCGTGACAAAGTACAAACCATTAAAGATAAGCTTGACATCACAATTTCAACTGACTCGTCGTCACCATACAGTTGGGACACAGAATTTGAGCAGCAACCATTAGCGGCATCTGAACCTATCTCTATGCATTTCGTACGTACAGTCCTGATGAAGAGTGCACCAAAGTCATGTGAACTTGACCCAATTCCATCATCACTGCTGCTTGAGTGCTTAGATCCAGTATTGCCTTCACTAACTGATATTATTAATACCTCTCTCTCATCTGGGGAATTCCCATCATTTTTCAAAACTGCCATTATTAAGCCTCTGTTGAAGAAACCAACACTAGACCATAACGATTTAAAGAACTACCGCCCAGTTTCTAATCTCCCATTCATATAAAAATCTTAGAAAAGGTTGTTCTATCCCAGTTTGTATCTCATCTGAATTCAAACAGTCTTTTTAGCAATGTACAATCTGCATATCGCCCTTGCCACAGTACTGAAACTACTCTTCTATAACCAGGTAATGACATTCTCTCTGCTTTGGATAGCGGAAAGATTACAGTCCTCACCCTCCGTGATTTGTCTGCAGCATTTGACACAATAGATCATGATATATTACTTCACGTCTCCAGCATGTATTTGGCATTCATGATACAGCCTTACTGTGGTTCAAGTCCTACTTGGTCAACAGGACACAAACTGTATCTGCAAATGGAATACACTCCAGCCCAGTTGATCTATGTTGTGGTGTTCCACAGGTGTCTTCTTGGACCTGTTCTCTTCATTCTATACGCTCAGTCGCTCTCAAGTGTCATAGATCATCATCCAGTGTCTCACCAATTGTATGCTGATGACACCCAAATATACAAATCTAGCCACCCAACTGAAGTTGATGCTACCATACAAGGTGTAGAGAGGTACGTTTCTGATGTGAAATCATGCATGACATGTAACAAGCTGCAGATGAATGATGATAAAACTGAGGCCATTCTGATCACAACACAAAGACTATCTAATTCACATCCTTTACCTCACACAATGAATATCAGCAACACCAACATTAAATTCACACAATCAGTACGAAATCTAGGTGTTACTCTGGACAGTTCTCTCACATTACACCAACATGTCATGAATATCTTTCAGTTGATGCCGCTAAAACACTTGTATGTTCATTAGTACTTTCAAGACTTGACTGTTGTAACTCACCACTGTCTGGGCCATCTTAATATCTGCTCCAGAAACTTCAAAAAGTTCAAAGCACAGCTGCTCGGATCATTCTTAGAGTATCATGATCAGAGCACACCTCCCCGCTGCTCTGTACCCTACACTGGCTATCCATTCGATCCAGAATCAAACACAAAATTTGTTCTCTGTGCTACGTTTCACTGTCAGACTCTAATCCAACATACCTATCTGACCTCACCCATGTGTACACACCAGCATGATATTTTCGCCCCTCTTCTGACAATCGAATATTCATTATTTCCACTATGAAAACAAAGTCATATATACAGCGTTCTTTCGCATACCAGGGCCCAGCAACGCGGAATGAATTGCCCACTGAACTTAGACACAAAGACACAGTAATCCCATTCAAGAGTGCTCTCAAAACTCACTTATTTCGACTGCAAGAACAAACTTAAAGACCTAATAATGTTTCCTACCTTAAATATTCTCAGCATGTTTTTTTTAATGTTTTCTAATTTCATTGTGTGTTTTTTTTTATCATATCATTCTATGCTTTTTTATCTGATAGGTGTTGTCTGATGTTGTAAAGCGCTTAGAGCTTCTAAAGATTAGGCGCTATACAAAGTCCTCATTATTAATTTTATTCATTATTAAAATATTTTCTTAAATATATATATTTTTTTGCCACTGAACTATATTTACATCAACACTAGGAGGGCGAGCGTGAGATTACAAAATCACGGCGTGTCCAAAAATGATATAGAGGTGCCTAGTACCAAAGCACTCGCCAACTTATTCTGACAGTGTGCATTTATGGGTTTCCATGACTAGATTTTCTGGAAAATGTTAGTATTGAATATGACCTTAATTAAGATGATTCTTAATTTATGGGCACATGTCAATGTACACGCTTTAAATCTGGAACTCTATTATATATATATATATATATATATATATATATATATATATATATATATATATATATATATATATATATATATATATATATATATATCTTTGATCGAAATAAAAATGGAATCATTTTTATGTATATTGCCACTCTTCCGCCACTACACATTCACTGCCTCCTAGATGGACAAATACACGTACACCATCGACCTTATACCATTAAAATGTGAAGGTATTGCTTTGGACAATGTTGAAGGAGTGAACGGATACATACACTCACACAGACCTTGATAAATTAAATCGTGCGTTGAGAATACCACGAGCTATTTGTTATTTCAAGCGCGGTGAAGAACTAACGAAGGATATAAAGAATTAATAAAACAAGTTCCAGATAAGTTTTAAAACAAGTGGCAAAGGTTTATAGCTTTCATAATAAAAACGACTCGAGTAAATGATGGGCGAAAGTCAATCACTTAACAACGTTATTAATCAATTGATGAATTAATTAACAAAATATAAATAGATAAATATGTATTCTTGGAATAAATATGAAAAGCACGATTAATTTAGTATTTATTGTGAATATTAAAATATATGTCAAACATGGTTATGAGTATCTTGTCATCAAACAGAAATGCAGCCAAATATTTACTATCACACATGGCAATCGTCATAATAATGTATCTTTCATTTCTTCCCGGTAGGGAAGGTTGCTTTGCTCTGGTGTCTGGTAAGTTTTCAGTTCTAGCATGATCGTTTTTAAACCAAAAAAATTTCCTGTGGGTGGGGTGGGGTTGGGTGGAAGAAATGAAATTCTGCTCCTTCTATGAATGCCACCGACCAGTCCATGACAAGATGTTGTACATTTAGTTCAGAGGACTGTTTGGAGGTAGGCATTACTGTCATATTTTGCATGATAATTATGCTTTCTCTTTTTTCGATGATACTTTTTTGGTTGTCAATTGCATTCAAGATTTAGATGACATTACAGAGAATGCATCCGATTCCATATTAATTTTGTAACTCGCGTGATAGTCGGCAACATGATCGTTCGTTGGATGACTATTGGGGTATTTCCCCAATTATCCGGTACGGTAGACTGTTCCTCTAATGTATTATTAAATATGGAATGTAAATGCAAATTTATTTGAAAACCAGGCTAATAGTATTGCACATTGGCAACTTCGACGTCAATCCTTAGTCTGGTTCCATGAACACTCTCCAATCCGTTACTCTTCGTCGTCATAACGAAGAATAATGAAGTGGGAATGAGGTTAGGGAGCCAGGCTAGTCAATCCTATGCATACTTTTGTTTAGCAGAAATAGCCGAGAGCGTTCCGGTTGCGGTAAGGAAGTCGGCGGATTACAAAATGGCAGCGAATAAAAAAAAACAGGACGAAAAGCATCTTAAAATGCTACGGGATATGGTGGCACTGCCCAACAATAAAGAATGTTTCGATTGTCACCAGCGAGGACCCACATATGTTAATATGACAACAGGATCCTACGTTTGTACCGCATGTAGCGGATTGTTGTAAGTTTTACTTTGGATGCTGGGTGGGCTTGATGCGATGATCAGATCTGACAGGTGGTTTCTTATTGATTGAAATCACATCGTCTGAATAGCAGTTTTTGTACATTCCTGTCACTGACGTTAACAAAACCAAACCCACGAAATGGAAGGAATTGAATTCCCATAGTATTCTATCTCGTAGTGTTCGGAATGATGGGTGAATGTTCAAGTGCAAGTCACACTGATTATTCGGCGTTCCATTTAAAATTTATGTTACTGAATGTTGGAAAAAATCTTACATAATTATCTTTTCTGAAATAAATATATGTGTGTGTGTGTGTGTGTGTGTGTGTGTGTGCATGATATTGGCTGCAATGTTGACCTTAAATCCCGGCCCATTACAGAATTGGTCCATAGACAATTAAGAAATCATGAATCTCATGATTTTTTTGTAGTCATACAATGTAAGACATAGCACAGGCTGGTTTCGTTTTAGTGCTAAATGTCTTACTATCCAAATAACGGCCTTGTAGAGTGTTTCGATGTCGTGGACATCAGGAAAATCTCACATTTGGCAGCATATATTGCCACTCTTCCAATAATTTATGTGCAGTTAATATACTTGTTGTGTTGACTTTATCCTGGCGGAATGAAAATATTACACTAGCAAATGGACCCATTTTCATGTTTCTATTGACAATGACATACATTTGAATTTGTTGCAGTGTGATGGTAGTTGAGGTATGCCAAAATATGTTTAAGTAGGTTCATGAGTCGGATATGTTTCTTGAACAAAACGAAACGTTGCTTTACAGTTCCAATAGGCATAATATATTTTTATGTTTTGTTAAAGAATAATATTTCAACTTAACCAGACTTTGGCATTCCCAGCTTTCATCACTTTCCAGTCAACTGAAATGTAGGCCAACGAAACTTGAAAACAGGTGCATTTCTTTTGTGAGAATTTGAATTTATTAGAGAAAAGACACAGTTGTGTGAGATATTCCTGAGAATTTGACTTTCTTTATGATGTTAGTCGACATAAAAACACACTACACAGCGCTGTTAGTTAGGCAGTAAGACCCTGACGCCCAGAACATAAATATCAGCTTCAAGGTCTTACATATAGGTCTAGGAATTTTGGTGACCCTTACCTTTGATCTTATAACACTTGTTGTTATTGCTCCAGTGCTAGAAATCACTATAAACTGCCACACTACAGACTTTATAGTGATATGACAGAAAAATTATTAAAGCTATGTTAAAATTCCAAATCACACACACACGCACACTCATTACCCACAGCAAATATTGAAATAAGAAAAAACTAACAGACAATACATATTAAATATACATAACATTGTGTACTTTAACATTGATTTTGCTTTATTTATTTCTCAGGGTATATATATAAATCTTTCAAGGAATATAGATGTTTGAGGCTTGAAATGTAGCGAATAATTGCCATTTAATAGTGTTTATAATGAAGTTATGAAAATTACACCCATTACTGAAATGATTGGTACTGAATGTCTACCTAACCTGTATGACTTGTATATTAACTGGATACTAAAAATCATACACAGATGTCTGAACAAAAAGATATTGTAAGATTTTTAAAAAATTTAAATATTTCTTCACAACAGACACATTTTATATCCATATTACTATTATATAAATTGAAGACCAATTGGAAGAGCACCCAAAGGGCTGATTTGAGGAGTACAATTTCTTTATGGGCTGAGAATGTTAGTGAGCTGATTCATCAGTTGGCCAAGTAATCCCTGAATCTACTGCAATATGTCTAGTGTTATGTTCAGCCATCGTTATAATTTGTAGTAAGAGATTTAATCCTACATACAGCCCTGATTGATTGAATCCACAGAGATCTCGGAAATGCTTAATTATGTATATTTCCATAGTATAGCAGTGTTAGGGACCAGCTTCTCACTGCTAAAAGAGACCGCCGTAAAGCTGAGAGGCTCTGGCTTTGCACCAGACTCACTATTCATAAGCAAATCTATGAAGTCGCTAAGAAGAATGTCACAGATATAGTCCTTGCAGTGAAATTAGCCCACTACACTACTAAGATCATGGACAGTTCCAGCTGCAAAGAGCTCTTCGACATTACTAACAAGCTGATGTCAAGGAACAAATCAACACCACTTCCAACTATCTTCTCTCCAGTCGACCTTCCGGACATGTTTGCAGATTTCTTCCGTGACAAAGTACAAACCATTAGAGATAAGCTTGACACCACAATTTCAATTGACTCGTCGTCACCATACAGTTGGGATACAGAATTTGAGCGGCAACCGTTAGCAGAATCTGAACCTGTCTCAATGGATTTCGTACAAACAATCGTGATGAAGAGTGCACCAAAGTCATGTGAACTTGACCCAATTCCAACATCACTGCTGCTTGAGTGCTCAGATCCAGTATTGCCTTCATTAACTGATGTTTTTAATAGCTCTCTCTCTCATCTGGGGAATTAAAAACTGCCATTTTAAAGCCTCTGCTGAAGAAACCAACACTAGACCATAACGATTTAAAGAACTACCGCCCAGTTTTTAATTTCCCATTCATTTCAAAAATCTTAGAAAAGGTTGTTCTATCCCAGCTTGTATCTCATCTGAATTCAAACAGTCTTTTTAGCAATGTACAGTCTGCATATCGCCCTTGCCACAGTACTGAAACTACTCTTCTATAACCAGGTAATGACATTCTCTCTGCTTTGGATAGCGGAAAGATTACAGTCCTCACCCTTCTTGATTTGTCTGCAGCATTCGACACAATAGATCATGATATATTACTACATCATCTCCAGCATGTATTTGGCATTCACGATACAGCCTTACTGTGGTTCAAGTCCCACTTGGTCAACAAGACACAAATTGTATCTGCAAATGGAATACACTCCAGCCCGGTTGATCGATGTTGTGTTCCACAAGGGTCTGTTCTTAGACCTATTCTCTTCATTCTATACACTCAATCGCTCTCAAGTGTCATAGATCATCATCCAGTGTCTCACCAATTGTATGCTGATTACACCCAAATATACAAATCTAGCCACCCAACTGAAGTTGATGCTACCATCCAAGGTGTAGAGAGGTGCATTTCTGATGTGAAATCATGGATGACATGTAACAAGCTGCAGATGAATGATGATAAAACTGAGGCCATTCTGATCACAACACAAAGACTCTAATTCACATCCTTTACCTCAAACAATAAATATCAGCAACACCAACATTAAATTCACACAATCAGTACAAAACCTAGGTGTTACTCTGGACAGTACTCTCACATTGCACCAACATGTCATGAACATATGTGAGGCTGCATATCTTGAGCTGAGACGCATCAGCTCAATTCGCAAATATCTTTCAGTTGAAGCCACTAAAACACTTGTTGTGTTCATTAGTACTTTCAAGACTGGACTATTGTAACTCAATTCTGTCTGGTTCATCTCAATATCTACTCTAGATACTGCAAAAAGTTAAAAACACAGCTGCTTGGATCATACTTAGAGTACCACGATCAGAGCACACCTCCCCGCTGCTCTGTGTATCCTACACTGGCTATCCATTTGATCCAGAATCAAATACAAAATTTGTTCTCTGTGCTACATTTCACTGTCGGACTCTAGTCCAACATACCTATCTGACCTCACCTATGTGTACACACCAGCAAGATACTTAATGCTTCTCTTCTGACAATCATATGCTCATTATTTCCACTATGAAAACAAAGTCATATGGACAGCATTCTTTTGCATACCAGGGCCCAGTAACATGGAATGAATTGCCCACTGAACTTGGACACAAAGACACAGTGATCCCATTCAAGAGTGCTCTTAAAACTCACTTATTTCGACTGCAAGGACCAACTTAAAGACCTAATAATGTTTCCTACCAATTTTTTAGTGTTTTTCTGATTTCATGTTGTTTGTTTTTGTAATAATATTATTATGTTTCTTATCTTATAGTTGTTGTCTAATGTTGTAAAACGCTTAGAGCTTCAAAAGATTAGGTGCTATACAAAGTCCTCATTATTATTATTATTATTTGGACACCTATTTTTGATCTGGGATGCAGACAATCACTGAGGCGGGAGTCCTTCGTACGCATGTAATAGGTGTGCGGCATAATTCAAAGACTTGCCAGTCCTGCTTCAGCCACCTGCTTTGTCGGAAAATGTGTTGATCAATTAGCTGTGCTGATATTTACAATAACAGAATTCAGTGACTGAAAGACCTCTTGATATACATACATGTTGCCATTATAAGAGTACATCAGAAAGAAGATGATGCAATAGCTGGGCGGCCAGTTTAAAGGCTTTGACTGGCGGCTGGGTGGGAAAATGTACTGATATTTACAGTGATTGTATTCAGAGTCAGAAAGACCCAGAGATGTACATGTGGTCATCTATAAAAGTACATCAAATAAACAACTTTAGCTTTTGTTATTGTGTTCATTTCCGAATGTATCGAAATAAGTAGTGCACGAAAATCAAGACATGTTGAGACTTAGACAAAATGCCATTCGTAAATTTCAATAAGTATTTTGGGGTTAAACAGCAAACTTACGTAGATTTTAACGAGATTCACAAGAGTGCTAAGCTGCTAGAATTGATAGCTTGGATAGGACAGTAGCTAAGTGTAAGAAAGTGTGTGATGCCTAGCTTAGTGTTTGGAATAAATCCTTACTTGGATTGACAAAATTCAATATCACTCTGATGTATGAACAAGAGCTATTTAAGAGGTACATTGACTGACCCTACTTTTTTTTAAATGCCCTCGCCTTAGCCTGGTTAGTTCTAGTGTTTGTAGTGAAATGTATTCATCAAGACATCAGTAGCTAGGCCTACTTTTGATATAAACTGCGTTGACAAACAAACTCTTGCCCATTCACAAACATTATGTTTTGATAGCTGATTGACCATTAACCCTTTTTCAAGTAAGGTAGCAACTATCAATTTCCTCAATGATACCCTTTGATGATAAAACATACAAACATGTTTTTTAAGATCAGAATCGGTGATCTGGATATATATTAACTGCCTCTTGTACACTATTTCGTCATAAAATTAGTTGAAACTGTAAGTGAACCAGTAGGCCTAACAGGAAATAATGGCGGACTTCGTTAAATCTGGGATGTAGCAGTTTATTAGATTGTCTGTTTTTGTGCGTCATCGGGCAGATATTTTCAGAAAAATATACAAATCATTGAAAGCAAAGCCAAGATATTATTTTATTAAAGATTTAACTTTAAACTTCAAATTATGTAATTCAGAAACTTAGAGGACAATGCTATGTTGTGGAATTCGCGAGATGCGCTTTAAAGTCTTAGCTGTTTTCCGACTTGACATGTATTTGCAAAAATACGGGGGAAAAACTGCAAGTCAGATACTGTTTAACCATTGCCTAAAATTACTACAAGGACGTAGACAATTAAATAAACAATAAATTTGCAATCCTGTCAGTGGACTGTTGTAATGAAGCTATATTAAAGTGAGTGATTACATTACGGAAACCTCTCCATCTAAAAATATATGCATTCATGACTGTGTTGATTCTGTAGGAAAGAAGAGACTGCAACTTTTGATGGTGGGACTCCTTTTTTTTACCAAACTGGGAGTCTTGTACTCCTTGTTTTAAAATCCTAGCGAGATTTCTGATCTAGTGGCAGTGTTGATCACATGAAGACTTAGGAATGAAAATAATTCGAGAGAAAAATTTAGCATTCTACAATAACACTAATTTCTGATTTATACTTTTGTAACAGTATGAAACATTTTGATTAAATGTCACCCGGGTCAAATACAATTCTCAGAAAACTTTCTGCACATTTCTGTAAAGGTTATTTGCACAAGAAATTGTTATGGAGTTGAAGAATAAAAGTCCAATTTAAAGAGATTTCATTTGTTATGATGTACTAAGGTCTGGCCTGTGTGACTTCACTTTATACTTTTAAAATCACATTATAAAGAAGTCACCTTAAAATTGATACTTGCTTAGTAGACACATGTCAAATAAAAATCGATTTGTGAATAGAAATTTGCTTACCAAGAACTTTGCTATTTTCATTCTTTTGCAGCGAAATTAAAAATATATTTTTTTAATGTGGATTTTGCTTTCCTAGAAAAACACTTCCATAATGTGTTAGATATTATCTGATATGGTAAAAATTATATGGATTATTTTTATTTACCATTACCTGTCATAGTCAAATGCTTATCTTTCAATACTTTTCCATAAGGAGAAGGTTACCATATTCCATCATCCATGGCAATAAAGTAAATAAACAATAGAAACTGAAATGAGTCTTTTGTCTGCTATGGAAATTTCAGCATAACGATACAAGTGAACACGCAAAGTTCCATGGCCCCACAAACAAACTGTAGACTTGAAAAACCAACAAAAATGCAGCACTTTATGTTGGATGGACAAAAAACATATAACTAGGATACCTTTATATCTTTGTATAGATGGATGTTTTATGTTTACTGATGATGAAATTACAGTGAACAACTGAAATTAACAAAAATGTTAAAAATTTTGTCTTACGTTGCTAAGAATATAATGTAGCAAACTGTTTTGAACAAATTCAAATCCTAAGATGAATACTTGGATGTGCATGGATGACACTTGAGAGTAAAGGGACATAATATACCCTGGCAGAAATTTGCAATAGGTAGCAAATGTCGCAGGCTTTCAGTAGCTAACAAGAAAACTTCTTCCCAGGGACCTGGTATCAAGTTCAAAGAATCTTGTAAAATATGGACAGATTTCATTTCATTGTTCTTAAATATTATTTACATCCTAGATTTTGACCCACCATTTAATTCTGTCTTTCAGGCGTGGATTAAATCCACCACATAGAGTGAAGTCAATATCGATGGCCAGTTTTACACCAGAGGAGATGGAGTTTCTTAAGTGTCATGGAAATGAGGTATGCATGGATGTTAATCTTTACATGATCTTTGATGCTTTCAATTTATTAAGGGAAAGAACTCATGTTGAGCACAATTGAGGCATAGATATCACTTATTGCTGAGTCATTGTCAAACATTTCTTGTTTATTTATGGTGATTGGATTAGGAACCATGAAGAAAAGTGGTGCATTCTGTCAGTTATTTTTTCTTCTAAACAGTTTACTTGAAATTGACTAAACAGTGTTTTATACTTTATACTTGTCCATTTGGTAACCATGGTAGTATGCTTTGTTTCTTGTCAGTGTGGTAATAATGGTATTATTCTCACCTACACCCACCTAGCTTCTTGGAAGGGAATCAGAATATGCAGTTTCAAATATTTAAGATAGAATTTATGTTATTGATTTGGGTTACATTTTTTTTGTTGGTGGGTCCAGTTGGGGGGAGTGGGTGGCAATGGTCTGGGTTTGGGGTAGCTGGTAAAACGACAGTTACTACAGAATTAAAAGAATTCAAAAGGCATGATTGACCACTAGACAACTATGCTAAAACATCTGCTCTACAAAGAAAGTTTAATTGTCTGGTGATGAATTCCTTCATGTAGTTCTAAAGAAGATGCATAGTCCAAAGAAACATATTTGTTGCTTTTTAGCTTTGCTGTTATCACCAAATCGGATCAAACCAATCTCTTGCTGAAAATTTCAGTAGTAATTTGTTAATTGTGTTGTCATTTTCATAACTTTCGTTCTTATAAATAATTTGTATAGCTGTGAAGTACATCACGTGATACAGTCAATTTTGTTACAGAATGCTGAAGTTTATTTTCACTAGTTACTTTTTTTTTTAGAGCTTATCAGTTTCAAAGTAATGAGACTGAGTTTTCAGTGACCATTCAGTTAAATTCTTTCATTAATTTCTTCTTTGAAACTGGCGGTTCATTTTCAATTGTTATTTCACAAAATATTTAAGGTGTTCTCCAGGTATTTTGTTAAATAAACATTCTTCCACTTAATAAATAATCTTTCTCCTAATTCCATGCCCAATCACTTGAATTAATCTTTTCTTACTTCATCTTGGTTACATAATTAAATATAATAATTACCCGCTTCCTTAGCTGTTATATTTCATACCTGGCTTTTAAAAAAAATACTGCTAGAAATTATATTGTTATCAGTTGTCCATGAATCTTAAAAACCACGTGAAAAATTAAAGTTGTGTGGACTCAGTGGATATGTTCAGATCAATCTAAGACAAAAACTGTATCTATTTTTTCATCTTATGAAAATGGAGTTGTATTATGCAAACTGTTGCCAATTTGTTTTATAGTGTAACCTGTTTTATGTTATGCTGCATCTGTGGTAAAGCATAGTAAAAAAAGTTTTAATTATGTTTTGTCACTTGACATGAAGATATGCACAAAAAGGTGATTAAAGTGACTCTTTGAACTCGTGACACTTGCTCATTCATTTTATGTATTTTTCCAACTTCTTGCTGAAAAAAGGTAATTTAGCACAAATATTACAAGTCCAGAATGGACCATAAATTATTAGTTTAGGTTGCTTGGACACTTACTATCTCTTGCTTCACTCATCATAGTAATTCCTGTTCAAATTCAGTTTAATAATGGAGTTTTTTTAAAAGTTCTGAGAAGGAATGGGGCCATATTTCAATTCCAAACACCCAAGAAGTTAACTGGGAATTTTTCTTAAGATCTTAGACTTTAGTGAAGAGATATGGTGTAGTGAAAGAAATACATCATTATCTAAATTGAAAGACGTGATGAATTTTGGCATGGGAACATTATATAAATTGGAAATAAAAAAAGTACTGTGTAAATATACAGTTCACACATTATGTTTTATGGAATGCCCACATACTCTGGTGGACATGGAGAGAGGGTCAGAATATTAAGTGCCCAATGTGAGTAATCGAAGTCCTCTTCCCCAACTCCATCTTGTGGAAGTCTGTCCAAGATTTTATTGCAGTCATAATGGATTTTATGGCACTCCTTGCTGATTCTGTTGTGTTCATTCTGTGAGTCAATGCAATAAATAAACAGATGGGGACACCTATGGCATGTGTCAATTTCATACATTTACATGTACGAACTATTCATTGGTAACATTGCTTGGTGGTATTTATCAATGGATCAAAGCCAAACACAAACAGAAAAAATAAGAGGTTTTCAAGGATGGTCCTGGCTTTTAAAAAGTTGTCACAAAAAAAATCACCAACCTCAATATTTTGTTGCCTAGTTTCATAAAATGTGGCCAGAGCAAGTAGTGAATATTTTTCCAAGTCTAATGATGTAATAGGCAGTGAAAATTGAAAAAGATGGGATAGTTATTACTTAATTGACAACAAGCAATACAGCCATAATATTACAAAGAAAATCATTACATGACTGTTTTGCACTAATTCCATGGTCTTTGCATCCCGCATCACTGTTAGTGCATAGGTATGACTGTTGTCACCTGAAATAAATGCATCATCAAATGTAAAATATCTACTTTCCTGACATATGCAGTCTCTGTCTCTCTTTTTTAAATAGAAGTATCAGGTATTAAGCAAATCTGTATTATGTATATTATTTTCCAAATAATCGTTTTGTAAGGAAGTTTTGTTAATGACATTTTAATACTAAGACAATAATGTTAATATCGACAGATATGAGCAAGAACACTGGAACAATATCACATGTACATTTTAGATCTTTCCAAAGTTTTGTCAAAAAGAATAATATGGCATTGTATATTTAAAAAAGATACATGAGCTATGGTACGAAATGTTTTTTTCACTCTTAAGCTTGGAAATAATATTTTTTTTTATGAGAGAGTATAAGTTTATTTTTTAAAGATTGTGTGTTCTGCATTGACAGTAGTGCTCTGGCTGTTACTGTTCATGGCCTGAACAAAGTTATTTCAATGAAAAAAAATCACTTTCTGTCCAGACTTTTTTAACGGATCATCATGCATCACCAGGCACTGGCTGAGGAGTGACATACTTTGAATGCGGCCACTGTGCTTGTTAAGTTGTTATTGTAGCCTCCTGACTCGACAGAGCAGTGGTCAGTCACAACAGTCTGTCATATATCAGCTACTGTACAATGTCGTGTTTTGATGTTTTGTTTCTAAAAAATTAATTAAAAGAAGTGTATATGTTTCAGAATATACCCCATCCCCTCCATCTCTCTTTCTATTCCAACCTACCCACCTCACCTACTCCATAGTGTAGGGGTGCATAACCTTTTTCAGCCAAGCGTCAGATTGCATTTCGAAGATCACTCGAGGTCTGCAAACACTAATTTCTTCAATATAGATTTCTGTGTTGTTTTAATTTGCTCTGAGGGCTGGACATCACACATTCATCGGCTGCATCCAGCAGTAGGTGAAAGGAATTGAAGTCTTAAATGACATGAATTAGGGCAGTTCCTAGTAGCTGCATATCAACGTCACGCTTCATTGTTTCAAAATAAACACTGCTGAATGAAAATGTTTCTTGTTGTCACAGAATCAAACACTTTGAAACTGAGAAGATATTACTTTGTGATAGGTTTTAAATGTGCCAAATTTGTTTGTACAGTATTAAAGACTAGTCTCTGTCAGTAACTATTGATGTGATAAACAAAGTGATTTTTATGAAAAATGTTACTTGTGCATCTATCATCAAGCACCAGGAGCGACATTATTTGCTTTGAAATTAGCTGTCATACTTGTTAACAATGGCCACTCAATTTGATTTGTAATATGGACTGATAAACATGCAATTGCAGTGCTAAAAAAATCAGAGAGCCCGATGCCAGAGGCCCCTCTAATTTTAGATTGGGCCCATCCTGTATTCGAAGTGAAGGGCTTGTAGGAAAATAAAATTAATTTCCCTGAGGAAACTTTGCGTTTATGAAATGTGTAAATGTATTTTCAAGGTATTGACATACCTGCCATAACAGAGCACTGTCTAAATGAGATCACCTACGTGAAATTGAGATTTGATTTGAATCCGATTGTAGCATGGCATGTCGTGCTAAAGTTATGATTTAATATTCCCACACCCCCTGACACTGTTGTGTTTCAAGAAAAACACAGTTTTAAGTAATCATCAAACAAAAAGAGAAGAAAAAAAACCCAAAGAATAAACATTACTTTTAATATATGCCTCTTATATGTAGCATATATAAACAGTAAACAGTCCTGATTGGAGCTGATATAAAATTATTACTTGGGTATTTTAAATAGTGGCAATTGAAGATAACACAAGTGTTGTTAGTTTTCATTGCTACGCTGGCATGCTTTACAGAGTAAAACTACATCAACCAGGAGTTCAAAAATTTATTTATGTTGGGCTTTTCTGATAGCTAACCTAAATCGGCTTAAAAAATTAATTACACCTGAACTTCCAACAACAGAAATGATCATGTTTTGTATTCTGTATATGCAGTATAATCTGTCTTCAAAGAAGCGTTGATGCTGTTCACAAACTTGTCAAAAATATACATATGGCTGAAACATTCTCATTCATTGCAATGTTATGTGATTACTCTTATTTTTGTACACACGTCCAGCATCTCTTTGATTTACCTTTAATCGGTTATTCCACTTCCTGATCCTGCCTATGCACATTAGCACAGTGGGCTCATCCACTGCAGCCTTGTAACACATCTCACTAGGTATTGCTAGCCAATTAAGTAATATGTGAAATGGTGGTTTTATACCTGACCACTTGCCTTTAATTGCCGCTATTTAAACTGCCGAAGGGATAGTTTTCCATCAGCTCCAATCATGACTGTTTACCATTTATACAGGCTACATATAACAGGCATAGTTGGGATTCAAGTACAAAATCGTATTTTTAGCATGACGTCATCTTTCAATTTCATTTCACTTACTAGGACAGTGGTGATCTGATTGAGATTGCGCCCAGTTATGGCAGGTATGGCAACTTCAAAATACATTTACACATTTCATCAGCGTAATCAAAGTTTCCTCAAGCAAATTAGCATTTTTTCAACAAGCTCAATGGGCACCTCACTTAGAGGATGGACCCAATCTAAAATTAGAGGGGCCCCTAGTGTTGGGCTATCAGATTTTTTTAGCACTGTTTATAATATATATAATTTTTACATAAAAGTAAACAAATGTATTTTTTAAAAATCCTGAAATTTATTTGTGGATCTAACTGAGCCGGTTTAGCTCAGTACTTGAAGTTCTTAGTACATTATATATACTAATCATTATCATATTTATAACATTTTTTAAAAAAAAGCTACCTTCACTAATTTTAAAAGTAGTGCAATAGGAAACATGCATGTATGTTTGTGTGAGGTACACCTTACATCTAAACTTGTCAGAGGACCAAACCAGCAGTCCTTTTTGTAGATTTTAAACTGTTGGTTATAGAATGCAGCATCCCATTCTTTAAAGAGTTTGAATAAAATCAAGAGGATTATGATAAACGTAAAAGCATGTCTAGTTATTGAGAAAACATGTCATATGGACATATCCTTAAGTCACAAGTACTAAACAGGCTGGATTAACAAAAGTGTATACTGAATAGCGCTTTGTATATTTCATTGTTTGGGAATGATGCTAGCAATTAAACAAATGTGGCCATGATGTGAACCATGAAGTGGAAATCAATGACAACAATATCCATTGACAAAAAGAGTGAAAGGATTAAGGTCTACCTTGGGAACGTGTATTTTCCGTAAAACACGATGCATATTCTTATGTACTGTTTTGTATTTACCCACCCACCCATCCCTTCTACAATGATAACATGTACTTTTAAAAACATTTGTGATGTTATTGCATACTTAAAACAGTGTTTTCAAAAGTTCATGTTGAGATTCCTGAGCATAGCCATTTAGTCAATTTTACCTGACAGTGTCAAACCATATCTATCAAGATTTAGTTGTGCCTTCAGTGTTTGTGATTTACACATGGTGGCCTGACACCAAAATTTAGTTGTCCTGAGCTGCTGGGCAACAGGCTTTTTTCATCCTGCAATACATTTATCTGAAAAGTTGGGGAATTAATTATTATTGTGTTGACCATTGCACTTGCGATACATTTTATTTTGGGCATTAAATTTAGTGTAGACCTCAGCATTTAATAAAGTATTTGAATGTTTTGACTGCAAATACAAGTACAAGTATGGTAAAATATTCATTATTTTACGTTGTTTTTGTTTAGTTCTGTCGGAAAGTATGGCTAGGACTGTATGATGCAAAGGCAGGATTGGAACCAGATTCAAGAGAGGAGCAAAAAGTCAAGGATTTTATGCTTCAGAAATATGAGAAAAAGCGATACTATGTTGCTGCAACAGAAGTGATGAAAGAGGAGGCTCGACAGATAAATGAGGGAGCCCTCAACAAGCAGCCTGCAACAAAACCTCTTAAAGCCCTACTTGGTGAAAATGCTCCACGATTAGTGGTAGATAATCAGGTCAGTAGTTTCATTATTTTTTTTACCATTCATTATAGTGTTGCAGTTTCTGATACAACAGACGGTCATTATAAAACTGGATGAAACAAAGATCAACTTTTGCATCCTTTAGGGAAGTCAGAATAGAGATATATTGCATAACATGTATAAATAAATTAAAGAAAGTGAAATTCAGGTATTGGATACAGCCTTGCTGTTCCATTTGAACATGTACTTTATTATTCATTTTGTGAAAATTTTGACGTGTTCTTTTTTTCATTAAATAAATATTTTCAGTTTTTAAACACACTTATTAATAAGATATATGATTCTTTTTTTGTTTTCCAGTAATATGAAATTGGTCTTGTTATGTGTTGTTTAAGGATATATTTCAGCCATGGCTAATAACTTTCACCTCATCTTGAGTGCTTTTAATGGAACAATTAATAAGCAATGGTCCTTTATCAGTCATCTGTCTGTTACCTGTTTTATATTGCCATTTGTCTGATATAGTTGCTCAAGGTAACATTTCTGGAGGAAAGTCATGAAATTTGGCAGACAGTTTCATCCTGAGGTTCATGTTCCTATATGAAAATATTGTCCCATGGACACCATGGTGTCTATCTTAGCTCATTAACCCCTGGAGATTTTTGTCATTTTAGCCTGCAAGGCAAGTAGGAAGCACACTTTGGGGGCTACTTCTGAATACATCCAAGTAAATCAACTTGCAAGAGATTTTAGTTTAGCCTGCAGCCTAGTTGTGTTAGAAACATGTTTTCATTGGCTATTTGGCTTGCACATGTGCAGAAGGGTAAAATTTAGTTGTTTATTTTTGTTGTTGTTTTTTTTTTTTTTGCCTATTTGAACCCATCATTTTTGTGTCCTGGCTCCTTTTTACTATAAATCCCCATCTTATCCCACGTTTTGCAAAGGTTCTCCTGACTGTGTGCAGGTAAGGCTGGTCTGCCTTATATCTGACGCCAAAAAGTCTAAAATCTGGACACAAAATCGGATTCTGAGCATGAGCAAATTTTGTGTGTAGAAACCAAAGTCAGGTCTTAAAGAATATGTTTTTCCCTCTCTATTTTGTAATGCGACTGGAAAGTGCAGATTATTTGGTACCATTGTAGAGCTGCATCTGTTTTTTTCTGTGATACCACCCATTTTAGTGTATCTTAAATGACCATGATGCTACAGAGCTCGGAAGTAGGGTATTACCTCCGGATGCTTAAATGGGGCACCAGGGGTTAATGAGTTAATAGCTTGTTCTCATTATTCCTTCACACAAATGCTTTGACTTCCAACATGGAAGCCATAGTGGCCATCATGACAATTTTGATGTCACAGCTCCTCTGGTATAGATAGTCATATCAAATTGCGCTTTTTTCCCCGAAATGTAGATGGTATTAATCTGGCATCACAAAAAGGCTGCCACATTTGCCATCTTTAAAGTTTTGTTCTTACATCTTCAGAACAGATAGTTGTATCAACTGAAACTTATATTATAAGTAGTTCATCCTTGTTGAAATTGATGCTTGAATGACTGCCCCACATGGTTGTCACACTTGCCGTTGTGCAAATCTTGTTATAGCTACTTCTTCTGAATGGATGGTCATAATGACATGGGATTTTCAATAAAATCCTTCCAGTAAAATGTACTTGTTGCTGTATTAAGATAATACTGAGCATACCTTTTCAATCTTGAACATTTTCTTATGTGTGCTTTACATGAACAGATGGTTCTATTAACATTGAGTTCTCACCTCCGCTCTTCAGCAGTATGTAGCTGAATGATAATATTGCTGGTCTGACCACCAACATGGATGTCATGGCAGTCATCATGAAATTCTTGTTATGGATACTTCCCCTCAATGGATTGTTATATTTACATGGGTTTCTCCATCAATTATATTATCTGATCACATTAACATTACTTTCTGCTTTCTCCAAAATCCAGTCCTCCCATACCACCTTCTGATGCACACATGTGACACCAGGGGTTAATGAGGTAAACACTGTAACAATAATAAGTTCTGAGCGGTTGTATTGACATGAATGCTGTAACAAAAGCAGATTCTGAATGAAAATTATGCTGATCTAAATTCCAACATGGCATCCATAGTGGCCATCTGAAAAATCTTGTAACTACTTCTCTTGAAGGAATGGTGGCACTGACATGGGTTTTAACTTAAACACTTTTCGCAATATCTCTATGGTCCCAAATGATAATGATGCATATTTGACCACCAGTATGTCTTTGCTATTGTGGACAAATCTGAAAAACTGGATCTATCTATTCACCTTTGGGTCAAGTCAGAGTCACTGTTTGTATTTCATGGAGCTTATGGCCGTCGTGAGTGCTTTATATTTAGCTATTTTTCAATAAACAATTTGACAGTTCTGATATTGATTTCAAGGTCAGGTGTCTTGGCTATGGTTATCTATGTTATCTGTGATATCTTCTGATCATGATAACAAACAAGTGTGAATGTAGTTTTATCAATGCCAATCTATGGATATATAAGAAGAATTCATGTAACTGAAATGATGCCATTTCAATAACTTGGTAATGAAAATATATTATGGATTCAACCAAACTTAATATGTGGGTATGTCTTCTTGATAGTGTCTAAGATGAGTTCAGTGATCTTCTATTCATAATATCAGGGTCAAGGCCATATTCCATGGTACAGAATGTGTGTACTGTACATATCTTGCAAACATGTTATGAAAATATTTTTGTTACCAATTGTATTATATTAGTGTTTTTCAAGAATATCTTAGATGACTTCAATACTTACAAGTGAAAAACAAGAATAGTGGGAAAGAAATGGATTCCTGCAAATTCTTTTGTTCATTGAAGCAATGGTGATTTTGTAGTACTCTTCTTGAAAGCTTGATGCTTTTCATAATTTTGCAGTATTAGTGTCAAAGTAATATATACCTTCTTAAAAATTCAGTGAAGAATTTATTTCTCCAGAGTAATTTCCTATGCATCTTGCCAAGGTTCTAATATATTACCCATATCTACACCTTGGTCGATCATCAGATATTTTGTTGCATTGTCCCTGCAACAGCTGTTGGATTTCATGAGTTGTCTCCCTCAGTATGTAACATTAGCTAATCAATAGCATGTAACAGCAGTGCATTGCACATCGGCTGAAAATGGTGAGGCAATCGACTTGAAAAGGATTGTTTGTAAGTTTAACATCAAAAGTTTGACTACATATCTGAGAGAAGTCATTACAGGTGTATTTGAGAGAAAGGATGTATTTGTACAAACACAGATCAAATGTAGGAAATTGCCTATTTATGAGTCCATTCAAGTTGTGTGCTTCCCTTGTCTAGATCAGATTTGAACAACTTCATTTTGATTGTATGCAGTGGCTTGCAGCTGCATCCACTGAAATTCATGGACCCATCATGCTCAAATAGCCTATCTATCTAACAAGGTTGTAATGTTAACACATCAGAACCTTGGCTAGTGAAAATGCTTGCAGGGAGAATGTTGATCACTGTAAATATCATGAGAGAATGTTGGGTATTATCTAACCTAATAGTGATACTCAGTGTAATCCAGTTTATCTGTAATTTACTAGCTAAGATCTGGTGTTCTGTACTCATCATTTCTAGTATAAATGCATGCACTTTATGACACTGTTTATTTCCCAATAGGAGGATGAAGTGGCTTTTGGCCTAAGTGATAATTTCCAATCAATGACTGTATCAGGTAACAATCTGACTGAACCAGGTAACTCAGTCATTGACATACTGTCTGACATACCAGCCCTGACTGTTACTACTACTGCTGAAGAGTATCAGGTACCGATACAGATATTGTCAACATTACAGTTGACCCCCTTTCCCATCCCATCATTGTCACCAAACCAAAGCTTCCACAGTATCATAAACTTTATTATTAGCTTGCCTATCTTCACTGGCCTACCCAGTTCTACATTTTAATTGATGTTATTCAGAGCAACATTCCTATCAAAATCCATGCCTTCAAGAGATTGTTAAATTGCAAATTCTTACTTACTCATTGAAACCTCTTTATAAAGGACACTCAGGGAATACAAAAGTTTGTTTTCTAATTCAGCTATTTTTAAAAATATGGCAAATGAATATAAAAGTAAAATTACAGAAAGAGATTTATAAATTAAATGTCTGTTGTGTATGATCATGCGTCCTTTATTAGAGGTTCCCCTGCACTGAGACAGGCCTCACTGTATTATATTGATCTGAACTACATGGCTCCCTGCTTGAATCCCCCTCACAATAGAGGCTGCATAACTTGCACCTGCATCATTACTGGGCTACCTCACTATAGTGTTATTTAAGTGGGCCACATAAGTGAGGGTGCCATATACAGTACTCCTTTATTATAATGTTGTCAATGGGATTGCTATAAAAACTGCCTTATAATAAAGTACATGATGCATATACATGTAATTTCACTATTGATTTATGAAATGGGATCCATGATCATCTCTGTCTTATGGCAGTAGCTGTGTAAAAATGAAGGATTTATAGTGAGGGAATGATGTACTAAGATAAGTTTGGTTAAAAGTAAACTAAAATTGCATGTAGCCACTTTTCAGCTGCTACTTATGGACAGGAAGTAGTTTTTATTAGGTTACTGTTTTTCTTCTTTCAAATATACTATGCTTGGTTGACAGCTGTAAATCTTTGACTAAAATAAACAAGAGGTGCTAAGTAAATATTCCATTGCCTTACATGGATCACTGAAAGGAAATTCATTGGAAATAGTTTCATTACTTTGCCTGTTTTGGTTTTTGTTGGTTTTAATACACTTTTTATTTAAAAAAAAACTAAACATATTTATTCAGTTCTGATATTGATTTCAAGGTCAAGTGTCTTGACTAAGGTTATCTATGTTATCTGTGATATCTTCTGACCATGATAACAAAGAAGTGTGAATGTAGTTACATTGTAAGAAATTGATACAATGTGGACAACAATCTTCAATCCATCGATCAGTGGGGATCTGAATCTTATCCCAGTTGAACACATAAAAAAAAGACAGTTCCTGCTTAGAAACCCATGCTGTGCATTATCATATTTATGCAAATGATGCGTGTTGATATGTGAATTTTTCTGCTTTTCTCATAAACGAGAGATGGATAAGTTGAATATGTGTAAATTGGGAGTGTACTGTTATTTGTTATAGATTACCAATTCTTGAAGATTTCATGCTTGTTGCTAACCATAAATTTAAAGGCCCAACAAATTTTAATTTTAGTGTGGACTCAATAGGGCTTCATCAGATCCACAAATTTGATGTGGAACAGTAGGACTCTTTCACAAAGCCAGATTTTATGTGGAAACAATAGGGCTGCTTCACAAATCACAAATTTGATGTGGAATCAATCCAGAAATGTATGTACATGTATTTATACCCCAAAAAATGTATAAAAAAAATTCAAACCATAAACTTTATACCCTGAAAATAAATGAATTCACAGAAAGAAGCAAATTCTTGAAGCAATATTTCATATAACAGTTACTTTTGCATTCACACTGATCTTCCAGGTTCTTTTCCAGATAGCCTTGTCGGCTGCCATCAAATTTTGGAACATTCCAGACCCAGATTATTTACATATTTCAAGATACTAATAAAACAATTTGTGCACACCAAACTGCACCTGTGGACCTTATTGATTATCATCATTTTTATCCCATCCTGATAACAGCCTTCCCAAGTCAGATACTCCTAACAGTATGTCCTTTCAAGATTATTCAGTTATGAATACATTATGTAACTTTGTTTATCACATGATAAATTCTATTGTTCTGATTTGCTGACTTTATGGATCTATTTTACAATGGAATGATTTTCCCCTTGACAGTGGAATGTTTTAAACACTGCATACATAATTATGGAAATACCTTTTCCAGCAGGCAGTATTTCTACCTGTTAAGATTGTGTGATGTCACATGGTGTTATGTGATGTACTAAATCTATTAATGACTTCTCCCTTGGGAACTGTTCACCTACAATGTTCTTTTTGGTAGAGTGTAGTGATTAGTCTTGGCCACTATACTCCATCAACGATCACTGTAGGAGAACAGTTCCTTCAAGAGAAGTCAATAATAAACCACAGCAGAACTATTTGCTTGAAATAATAACGAAAATCATTGTCATTGGTATGCCAGGACATTATATAATGGGAGGTAAAGCCAAAATAAACACTGGCCTTCATTTTCTTCATGTGGTTTTTTAATTTATTGTAAACAATATATCTGGCAGTTTATACAACTTGGGCTGTCGTCGGCAGATTTTTGTCTTAAAATATCTGATGTCTTCTAGTGTAAGGTAAATTCAGGGTTGTATATATGATGTAAGGGACTATATTGTCTTATAAAGGAACTCGTGACAATACACTATGTAGCAAATTTCTGTTAGTTTTGAAAAGGAGAATTTCAGAGAGAGACTGGAATTTTGAAGGAAAATGTTAGTTAAAAATGGTTAATTACTAATGTTAGAAATGACTTGCATCTAGAATGAAAATGTTTGTCGTGCAGCCCATTTTTTTATGTTGGTACATTCGATAGATTTATTTATGTAGTATTGTCATGGCAGAATGTTTCAAATTTGTCGACTTCCACCCTGTGAGACAGAATAAGTATTGTAAGGTGAACTGCATGAAGAAAATGTGATGATGTACCCACCTGAGAAAATATTTGAATTTTTGAGGGGAATGTGGTTTATATATCAAATTTTGACCAAATGTTTTAAGGAATCTATGCGTGTTGCAATTATATTTTTTTTGCAATTTACAGAATCTTAACATCTTTACATTTTAATTTTGTTTTAGATGTATTTCATATTAATATACATGTATTTTCAATTTAGGTGTATTTCATATTAATATGCATGTATTTTTAATGATGTATCTTCCTAAATTGTTGTGCAGTCCAGTTTTACATTTTGCAAACTTTATCTTTGGTTGGCACTAGATAGCAACTTTTGTGTTGAGGTGATGTAAAACACTATTACTTCACAGCAAAATAAGACTGCAAGTTGAGAAATATTTCGGTATCCTAGGGATCTGTTCTTTTTTATGTTATGCATTGTAAATAATATATTACACAGATAAACCAGTATCATTTGCTGCTGGTTCTACTGTACATGTTCTCTTATTTAGTTATACAATATAAATATATTACACAGATAAACCAGTCTCATTTGCTGCTGGTTCTATTGTACATGTTACATGTTCTCTTATTTAGTTATAAAATATAAATATATTACACAGATAAACCAGTCGCATTTGCTACTGGTTCTACTGTACATGTTCTCTTATTTAGTTATACAATATAAATATACATGTATTACACAGATAAACCAGTCTCATTTGCTACTGGTTCTGCTGTACATGTTCTCTTATTTAGTTATAAAATATAAATATATTACATAGATAAACCAGTCGCATTTGCTACTGGTTCTACTGTACATGTTTTCTTATTAAGGCAGTGCCATGTTAAGCACATGTATTCCTTTGTATGATGGTGAATCATCCTAAAATTTTCAGAAGAGCATTATTGTTTCTGTGTTGAAATTTACTTACTTGTTCAAGTGTACTAAATACTTGATTGTTAGTCGAGTCAGTTTGCTTTATGATTACTGACCTTTTGTGATAGATATCTTGCCTGGGTGTTGAGATCCCACTCTAAGTTTCCCCACTAATTTTATCAATATTATAGCTAGTAAATTGTTGTCTTTAATATAGACAGCTTCATATTTTTATCAACAAACTCTCTTAATGTCAGCAGAATGTCTTTATTAGGGTGTGGGCAATAGTGTAAGCATATCATCCCATTTTAGTTAGCTTTTAGAGTACAACTTATATCATTATTAACATTGACATAATTCACAAGTTGACTTTAATGTTCTGACCATTTAATTTTCGGTGGACCTGTGATTTTCTTTGGAGCTGACATGTATTATTTTCCTTTATCTCAAAAAATGAATTTAAAAAAAATAATATGGATACAATATGGCATTATGTTGCTTTGAATCAGAACAAGAAAAGGGAATTGTAAAAATGATAGTATAATGGATATATTATGGCATTATTTTGCTTTGAATCAGAACAAGAAAAATGAATTATAAAAATAATAATATAATGGATATAATATGGCATTATTTTGCTTTGAAACAGAACAAGATTTTTTTCTAGCTATTTGAAGGTAGAAACTTTTTAAAAAAATGTGTCATGCCCCTGCCTCAGATGATTACATTCCTGGTTCCCATTATAGTTGCATTATACTGTGGCACATATGATGTTATGTTCAGAAAGACTATGGTATGCTTATAGTACATTTTTCTTGGTACATGTTTCAATCTCTAGTATATGCAGTGTATTTTAGGACTAATCAGTAGAACAAACAGCATACATCCTGATCTGCTGGTGTATTATGTGACATCAGTTTGAATCTGTGTTGTTTGCTGTTAGACCTGGTTTAGTAAGCAAGCATATATGGTAGCTCAGATTTATCTGGTAGACTGAATTGATACTGTTATCATGACCTTTAACCGCAATATCCATCCCACCTATATTACTAAACAATGCATTATTCTTGGCCTGATTTACCTTCTGCACTGTTGTACATATTTAAGTTATCATTCTAATCATTAAGTACATTCTGTACCATATAGGTGTGCTTGTCTTTCCTTGTATATTGATTGAAGAATGGATGGATGTATTAATTGTCTAATGTCATTGAATTAAAATAAAGGAAAATTATGAAATTTAAAAAGAAACAAAAGAAATCCTGTAAAATTAATATTATTCCATGTAATTTGATATCTGTTAACTGTGTGTAAATAGTATTTTAAGCAAATCTTCATCTGTTCATGCCTGTTTCCTTTACTATCAAACATCACAGAGCTGATACTGTTGAACATTATTTCTGCTGAAAGTCATTATTTTGTGCTTGAAGTGGTTATTTTGGTGCTTGGAGTAGTCATTTTGGTGCTTGAAGTAGACATTTTGGTGCTTAGTCATTTTGGTGCTTGAAGTAGTTATTTTGTGCTTGAAGTAGTCATTAGGTGTTTGGTGCTTGAAGTAGTTATTTTGTGCTTGAAGTAGTCATTTGGTGCTTGAAGTAGTTATTTGGTGCTTGAAGTAGTAGATTTTTCCTCGTCTTTCTTAAATGTCCAGTATCAAAACTGCAGTCTTGCATGCCTGTTTAAATTTAAAGGCAACTATATATACATTTCTCCAGAGAATTTTCATTCCCAGAGGCTTCATTGTTTAGGCTTTATTTTACAGTTACAGGTGGACATACTGGTGTTAACTACATTATTAAATTATGTGTGCTATATATATTACTGAGCCAAAAGTTACGGATAAGTAGTGTTCAGGTATGTGTATTTTTTGCAGGAGGATTTTGTACAAACATCATTTAGTACCATATGTCTTGGTATTAAACACTGGTATTCACGAAATTCAGTAAAATTTTAAATTCTTCATGCTTTATTTGTATGAATTATGCCAAGTTTGTAGTAATTTATCATTATAGAAGTTCCTATTGAACTTAAGGGGCTTGGCTTGCATTTCATGTATGGCACTTTTGTGTGAGATTTGCCTAAGTTGATATGTTGTAACCTTTAGCCACCTTTAGAAGTTGAAACTTGAATCATGGACTAATGAACAATATTCTTTAATTAGGAGCTAATGAACAATATCCCCAAATGAGTCCTATTTAGGTAGGGACTAATGAACAATATCCCTAGATGAGTCCTATTTAAGTAGGGACTAATGAACAATATCCCCAAATGAGTCCTATTTCGGCAGGGACTAGTGAACAATATCCCCAAATGAGTCCTATTTAGGCAGGGACTAATGAACAATATCCCTAGATGAGTCCTGTTTAAGCAGTGGCTAATGAACAATATCCTAGATGAGTCCTATTTAAGCAGTGACTAATGAACAGTATCCCTAGATGAGTCCTATTTAAGCAGTGACTAATGAACAGTATCCCCAGATGAGTCCTGTTTGAGAAGTGACTGATGAGAAATAACTTCAGACAAGACCTCTTTAATCAGTTACTAATGAACAATAACTTCAGCTGGTTCCTATTTAAGCAGGGACTTTGAACAGTAGCTCAGATACATCTTCTCAGATCAGGGACTAATAAACAATAATGTCAGATCAGTCCTCTTTAATCAGGGACTAATGAACAGTATCTCCAGATGAGTCCTATTAAATAGCTTCAGATGATTCCTATTTAAGCAAGGACTAATGAATCAGAACTCCTCTTTACCAGAATTTGCCAGCTTGGCAATTAGTTATTTTTTAATTTTGTTGAATCCAGTTTCTGAAGATACTTTTTGTATGATGACCATATTTCATACCAATTTGATTTGGAAATGGGACTTTTGTTTGGACGAGCAGGCAGTTATGATGGCCTTCCATTAGATATGATGCTGTTGTCAGGCAGTTATGGTGGCCTTCCATTAGATATGATGCTGTTGTCAGGCTGTTATGGTGGCCTTCCATTAGATATGATGCTGTTGTCAGGCAGTTATGGTGGCCTTCCATTAGATATGATGCTGTTGTCAGGCAGTTATGGTGGCCTTCCATTAGATCTGATGCTGTTGTCAGGCAGTTATGTTGCCTTCCATTAGATAAGATGCTGTTGTCAGGCAGTTATGGTGGCTCCATTAGATATGATGCTGTTGTCAGGCAGTTATGGTGGCCTTCCATTAGATATGATGCTGTTGTCAGGCAGTTATGGTGGCCTTGTATTAGATATGATGCTGTTGTCAGGATGTACAATATCTGTTGCAGTTGTTGTGACCACAATCTTCATGAATCATTTTGTTACATGTAATGTTCAGAAGTTTCAAATCCTCAAATATTTTATTGCCAATATATAAACATTATAGTCATATTTAGCTTGCAGTCAAGTCTTTTAAAGCGATCCTTAGATTTGACACTAATTACAAATGTAGATGTAGGCTTGGGGATGTTTTCTGGTGCTGTTTTTAAATTGTATGTCCCAAAGCATTATTTTAAGAATATCATAAAAAGTCTCAAAGAAATTTTTATGGAACATTTTTTTATTTCTCACTGCTTGTTTATCCATATTTGTCCATCCATTTCATGAAGTTTTGCATCTGTATCAGTTTAGTGGATACTACATTGTCACCAGTGGACCCTGATATTATCAAATCAATGACTTTATCCATGTGGTGGGAAATATTTAGAGATTTTTTAAAAGTCCACTACTAAGATGACTTTGTTGTGAATTCAGCTGGTTTTGATACCAAGCCTAATGACCAAGTTTTAGTCTCTGTGACCTAGATCTGACCTTGCTATCAGTATTTGTGCCAGTCACTGCATATTATCCATTGCTCACTCCCAGCTGCCATGTTTTCCCATGATTCATCTGTTACTGTATGTACTTACCTATAAATCGGGTCCAATTGCAAACATCATAGACCCTGATCTGCTGTTGCAGAGTGCACCAGCAGATCATGGTATATATATATATATATATATATTTGTTTTATTGATTTGCTCTAACAAACTATGACCCAGATCTGCCATCACATTATGCAACCACAGATATTGGTTTGTGCAGTTTGCGGCTGAATCGGACTGACTTGTACATGGGTATGCATGGTAGCTAATCTGTAGTCTTCTCAAATTATGCACACGAAAGTATATATAAAGCTGGTACCCTGTACATTGTATAGTTCTCAATCAGTCAGTGTTATAAGGAAGACATAAATCAAAAGACTGTTCATAAAATAATCCAGGTTTGTATTGTACTCTTTTAATGGCAGAATCTTCTTTTTGCCTTTTATATTTGAAGAGAAAAAAGTAGATATAATGATTAATACTATATAATTTAAGTAGATATAATGATTAATAATATTATTTTATGAGGCATCACTATTGAAATGAATTATTTTGAAAGGATAAAACTTGTATGCAGTAAAACCTTTCTATAAAGGACATACAAAGGATCACAAAAGGTTTGTGTCCTTTGGATAGAGGCATAATACATAAATGTATGTGTAATTTGTGAGTTAAGGTTTGTGTAAGTTTTCACCTTGAAACAATGTCCAATACAGTTAGGTGTCAGCCAAGGCAGGTTTTACTGTATGAAGATGACAGTGTTGTTTGATCTGATTGACTGGAATATTTCTGTACTGTGTTGATTATTATGAAGTATGAGGTTTGTCAGGCACACTTTATCTTAGAAAGATTTGATTACAGAGTTTTCTGAATAGTTTCTCATTGTCATTTCTTTTGATAACATTTGCTATATGTGCATTGTTTACAGGATTTACTTTAATAGTTTCTGAAACATTGTGCTGAAAATATCAAATTTTTTTATTAAACGTGAGACATAATTCTCTAAATGATGCATCATTTTCGCAAGTCCTGTTTTGATTACTTCTTTAAATTTTACCAGTTATTAGAAACTTGCCCACATTTTTTGAGGCAAGGTGCAAATTTTATGCCCTGAAGTTTCATATGTATGTATAATTGTTTACATTCTTACTAAACAGTGGTTATGATGTGTTCTGTATATACTTGCTTATGATTTGAATCTGACTGAAAACTGCTTGGACCCAGACCATATGTACATTAAGTAGATTTGGGTCTATGTTGTTTGTAGTTGGATGTGACTTGTACACCAGAATATATGGTATTTGGATTACATGCATACAGTAAATTCCATTATTGTCTTACTTGTAATTGTCACGTATGGAGAAAATTCCAGATAACAAATGTTCTTATTGTATTTGTGGACTAAATATATAACTTAAAATACACAGCAATTTTGCAATTTACTGGCATCCAGAATCACAAAGTTTAGTACTAAAATTAGCAATCAGTTAGCTTGTCTAGATTACCAAATGGATTACCTCCCTTCACATAGACTTTTGGTGTTTGTGTGATATATTCTAGAAAATGGCAAATAACCATTACTATAGCAGTGTATTGATGAAGTATTCATTTCAAGAATAAAAATGACATTTTTGTGGTCACTTAATGTGTTTTCAATAAACTGACATGGAGCAAGTGTTATTTCATTGAAAATAAATGCTTTGTATAAGTACTCTTCATTCTGATTTTCATTCCAGACTCATTTAAAACAGCTAAATCATCATTAATCAATCTAAAATTTGCACAAGGATTTACACAGATTGTTGGTAACAAAATTTTAGTTTCAGTTTTGCTTCGAGATGATATCTGAGAAAATGGAGAGAAAAAATAGACATGTAAAGAGAAAGATACTATTGAGAAACAAATAGTCTCCATTCATCAGCTAAAGGAATTAAAATTGAAAGCACATTTCAGTGGTTTTTTTTTTTCTTCTTCTCTTTTCCAGTTAAAATGAGAAGAAAAAATGATGCTAATATCAGGCAAACCATGTTGGCACTATACACAAACCTATATAATATCATTTTTTATAATCATGACATATGAAAAGGATTGCAATAAATATATTAGTGATGAAGGAAAGCAGGTTAGAAACCAAAAGTCTCTATGTTAAACAATCCTCAAAATAGTCAGAAAGATTGTTGACTAGATTTTTGGATAAAACATTTTCTCTGTTAGAACATATGAGTTTCATTTCTCCTGCCAAAGTCCTAATTACTGTATATTCCAAAGGCTTTATTATAACATTCCTTGGTTTCAGCATTTAACTGGTTATAAATTTCAGTTTTGCTTGGTCCATCAGAGACAATTTGCTTTTTTATAATGTTTGTATCACCTGATGTGCTGAATCCAGGTAAACAATAGCAGTCTATTTTAAACATAACAGGTGTAACAAAGGTGTGATAATCATACCTCATTCATACTTGCTGTTTATCAAACATGTAACATAGGTGCCAGGTAACTGAATTGTGATAATCACCTTGTTCATTATCACTAATTTAGTATCATGGGTTGCTTGTACAATGCCATGAAAGTATAAAAGAAAAGCTTTTGTTGTGTTCTTTTTTAAGCTGATAATTTAGAAACAGCTTTATGATATCATTCTCAACCTGTATGTTGAATAATTAAATACATGAATCTCTCACATCCTTCAAGGAGTCATCTTCAGGTTGAGTATTCATGTGCTATAATCCAGAGATACCATTCCAGCCTTGACAAAAAAGTTTGAACATGAAATAAATGTAGTGTCCACAATCAGTGTAATTTATCATGTTGGGCATAATGCTTCCACAGGTTGTGTTGCAAACTGTTTTTTTAAGGCAGGGTTTAGTGAGTAAATGGAATTGAGAGCAGTGACAATGATAATGTTTCCCTTGTTATGGCATGTGATATTTTATGTCTCTTTCGGTGTGGATGTAGATTTCTTGAATTATAACTCTGATAGTGTCAGGGTCATGTCTGCAATACCGACAGTTGTTGAAGATGTTTGAGAAATTAGTGATTGCCAGGAAGAGACTGATTTTGCTGCCACAGGACATGACAAAAATGACAATGACATAGTACCAGCCACAGTACCCAGAGCCAGGGTGGTTCTGCATAGCATAAAAGAAATTAGATGTACCTACACCTCAGAGTGATGCACTCAGGATTCTTAATGAACATTTGCATGTCAATGACAAATAGATGAACAAAAATTAGATCAGATTAGTGAAAAAATAGGCTACTGTTGCATACCTGCCAACTGTCCTGTTTTATCCAGGAATGTTTCAGATTTGTATGACCTCCAAAAAATTATATACAGAGAAATATATTGTTTACATTCCATGTTCAGTGAGTAATTTTCAATATTTTTTGGTGAAATTCTGGTTTTTGGTCAAAACCAGTAGTTAATTTGACTTGAAATGTGTATGGTTTGTTCTGTTCAGTTTATTATAGTGGATACATTTTTTAAAAAACAACATAATTTGGATAATGAACAAAAAAAGTTTAACTTTAAAGTCCGCTACAGAATAAGGAATACACTGAGGAATATCCATTCATTTGGTGCAGTTCAAAAGACAATGCTTATGCTGTCATTCTCCACCTCAAAACTGAAACCCTGTCCTGGATTCATTTTCAAATTTTTTTGGCTGGTACATGTACATGAATGTTAACACTTTCAGTTAATTGTAAAACTTGTGCAGCATCATCAAAATGGACCTAAAGAAAATCAACATTTTGAAAAGAATAAATGATGAATTTGGATACTGTATTTCTCAGTTAATACATTATAAAAATCCCAGTCTGCTTTGAAAATAATAACTTGTTTTTACTGTACTCGTTTAATGAAGCAAAGTTTCAATTCTACTGATTGGGTCCCAAAAATTGTGTTGTTGGAATCTTCCCAGGATGGTGGTGGTGATGATGATGATGTTGTCGTACCATGTGATCCAACTTGAAATGTTGATTCATATGTATTTTTATGTTTGTGTTAGTAAATGAGGTTTGTATGACATTTTTTTGGATTGACAAAAAAGAAAACTAGTCTTTGGTTGTTCCAACATTCATGCGATAACAATGTCATGAGATTCATACAATTTTCAAATGACTTAATTATGATGAGTTACTCTTTTACAAATCATTTTCAATTATTTCAGAAAAAGAATCTGCCACCCGTGAAGGCTCCTGTAACTCCCCAGAATTCCCAGTCCAGTCAGGTGATCACACCACAGTCCCCAGGCAACGTGAGTCAGTCGTCCAAGTCATCAGGGTCTACCACCATGGACCTTTTAGGCGACCTGGGTGGTGACCCCTTCGCAAGTTCAGCCTCAGCACACTCACATCCAGCAGGAGGAGGTAATTTCACAGAAAAGAGCACTTAAAATTATTTATTAAAAAAAAGAATATGGAAATATTAATTACATATTGGCGGAACAAATCAGCTGGTGGACAGAATGATTTGAAAAATTGGTATTATTTTAGAGTGATATAGTTAGTGAAATACGTTTTGGGACATACTGTTAATTCACTGCTTTTTTTGTGCATTGACTTGTTTTGTTCCTCAAATGCTTAATGTCCCTGATAAGTGTAGTCCTGTTGTTTTCACAGATAGGAGAAGGGGCCCTGTTGCTTCCAGAGATAGGGAATGGGGATAGGATCTATTGATTCCATAGATAGTAGAAAAGGCCCTGTTGATGCCAGAGATAGGTAAAGGAATCCTATTGATTCCATATACACCTCTCACTCGATAACTCGCGTACAACAGGGTCTACAAACAGACCACACTATAAGCGAGGGACTCCCAAAATTGAAAAAAATATCGCTTTGACAGCGAGAAAACCAGGGATGGGGGCATTAAGGAACTGGCATGTTTACTGACTGATTCCTCATTTTTCAATCATGTCGATAATAATTTTTAATAGCATGCTTTTTCTAATGAAGTTGTTCGTTATTCTGTTTAAAAAATATTTATTTTCAAAATTTCCAACATATGAAAGATCGGTCCAACTTGTTTCAACAACCATCACATGTACACGTAAAAAAAGTTGTGTATTACGTCACTGCTTTTTGTTTTCTTGATGTGTCTGGTTACCATACTGGTGTTTAATATTAACCTGCAAAATTGGGAGTCCCCAGAGCAGGGAACTAGACTAACTGTTGATACACCACCAAACAAGATTCCTTTTTTTCAAAAACACGTGACATTTATTTCTTGAGACAATTGTCTATGTTGAAACTCAATTTTTGCTTTGCTCAGTTAGTACAGTATTGATTTCATGAATTAATGAATTGTTGTTAATAATGAAACTTCTTATCATCCTTGAGGATATCTCTAAGTGCCAGTTCAAGAATTCTCTGAAACTCACTTGCCTACAATGGTCTGTATTTGTGAAATCAGACTCTTTGTTTTACGAAGTATTTGTTTCGCCTGGTTGCCTTATCATTGATCAGTTATGAAAGAGTCTGTTAATTTAAGGTAGTTTATGTTACATACACAGTAATGTTTCTAAGTGTTCGATTGATCAAATGAAGTGAGTTCACCCAACATATGACCAGGGCCTCTAGATTTTAAGTTTGTAGGAATTTCATCCCTTTTGATCTTTTTTCATTCCACTTTATTTGATTCAAAAGACATAATTAGCATGATAATACAAAGGAGGCCAGCTTTTAATTCAATGCAACAATACGATAAATACTTCCGGAAGTCAGTTATGAAAACACTGTCAGCACCCAATTAGGTTCTCAGAGAAAGACTCACAAGACATAGCTGTTATGGTAGATTGGCGCATTTTACGTTTAATTACAAGAGGACACATTGTATTTATGATGATTACACTTAAAAGGAACTAACAGATAGAACTAGAACACAAATTTCAGTTTATAAAAAAATTATTTAATTTGTGTTTATTTATTAAAGTACTGCCTCCACTTGGCGTGAGTGACATTTTCATTGATCAAAATTTCCTTAGATATCATTAATTGCGGTGTACTAGGAATGTCATTTGGAAAGAAAATGTAAAAATATGTATGACCTATTTTTAAATTTGATATTTCACAGTGTTGATTAAAATTTCCAGATCCTATCTACCGTTTTTGACGATAAAGCGAGCAATACATCAAAGTTTCCTTTACCAATTTTGATCACAATTTTCATCAAGTTCAACAAATATAGATCAGTTTTTAGGGTATTTTCTGGTTTAAAAAATGGGATCCATGCCTGCCCCGCATTATAAGCAGGTTCGCGAGTTATCAGTGCGCGAGTTATCGAGGGAGCGGTGTATATTGGAAAGGGGCCCTGTTGATGCCAGAGATAGGGAAAGGAATCTTTTTGATTCCAGAGATAGGGAAAGGAATCCTGTTGATTCCATAGATTGGGGCAGGGGTCCTGTTGATGCCAGAGAAAGGGAAAGGAATCCTATTGAATCCATAGATAGGGGAAGGGGCCTGTTCATTTCAGAGATGGGGAAAGTAATCTTAGGGTTCAGTAATAGTGTAACGGGCCCAGTTGATTCCAAAGATAGGAAAAGGAATCCTATTGATTCCATATATAGGGGAAGGGGCCCTGTTGATGCCAGAGATGGGGAAATGAATCCTATTGATTCCTTAGATAGGGAAATGAATCCTGTTGATTCCATATATAATGGAATATGCCCTGTTGATTCCAGAGATAGGGAAAGGAATCCTATTGATTCCATATGATAGGGGAAGGGACCTGTTGATGCCAGAAATGGGGAGAGAATCATTAATTGCATAGATAGGGGAAAGGAGTCAGTTGATTCCGGAGATAGGAAAAGGAGTCCTATTGATTCCAGAGATATGGGAAGGAAAATACTGCTGATTCCAGAGATTTGAGGAATTGTATTATTCCAGAAATAGAGAAAATAAGTCCTGTTGATTCCAAAAATGTGGAGGGAAGTCCTATTGATTCAAAGCTAGGGGAAGGATTCCTGTTGGTTCCAGAGATAGGGGAAGGAGTCCTATAGGTACAAAAGGAGAATCATTGTGTATTTGGTATTAAAATTCTTGTAGAAAACAATGAATATTTGAAATTTAATACCCTACAAAAATTGGTGTTGTTCTCTCCCCACATATAGTGAATTGACTAGCAGCAGGACAAGCTATATCTACTGGCAACTCCTTTTTGAATTGATTTAGCAAGAAAGTACAATTAAAACTTTAATAATGTTACTGAAATATCATGAATAATACAGGTCCCCCTCTGCCCCCACCCCAGCTATGACCAGGCATGAACATAATCATAACCAGCAGATGGCACTAACTCTGTTGAGAAAACCTATTGTATGGAGATATAAAAAGTAATAGCAAATATAGAGGAAAAGAATAATAAAATAATTACAGTTATAAGGCAAGTCAAATTTAAACATCTTAAGTGTGTTCTTTGTTTAAGTTTCACACCATCTCAGCAACACTGAAGAGTTATTTTGTGGAATAGGACCTGTTGTGGTTAGCTTTCTGAAAAGTAAGACCAAAAGACTGTTACAATGCAAAACAAGAAAATGTCAGACAGTTTTAAATTTCAGTAGAATAACTGACAACCCAACATATAAAGAATAACATTCATAATGAGGCAGTAACTCTTTGAACAATGATCATTTTGAAAAACAAAACTTGTGTAATTGAGGCTCTTGATTTTAGTTTCTTGATGTGAGAGCCCAGTGTTGATGACCTTTCCCATCTACAAATTTGGCCACTAATCTATATTTTAATGCTTCATTACTTGTGTGCTTTTCTGTTGACTTTTGAGTCTTCAGATATGAAATTGCTTGTAGCCTTTGAAGTTCAGGAACCATTCAACAAGGGACATGCCCTGTCACAGTTCCATATTTTTTCCATTACATCTAAGTTTTTGCCTACTTTCCAGACACACCTCTGCAACCCTTAACCTGTTTTTAAGCTGTTATAAATATATATACCAGTAAGTAATATATAAAAATGGATTATGATATTTCTTTTCATAATTATGGCTGTCTTCCTTATTTTTCAAAATGACAGAACTTATTTTAAAAGTGTTCAGATTTTCCATGTTAAGATGAGGTGGGTTTTTTCTATCCCCATGCTTTCTACAAAAGGATTGGGAATATGATTCCCTCCCTCCATCTGTTCATCTATTTGTCAGTCAATCTGTCTACCACATCTCCTCTAAACTACTTAGTGGAATTTGAATGAGACATTGGGTTTTGGGGCTTTTTTTTGTGTGCTTCTGATGTAATCATCAGCAAAAGGGGTGTCATCTTTGGCTCAGATTCCAGAGGACCTAGGTAGAAAGTAAGATGTCCAGCAATTATAAGGACATGTTCAGTGGAACATCATAAGATGCATAATATAACTGACAGATTTTGCAGGGTCATTGTCTGAATATAGGGTTGAATAATGGGTGTGGGATTTGGGGTTTAGTGCATGACTCTGGAAAGTGCTGTAAATAATGTTTGTGGGAATTTGTGATGCCAGTCATTACAGTTGCTCAAGCATTTTAGTGTACCTGGCCTTAAGGCCTAGTAAGCTTATGAAATGGTCCTGTGTCCATCAACACCTGCTTTGTACCCCTTTTGGGTCCGTATTTCTGATTCATTGTTGATCAAACTTGGAATATGAGCTTATATCATAAAAAATCATGGACAATTCAGTAATGATTATCATCCATGCATATTAACAAGGTGGTCTTATCTCTGATAGGCTGAGCTTGTTACCACTGTAGATGTGACACTTTTGAGACAATTTTTTGAAACTTAAAATATAGGCATATGTAACTAAGATCTCTCATGAGTTTGTTAATGCGCATGATCTATGCTTCATAATGTGTTGTTGCATGTGACTGAGTGAGCTTGTTACCCCGCTGAGGATTGTATTTTTGATCTAATCTTGATCAAACATCGTAAATAAACCTACATCAGCAGGACTTGTTGAGCTTCTTAGCACTTGATGAACTATTTCACACCTGATTTTCCTCCTCGGTAAATAATACTATTATCAAGATGTTGACTGGGTCTTATTATGAGTTGATATTGCATTTTGATCACACTTGTCCGATTGTAAGAACATGACCTATGCAGACAATCTCCCAAATTTCATATCCCGCTAAAATAGTATTTTTAAAGATAACGGCATGTTTAATATGCATCGTAATTTGCTCATGGTGTGAGAGGACGAATGTTAGAAGTTGTAATAACTAATATCTTTACTTTATTATTTTCTAGGTGGTTTTGCTGACTTTGGCAGTTTTGGAACTCAGTTCAGCAAGCAGTCAGCTGCTCCTGTATCAGCTGTTCCAGGCTTCACTTCATCCAGTATATATTTTTATATCTTTATTACATTTTTTGTCCTCTCCTGAATCAATTTTGTTATTTTTGTCTTCGCACATAATGAGGCATATATATCGCCTATTGGCACTACTGGTCATGGACAAGAACACCTTATGGAATGCCCTGTTATTGGTCGTATGTTGTCCATCCGTAAAGTGTGGTGTTTCTACTCCTCCTAAACTACTTGGATGATTAACATCAAACTTCACACACATATTCATCCCAAAGTCTAGCTGCTCTGAAATGAAAAGTGTATCGATCCGATATCCAGTACAGTTGCTATGGCAGCCATCTTGAAAACCTTGTTACTGTCACTACACCCAAACAGAGAGTCTTATTGACATGGAATTTTCACTGGAAGACTTCTTATGATGTCTAGAAATATCTATATGAAAATGGTGTTGATCTGTTGTCCGAAATGACTTTCCTGGTGGCCTTTTTAAAAGTCTTGTAATAGTAGGTAGATGGTAATATTGAAATAGGGTTCTAACCAGGACTTCTTATGAAGTCTAGTTGATCCTAAATACAAATTTTTACAGAACCGACATCAGAGATGGCTTCAGTGGCAGCCATTATGAAAATCTTGTTATCACTCCTCCTCTAACATGGAAGGTCATATCAGGGTTGGATTTTACTTCAGAAGACTTCCTACTATATCTAATTGGTTCTAAAGAAAAACAGTGCCAAACTGACCAAAAATATAGCCACCATCTTGAAAATCTTGTTATCACTATGCCAATTACATGGAAGGCCATATCTGATGTGGCTTTTCACAAGAAAATTAATTTTGTATTATGTCTAGTTGGTCCTAAATGAAAATGGTTCTTACTGACATCCATTATGGCCAGCTTAGTAGCCATCTTTAAAATCTTGTTTTCTAAATGGAATGTCATAGCAATATGGATATTTGCTGAAGACTTCTTATGAAGTCTGGTTGCCCCATAATGAAAATGGTGCCAATCTTACAGGCAATATAACCACAAGTTGGCCAGCTTGAAAGTCATTTTACTGCTCAGTAATATTAGAGATAATTATAGCACTCTGCAGTTATTTCGGATGTGATTTTGGTAAAACTTAAAATTATGCTTTTATGAAAAGATCTAAAACAAATTCAATAATGAGCAAGATCCAGACATAATAATGAGGTGATCTAGAATAGCTTGGCTAACTTTCTGATAATTATTTTAGATAATTTTGATTAAACTTGGAATGTTTGCTTATATCTTCAAGCTGTTTAACAATATTAACATTTTTATCATGATAACGTATGTTTGTATTAATAAAAGCCATGTTTTCTGGTCCTATTTTTTTAATTATACTTAAAGTATAGACTTTGTATTATCAAGATCTTGGATGGGTTCGATAATGAGCAAGATCCACAATATATTAAAGATGTTATCTTGGATCTGATTGGCTGAACTTCCTACCACTCTGGAAACCATATTTGTGATTCAGTTTTAGACTTAGGCATTTTGCTTATATCACCAAAATCTTGGACTGTGTCAGTAATGAGTGAAATCCATCCATATTTATGAGGTGTTCATGCTTGTGATTAACTGTGCTCATTACCAGTGTGGAGCAATGATTTGGATCCATTTTTGACCAGAATTGGAACATGGGCTTATGTCACGAAGATCTTGGGTAATTTAAAATGAGTTAGATTGACATATATTAATAATGTGATCTTGTGTGATGGGCAAACCTTCTTACCGTGCGTGAGGCCAGGTACTTTTATTGTTAGTATCATCAACCTTTGGATGACTTTGATTATAAGACACTTGGCATATTAAATTACACCTTTTTTCTTTAGAAATAGATTTTATCAGAATGTAATAATATAGGTAAAAATGACATAGAAAGTGTTCTTACAATACCACATAAACCTGATTAGTGAAATAGTCAACTATTATGTAAGCCAGGTAGATGATATCAGGTCCACTTAGGTCTCTTGTTAATGAATGTATACAAAACATATTTATTGGTCACATGTAAACATGGTCCTTAACACTCCTCAATTGAATTAATTTTTCTGAATGTACCATTAATTGACTTTATTTTATTTTTCACTGCTGACAAATGTGGGATAGTAAATATGATAGAATTTTTTTGTAACTTGATAATTAAATGCATGATAAACATCCCATGGAGTATGATGTATCCTTGAATCAACTTTATTTTGTCGCCCTAATTTTTAAAAAAATGCTTTAATGGTATTTGTTTCCTACAGCGCATCAGTTTTCTTTAAAATCATTATCAGAACAGTTCACTGCTTTCTATGGACCTATGGAAGAAGTTATTTATATGGTCTTTAAAGATGGGTTAATACTTAAAAAAAGATGCCCTACTTGTATGTTCAAGCTGGCAATTTTGGGGAGAAATTCCCTCCTCCACCTGGAGAAAAGCAGATTATTTTCTGAATCGAGGGAGTATTTAACAAAGGAAAAAAGGTAGAGCTTGAAGATATGATATATGACTTTGATGATTTTTCTGTGTAAATTTTGACAAACTGGTTTGAATTCCACAATTATAATCCTAGAAAGGGTTTTTGTCTTGCCTACTGGTTATGGATGAGATATGGGTATCACTTTGTCAAGGACTTTGCGATTGTCTCTGCACTTCAACCTTGGTGGATATTATGACATTCTCTCATGCATCTTCTTACTTATTACCACCAGATCTCGTAAACCTCCTGATAGAAATTTACAATATCTTATAGTTATTATGTCTGTAATTATGGTAACCATGTGTAGAAAAATTTGTTATCCTTTGCTCCCACCCACTATAATTATGGTAACCATGTGTAGGAAAGGTGTTATCCTTTGCTCCCACCCAGTACATCCCTTTTATTGGGTCAGAGGTATGTTGCCAATTTCTGGAGGGATGACAATTTTACTTTTAGTTGGCAGATTTCAGCAGTTTTCTTTGTGGCCATCAGGACTAACTATGTGATCACTAGAAATATTAGGACAAAATTTTAGGGACACTTTGGTTGTTGGGGAGGGGAGTATAAGGTTAGTAAGGCAAGAATAGTATACTGGTCTGTCGGCTGGACCTGTTTCTGTTTCCTTACTGTGCATAACTGGGATGTTGTTTACAGAACTTGCCTAAATTGTTTTCTAAATGAAAACCATTTAGAGCACGCATAACATATGTTAGGCTTACTTATGTTTGGTATATAAAATGAATATCACCAACTGTAGGATTGGAATTTTCCAGGTAGTTTGGTTATCAAACAAGTTATCATGTATTTGCCTTTCTCTATTCAAACCAATCCCATCATCACTGATTAACCTTTTGTTGTTCAAACCAGTCAAACTGAAAATTATCAACCACTATGAACTTTTACAGCTGGGTACTTAACGTGAACAATAAAAGATTTTGTGACTAATCATTACCTTTACAGGGTAATACATATTTTGTGCAAAATGACATCCAGTCTGGTTTATACTGAATCAGATCTCTTGGTCTGCATCATCTAAAAATGTCCGTGTACTTTAACACTGATGTTGTCACATATATTTCCTAAGATGGATATATAATGACTCTGCATGGACAAGCAAGCCATTTAAACTGAATATTCATTATCATTTAAAGGTATGGGTTATCAGATTCTTAATAATGACTCTTATAGCTCCACAAATTTGGTACAACATACCTTTGTAAACTGTATGACTTGTAGTGTACCCATTTAAAGGTATGGATTATAAAATCAAATTATTACAAATGACACATATTGCCCCCAAAAGGCTATAAATGATGATTGGATTTAACAGAAAAAGGCTAATCAATGATGACTGGTTTGAATAGCAAATCGCTAATCAGTGATGACTGGTTTGGTTTGAATAGCAAAAGGCTAATTAATGACTGGTTTGAACAGCAAACGGATAATCAGTGATGACTTGTTTGTACAGCAAAAGGCTAATCAATGATGACTGGTTTGAATTGCAAAAGGCTAATCAATGATGACTGGTTTGAATAGCAAAAGGCTAATCAGTGATGACTGGTTTGAATAGCATAAGGTTAATCAATGATGACTGGTTTGAATAGCAAAAGGCTAATCAGTGATGACTGATTTGAATAGCAAACGGCTAATCAATGATTGGTTTGGTTTGAATAGCAAAAGCTAATTAATGACTGGTTTGAACAGCAAACGGATAATCAATGATGACTTGTTTGAACTGCAAAAGGCCTGTGAATGATGATTAGTTTGGTTTGAATAGCAAAAGGCTAATTATTGATGACTGGTTTGAATAGCAAAAGGCTAATCAATGATGACTGGTTTGAACAGTAAAAGGCTAATTAATGATGACTGATTTGAATAGCAAAAAACTAATCAGTGATGACTGGTTTGAACATATAATTATTCTGTCTGAAAGCATCATTAGTAATGGTGTTCAATTTTGCTGTTTCTCCAAAACTGATGTACATCTATTAGAAAATTTGATACATGATTCAGTCTTAAGGAATGCTATTTACCAGTTCCAAAAATTTGTCATATGTAACCTTTTTTAATAATATATTATCATGTTTTATGTCTACCTCCATTTAGTGCTTTTGCTTGCAGTCAAGAAACCTGCATTATTTTTTTAGGGCAAAAATTGATATCCATAGAAAAAGTAGGTTACTATGACCTTTTTTTGCCCAAGTGAAATCATGTGATCTAAACCTAGATTTCAGAACTGTTACACATAATAAAAATGATAAATAAGATTCTGTTTTTGGTGGTGAACATACTTATTGTTACAGATCCCCTTCAGCCAATGGCACCAGGTTCCACTACATCAGTTTCTGCAAATGGACCATTTAGCAGTGCCAGCTCAACTTTCCCTTCATCTCACAGTGGAGATAAGTATGCAGCTCTCTCGAGTCTTGAGGATGTTTTTAGCAGTACCAGCAGCACTTCCCATTCTACCACAGGCAATTTAGACTGGAAGGGAACTGGCAGCAGTACAACTCCAGGCACTGCAATCAACTGGGGAGGAAGCAGTGGCCCTTCAGGGGGTAGCAGTATTAGTTGGAGCAGCCAAGGTAAAACTGCTAGTGAGGGGATGACAAGTGTTAATTGGAGCGGCTCGAGTAGTAGTGGAAGTACTGTTGGTGGTGGGAGTAGTGGCATTAATTGGAACAGCTCATCTGCTTCTGCTAACCCTACAACTGGTAGGTTTTACAAATATGCTTATTTATACCTCTTGCTTGCAGTCATCTTTATTACTATTGTTAGCTCAACTGTTCATAGACTACAAGCACTGATGGGGTGGTCTGTTGTACTTCATTTCTTCATTAGCACAGTTTTTTAGCTTCACCTAAACTCTTGCAAGATTGCCAGGAAATATTGCACACACATTTTATCTCAAGGTCTAGTTTGTTCCAATAGAGAATCAGTCCTGTTGAGGGACTGCTCCATGTGCTTACAGTCTGGGTTCTGTTCATCCATCCATTCATACATCGAAGCTTTCTCATTAAATTTGCCTCTCAACCATTATGGTGATTTAAATAAGCTTCACTCATTTCTGATATACAAATATGTAAATATGCAGTTCAGAAAGATTTTAACAGTACATTTTATATGACTTAAGTGTATTTTATAAAGCAATGCATAGGGTATGACCAATGTCTTTGCCTTAGGTATATCAAAACATAAATTTTGTCTTTGCTAAAAATAAAATTGAAGATTTTAATGGAATGAAGCAGATTTGGTAGGAGAGTTAACATCATGAAAACCTGCGTTATTTGATTTTCACCATTTTTCTCTACTGGTCATAGACCATAGGGGCATTTTGTCTGGCTTGGTTGCTTGTTTTTCTATTGTCTATCTGCTTGTTGGCACAAGTTTGTTATCACTACTCCTCCTTAACTACTTGGAGGATTGCCATACTCATGGACATATAATGGATATTATTCATTCAAAAGAAGTGATAGTACAATGGTTTTAATTTTATTGGAGCTGTTGGCTGGGATAGAAGTTCTCCCCATCTTGCCTATCGTGAGACTTACTATTGGTTATGGGGTGTAGGATAGGCCCATGGCACTCTCGGCTTGTCATTAGGTGTGACTATTGGAGTCAGATGGCTCAAGAACTAGCTTGTAACTAAAAATGCCTGGGTCAGGTCAGCCTGGGTTGTCTACCATGATGTTTCCTTGGGCAAGGCACTTTGCTTGAGCTGCTTTGGCACTACCTGTGTTGGTGTTAACATCAATCTATTTATTATGAGACTGACTTATGCATTTTTTCAATTGAATTATACATTATGTGAATATTTCATGCTATTGCCAAAATGGAGTGGATAGGTTGCACTCTCTTCAGTCCTTTATTCAGCTTATCAGTGACAGTATTTGATGATCATACAGTCTCATTCAGATCAGATCTCAGTTGTCCTGCGTGAAGATCTGGCAATGACTGCTTACGGGTCATGTTCTGGTGACCTTTGAATTAGCCAATGGAAATGCAGCTTTCACAAATCTGAAAGTCAATCAAATTGTTCTGCACACATTGATGCTCTTCACCCATACTACTTAGTATCCCAAATGTGAAGCAATAATACTTTATCTGATTGGCTGATAAAATTGGGGATCATAACTTGTATCACCAGAACATGACCCCTAAGCAGTCGCTGTCAGATCCTCACAGGACAGTGGAGATCTGATTTTAATCAGACTGGATGAGCCATTGAATTTATTTGTTGTTAAGTTTATGTATGGGTACCAATAATTGGATGGATCCAGGAACAAAAGAAATATTTAATACAACAGCTTTAGTCCATGTTAAGCAAAACCTAATATTGCCATTGAACAGAATCAGAAATATTTGTAATGCAGTTTTATTTCAGGTATTCAAAATAACAATAGCAATTTTGGCAACGTCTTTATATGTTTTAGAGGATAATAAGTTTTGGCAGGGTATATTTTTGCAATCTCCATCTGAGACCCCTAAGTTGCTAAGATGTCACCATAGCTAAATAACCCTTACATGGAATGCTATTTTCAGTAGATGTATTCATGAGAAATGGTTTCAGGTTGAACATTGTTAACCATCTCTAAACAAATCATATATAATTTAGGATGTTGTTAATTGAATCACCTGAAACTTCTATTACTTAATATCCATCAATACTTTCTTGACTTGAAATAAGCATTTGGCCTTTCAGAATTGAATTTGTCCATATGTGTTTTAGACTTTTTCTTTTAAAACTCTTTTATAAATTTGAGACTGTACAAATTAATGTTGATGATAAAAAATATAAAATATTCCAGATAATTACTGCCAACATCTCATAGGGCCTCATTTTGATGGAAAACTCAGTAACATTCCACAAATATGGGGACAAATTGTTAGATATTTTGTAATGAACAATATTTATCATAAGCATTGTTCTGTCAATTAATCATTACAAATATTTTCAACAAAGATGGTTGAAAAACATACCTGAACAAAGCTTGAAAATAATTCGTAATAGTTAATGGACCTATTGCAACTGCTTTTTATAACCTGCCATAATAGACAGAGCATATTGTGTTAAGGTGTTGTCCATCTCCCAATTAACTGTTTGGCGTCCACTCAGTAACATGAGTTGACCACCATCTACTGATACCAGATTTTCTGGATGGCTTGCACTTGAGCTAAAGAAGAACTCTATATATTATGGGCTCCATGATTCAAGGTCACTATGACTGACAGTTATAAAATGGTTCTGTACATTAACTCGAATTCTCCACCATCTGTATCAAATGTTTTGGATTACTTCAGAGGCAGATTAGGTGGTGGCTTCAGTATATCTGCTCTAAAATTGAGTGTGAAAGGACCAGAATGTTTTCCTGAGTAAGTTTTCTTTCTAGTTAGTTGAATGTATAACCTGGAAATGCTTAATGCACAGAAGCTTCCAGTGATTTTGCCTGCTTAGACTTTACCAGAGGTTCCATCCCACAGATTATCATGACAGCTTGTGTATGCGCCACTTAAATTATATTTCTAAATTTGCAACTGTGCTTGCACTTGAGATAATGAATAACCTTTTTAATTTTGAGGTCAAAGTTCATGGTCATCACAACTCAGAGAAGAAAAATGGTTTCTGAACAATAGGTGATTGTCTACTGTGCACAGTTACCAAACCTTGTTTATGGCTTGTGCTTGGGGGTAAAGAAGAAACCTGTTGATTGGAGAGAAGTAAAATGGTTTCCACAACAACAAAACAATTCCCACCATCAGCAGTTATCAGACTTTGTGGAACGTTTGCATTGGGATAGGGAAGAACCTTTTGGGGTCAGTAGGTCAAAATTCAAGATCACTATAACTGATAGAAATAAAATGGTTTCTGTAGAATAACATTAATTCAGTATCACATACTTGGACCAAACTTTGTGGATTGCTGCACTTTGGATAAGGAAGAAGCCTATCAGTTTTGGGATGAAAGGTAAAAGGCCAAGGTCTTTGTGACTGATAGAAACGAAATTATTTCTCTACACTAACATTAGTTCTACATCTCAGACCTGTACCAAACTTTGCGGATGACTTAATGGCTTTCATTATGACTTGTTAGTGCATGTAATTTATTTTTATAAAAAAACACATTTGTGTGATAATATATGCACAGTTTTGCCAGTTTAGTATGCGAGGATTTAATATATGTAACTGTGTATCCTGTGTCTAAGTGAAACACATTAAAAGACCAGAAATGATAAATTTTATCCAGGACATACAGAAAGTTTGAAAAATGGTGTGTGTGGAGTGGATGTACATTTGTGCATTAATAAAAGGCAAGGAAATATTTATTTGGTTCTGACAAAGATTTGCAGTAGCCAGGTTTCTTGTTGTAGAGAATTTTACTGTAGTAACTGTGTGTAGAGATACTTATAGGAACCATAAGTGAAACAAAATCTTCAGGCATGCACTGAAAACATTAAAAGTTAAACCTCTTTAGAAAAGTTTTTCTTCTGCATCTTTGGATCTTGCAGATGTGCATGTTTACAGTATTTATTACAGAATTATGATCTAGAGAGTTTTTCCTATTTATACCCCTTTCAACAAAGTGAAACATCTCTTGTTTCAATAGATTTGCAGTTGAATAATTATTTTTCTTTCTTGTGCTCCTTATTTACAATGTTTTTGTTCCTTCTGACAGATGCATTTTTTTCCAATAGACTGGGACCCCCAGGAAACCCTTTTCTGTCACAGACTGGTATAGTAATTGATTAATGTTTCAGCCATAACTAAGCACACACAACTGATCCAGTTGAACCTTTTCTGTACATGATCACTATTTTGTGATCTGTTTATAAAGCAAAGAATTGTAAATCTATATTACAATATAACAGAAAAAGTTATCAATCTTGATATGTCTGTCCACTTGTATGTTGGTTTATCCACTCTCTCAGCAAGTTCTTCTTCCAAAACTTGATCTGAACCATTCATGGTGCAAGTTTGATGGTAGATATGGTGTCTACGAATGTTTACATTACTTGCAATTTTCTCAAAATATGACCAAATCCAGGTTTATTATTATCAGCTGCAAAAAAAGTAATGCATCGATCATAGTAGTGCCTGAAAGATTATATGATGAATACAGCAGGTCTGTATGCAGGAGTCAGTCATTTCATACACCTTCTCTTCTGTGTGTACTGAACATTTGCTTTTGTGAAATGTTTCAGTTTTTGAAGATTATTATTATAATTACAATATACCAAACTGCTTTGAGAACACACCCTGTGAGAAAATCCCTGCAAAAGTAGAGTCTAGAACTGCACTTGCAATTTTTTATACATAAAAAGTGAATGCATTATGTTTCTTTGTGAGCCTTGTGACACTTTCATGTTAAAAAAATATTTATCTCTGGTTTGACACAGACACCAACAGAGTTAACCCCACATTGACACAGACACCAACAGAGTTGTCTATACATTGACATGGACTCCAACAGAGTTGTCCCCACTTTGACACAGACACCAACAAACGCTCTACACCTTGCTTACTTACCTGTATAAGAGAATTGACTGCTGAAAACATTTATTTAAATATGAACTACTTTTGTTTTAAAGATTGTATATTCATATTAAAGCAGAGAAAACTAAAGATAAAATGGAACAGTTGTGAGTGTTAGATGGCATTTTATAGCATGATGTTTTGTTGCCAGCCTGAACTGAGATGTTTGATTGTATTCCTCTCATCAGATGCAATGGAGCAAGTCAGATTAGATGATAACATCTGGCTAGCAGTCAGTGTAGCTTCTTCATGAACAAATTGCAGGTTATTCTTTTATATTCATACTGTATTCAGTTCTCTACTTGCACATGCCTTGATAAACAAATATCCTTTTTTAGGGTGGTCAAAACTTGCATGAAAATGTCTATTACAAGTAGTAGTGTCTCAATTCTAGCATCTCGTACATGGGGAAAAAGCTGCTAAATCCAGCCAAGAATGTCATGATTTTCGTAGAACTACTTATTTGCATGTCTTGTGTCTTGTTACCACTTAACTTTGTTGGTCGAATAAGTATTTCTAACAGATTTTGCAGTGTTTTATTCAGAGCAAATGGAATATGGATAAAGAATGCACCACCAAATAGGAGCCCACTACCTAAAGGGGGCTAACTCTTCAGAGATAATTATTCACAACTAGTGTTTTAAGGGTCACCAAATAAGTTATGAAAACAACCTTTCACACTATCATTTTTAGGTCACTAACATCATCAGCTATATTATCAGTTGAATACATCCCCTGCCACCTTTTGACATAAACTCTGCTTCCTCCTGAATCCAATGGCATCTGATTGACAAGTGGTCTAAAGTGCTTGCCAGCTTGGGTTCAAGTTTCAGTTTGGCTAACTTGGGTTTGTGAGAAAGCTTGCCAGTAACTTCCTGTGGATTGGTGGTTCTTCCCATAGTTTTCCCAGATTCTTCCACAAAATATACTAATTGTCATGTATGGCCTATCATGTGCTGAACCCACAAAACAAAACAAACCAGCCTCTTGAATCCAGCCTTTGAAGGAAAACAAAATAACATCTATAAACCATATAGACAAAGGGAAGAAACTCTTAACCCAGGACATTGTCTTACCTCATTGCAGTACAGTCAGCAGCATCCCATATAGCCTGTTGGTATCCAGGAAAATCAACATTATTTCAACCCATCCGTCTTGAAAGTCAGTGTGGTATTATGAATAAATATATTTGCATAGTTATGGTCAATATTTGTGGAAATTTTTCACAGTTTGTAAAATTTGTTTTTTTTCGACATTGTGCTATAACATGGTATCATTGGTGCCTGTTGTTTATTGTTGAGTAATGCATACTGCCTGCATTGTTGCTTTGGTGATGAGTACTGTTATTGTTCTATTTGAACACTGATGTTATTTTCCATTGTTTTTGTCATTTGAGTTAAATAGTGACAACAATCTTGTGAAATGCAAGAGATTTAAAGTTAAGAAGGATATGTGTGATAATGCAGTGTATGTACAGAGTGGTCATAGGGTGTATGGTCCACATTTCTGCACAGGAATTTAGAAAGTAGAAAGTCAAAAAGGAACAGGTCAAGTCAAGATTAATGGAAAATTACATTCTGTGCCTTTGTCCAAAAAATGTGAATAGCCAGTGTAGTGGGGAATGCCACAATGCCCACCACCCCCAGTCTGGCATATAATGCACTCTGTGACTGTTACATCTGTGCATCTTGAATTGGAAGAATTGAGCATTTTGGAGATACTAGCTGTGCACCTTTCCTGGACACTGCTCAAGTATCGAATATGGTGACTTGTGCAGGAGGTGACACAGTGCAGTTGCTGGCCTGTGGAAAATTCCTATCCATCACATATCTTCAGTAGTGTCTTGGACTTAACAAAAGAGTGTCCTCCCATTCTATGGCAGCTCAGCGGGTGTGAGTCTTCCTGTATGTCCAAGTATGGCCATTGAGACTGTAGGTCTGGGCACATAGGTTATTTGTCCAATAACAGTGGTTTGTGTTTTCTTTCTTTGATGCTGTATGCTATTACTGTGGCTGTTGATCAGCCCGTCCAGCTGCCCAGTCAGCCCTGTCACATTCCTAGGCGCCGCTTCAGCTGCTTGGATCCTTATTCACATAAATCTCCTGTGGTTAGATACTGTTTTGTACACAATGACAGTGGCTCTGCCAAATCAGTGCCTCTAAATGTTTCCCACAAAACCTCCTAGTTAGTGTGGAATATAGTGGCAGTTTCTGTTTAATCTGGCATTGCTAGCAATTTTTCTTCTTGCTGAAAAATCATACATTGATTAGGCGTAAGAGTCCATATTAATTATCAAGGCTATGCAGGTCATTCCTTATCAGCCAGGTAATTTGCCCCACTACTTTTATTTTTTACACCTGGCTACTTAAAAAAAACTGTCCTTGTTGTGGGCATTTCCTAAAACCCCTCACCTGCTTTGACAGGTCACCCTCCAACTTTAAATCCGAAGGCCCTAACCATTATTTATACAGCTTCTTTCTCTATTTGTCGTCACATAAGTTATATCATTCCTTGGCCCTGTGATCTGTGTCCATGGTGTGCCATTGCTTTTTGGAGTTAGAACTGAGGATGCATGGAAGCAAACAACAATAACAACCTCTCTATCTTACTTTGCTTCATTTTCCAGTTGTTAGACAGCATCCCAGACTCAACAGAGAGACAGCTATCAGCAAAAAAAACCAAACAAAAAACCCCACCAAACACCAGCCAATATCAGCAGTTTTGGTCTAATTTCTGGTAACAACAGGTCCCTCAGTTTCAGAGGAAGTTTAATAAAAAGGATAGGAAGCAAGTTCTCTGCTTTCTCAAGCCTCACAAGAACCATCATTGACTAAACCATCCAGTGGACGCCAGGGTCTTTCAAGGCTTAGACCATTTTCTGGAAAACAATATGGTGATCAGATGTTTTTCATTGATTATTCTAACCTTTTGTTAGACCCTTCAATGACAGACATTCCAGGCAATCAAGAGAAGGTTGATATTTTGCAGGAGAAGATATGTTCTTTACTCCACAAGATTCATAGTGGAGAGTTCACATACTGAGCCCCTCTGAAAAGCTCGGGCCAGTAATTGCATAGCTGCGTCAAGGTTTAAAATGGAAATGTAACTGATACATAATTTCATGTCTCTATCCATCCATATTCATGCAGGTTCCTTTGGCTCGACTTCTAGGAATAATATACTAATTTCTTGTGTGCTTCCATTTGAACTCAACATTGGTTCACACGGACCAATTTTGTCATCACTTAGTTCATGCTAACTGTCAGCAGTGACAGCAGCATATCTGGACAGCACCTTTCCAAAACACATGGTGAGTTTAACTGTGGTGAAGGACAGGAACAATTTTTTCCTTTCCATTTTCCTTTGGCTGGTAGAAAGTCTACTGAATTGGGAGAAGTCAGATCTCAACCCATCCATGCATTTTCTTTTACTCATTGCGGTTGCAAATTGGCCAACTTTTCACCTGCTTTTTGCAAATGTCCATACTTACCCAGTACTGGCCCTTTTCTAGTTGGCTCTATCATCAAGTTATCATCTCAACTGAAATAAGACTATAACAGCTTCAGTTCCATAACAAACACTGGTTTATGACAGGAATTCCTCTGGAAAAACCCCAACCAGATGTTATTGTCCACAACAAGCAATGGCTTATGACAGGTTTTCCTCAGGAAAAGCCCAACCAGACGTCGTCATCATCATCATTGTAAACATAATCATCATCATCATCATCATCATCATCATCCAGGGGCCCCGAGTGGCCGAGTGGTCTAAAGCGCTCTTCGTTACGGATCACTGCCATCTCACCTCTGTCTGCGGCGGTTCGAGTCTAAGATTCAGCCAATGTGGGCATGTGAGAAAGCCTGCCAGTAGCTTCTCGTGGGTCGGTGGTTCTTTCCGGGGTTTTCCGGGTTCTTCCTCCACCATTAATACTGGCCGCCATGTATAGCCTATCGTGCTGAAAAATGGCGTTAAACCCCACAACAACAACAAAAAAATCATCATCATCCCTTAACCCAAGAGGCCGTTTGGGCACCATAGTTGATTTTACAACTAATTCTCTCTATCTTTCCCAGTTCTCTACTGCTCTTTGGGAATCTCCAGATCCCATGCCTGCCCATTCCTTAATGTTGTCTTCCCACTTATTTTTCTTTCTGCCTCTTCTTTTGCACCCTTGCACGGTGCCTTGCAAGATTGTTTTTGCCAGTCCAGATAATCTTGAGACATGACCATACTACTTCAGTTTGTGCTTTTTTACAGTGGTCAAGAGGTCTATGTGGGATCCAATGGCATGTTGAATCCTGTTGTGGACTTCTGCATTGGTTACGTGGTCAATGTATGAGATGGCCAAGATCTTGCAGTAGCATCTCATTTCGAAGGTTTGAATCCTTTGTCAATCTGATGTGAGCGTCCATGTTTCACAAGTATACAGAACCAATGGATATGACAATTGAGTACATCAGCCTTATTTTGTAACCAAAAGCAATGTTGGTATCTTTCCATATTGGTCTCAACCTTGTTATTGCTGCTGTTGTCTGGGTAATCCTGCAAAGTTGTTCTGGTTTGGAGCCCTAATCTTTGTTCCCAAGTACTTGAAGCTTGTGACTCTTTCCAGCTTCTGTCCACTGACCACTTGTCATAGTCTGCAACAAACAATATCTTATGACAGGAATTCCTCTGGAAACCCCAACCAGATGTTATGGTCCACAACAAACAATGACTTATGATAGGAATTCCTCTGGAAAACGACAACTAGATGTTATAGTCTACATGAATGCATTCATACAGTTGGGGAAATCACAGGTTGTCCTACTTCACCACATTCAGTGACAAACCAGTCTTCTGTAGTAAAGGCATTCAATTTCTGGAAGAGTCTACACAAAAAATGGTTACTGGGTATTTCTCATATCAGACAACTCAGTGATTTACTACTCTTCCAAAAAGTAATGTGATTGAGGAATATATTCAGTGGAGAATGTAAAGTTTGTGTAAATTATGTTTTTCCAAGAATTTTATTCAATCTCATTACTGTTGACAGCTCCCATGCATCTCTGCAAATGAAAGTAATCTTGTTGTATCAGCTTAAACTTGTAAACATCCAGTTATTGGGTAGTCAACTAGCAGTAGTAAGGAAAAGTAATGAGGGTCTTCGATTTGTCTATATTGCATATAGACAGGGAAACAAATTTCTTCTTTCTGAAAAGACTGATTCAAGAGGTAGCACAAAAAAATTATTTTCTGTAATTGAGAGTTGAGTTATTTTGTGAGATTAAAGTTTTTTATGCTTGCTTAATGGTACAGTGAATTTTAGAGTTTTTTCAACCTTGCTCCTTTATGTACATACACATAATGGGACATTGTTTAAGGCATTATTGGTACACTGGATGTTACATCAGATAAAGTAGTTTTATGCAAGTTTTTATTTCTTCAAAAATTACTGTCCCTTCTCAGGTATTCTATATTTTAATTGAAAGGTTTAACAGCAAGTGTGTTTGTGTATAGGGTTTTGCAGCACATCAACACAATCCATTTGATAGAGTGCGAAGTAGTTTAGGTTTCCTCCCCCACCCAAGTATATGAAACAAAGACAAAAAATGCTTAAAATATAGTTTCTGTTTATGTTCTGATGTATACTGCACTCATTGAACCAACCAATACCTCCTTTGGAACATCATTATAGGAAACATCCCAGGGTAAAAAGATTACTTCCATTTATTGTCTCTTAAGACATGCAGAATGTAACACCATATTTATTTTATGTCCCTATCCCACATGTGGAATTTGAAAATAAATATAACACCATATTTATTTTATGTCCCTATCCCACATGTGGAATTTGAAAATAAATATAACACCATATTTATTTTATGTTGCTAGCCCACATGAGGGAATTGAAAATAAATGTAACACCATATTTATTTTATGTCCCTAACCCACATGTGAGATTTGAAAATAAACATAGTGTATGATAAGGAGGAGCTGGTCCTGATCTCCTTGGCATGAAGGGATGAAGAGGCATGTATTCCTCATGGAGGGATGAAGAGGGCATGCATTCCTCATGAAGGGATGAAGAGGGCATGCATTCCTCATGAAGGGATGAAGAGGGCATGCATTCCTCATGAAGGGATGAAGAGGGCATGCATTCCTCATGACCATCAGCCAATCACAGGTTAATACCTCTCAGTTGAAGTAGGTGTCCAATTATATATAAGTCAGATGGAGCAATTTATGTAATTTGCTTATGGCTGGTACAGTATTGACCATAGTAGGATTCAAATCCATGGCCATTTGCTATTTGATTTAACTTTGCAGACCCAAGCACATTACCATAATTTATGCCTCTTCCATTTTCTTGGATATGGATGCTGTTTCTTTTTCTCACTTTATCCCCCCATTCCCCATTCCACACACTGACAAGCACACAAACACTCAGTTCATGTGCGGAATTGAGATTTAACTGTATTTTAGCATAATATATTTAGTATAATATTTGCCCTCGAAAGAAAATCATTTGAATTGGATGCTGAACATGAAAGCTTGACAATATTTTATAATGCCCTATATGCTGAATGAGGTACACTTTCAGATACACTATCATTTTCACATGCATCACTTGGTATCCAGCCAGATTTGGACTGCAGTCTGCAATGCCCAGGATTATAATTCTCTGTCAATCTCGTACTAAAGTTTGACATCTGATAGTGATTTGATATTAACATAATTAACAATATAAACATTCATTTTAGGTAAGGCTGATATTGAGTCTGTTTATGCTTTTGTATTCTTGTGGTATGGTATGCTAAGAACCAAGAGTAAAATGTGGAACATAAGCACCATGATGAAATATTAGCTTGTAGAGTGTTTTGTTACCATCGTAATGATAGTTGGCACAGTAAACTCTTTCTTACCACATAATATACAGTATATATATTTTCATTTACTAAAGGATGTCCTCTAGTCTCTACTTTCTGCATTCTCACTAACTGAAAATAAGAATGTAAGAATGTAAACTGTACACGTAACAGTTACAGTATGCATGTATTTAGGATAGTGTGCATGCGTTCATAGGAACTATCTCAGATTGACAGTTGTTTCATAAGCCTAACACTGCTTGTATTTGAATGACAATATATAATTTCAGTCAGCCATTATACAGTGCCTCATTTATGGTCTTTGTTTTGCAAGCTTTACCTTATTTCAGCTGCAATCATGGTTTCTAATTAAGTTGATGTGAGACGTAATGGACAGTTTCTATTGTGTTTAAAGAAATATACTGGAAGGTCTCTGAAAACCATTTTGCAATCTCATAAAACTTTTCAACTTTCTGTAAATATTCTATTGAGCAGATTTAAGGTCAGTATTTCAGTGCTAAGTATGTTTCAGATTTGTATTCACATCTCTTTATGTGACTCCACTTTGTAGGGAGCATATTTTACTGTTATTGTCTTTATGAATCCATTTTTGTGTCAGCAGATCTGTCAGTTAGCTGATCACTTTCTGCATAATTTAAGTTCTACAGCACCTTCCTTCGTCAGACGTTACAGTTAAGTTCTTGATGAAATAAAGAAGTCTGTCAATATTTGGATCCAAAAGTCCGCAGTAAAGGTCACAGTGACAGAAAAAAGAAATATGATTTCTGCACAATAACATTATTTATGCTTTACAGATCTGGACCACACTTTGTACATGTCTTGCAATGGGGCTAAAGAAATAGTATAGTGATTTTGGAGTCAAAAGACTTAGGGTCAAAGTCATGGTGACAGAAATAAATAAACTGCTTTCCATGCAGTAGCAGTATCACAGACTGCAGTCAAACATTACAGGTGTCTTGCATCTTAGGTAAAAAAAAAGAAGCATATTGATTTGGTGTCAAAAGGTAAAAAAGTCAAGGTACAAAGCACATACATTTCACCAAAGTTTATGAATGACTTCATGTTCAGTAAGAAAGAAGTCTATTGAGTTTGGGGCTATAGGACAAAGGTCAAGGTTACAGTGACTGAAAGAAGAAAAATATTAGTTCAAGTACTTATACTCTGACTAAAGATTGTGGAGGGTTTTTATTTAAGGCTTGGTAGGGCCATTTGGGGTTTTGCAGATTAACTATCATTCTAGAGTAACTGCTTGATCAAAGTTTAGGGTAATATAGATTCTTGGGTCTAAAGGTCATTGATCACGATTATGGTAAGTTGATAGCCACACATGATGTTTGTTAAAGATCACATACCTTGTCCAAAGGTCCAAGTCGTTGAGACTTCATTGGTGACTATTCTGCAGAGTAAACCATACACACTATTACATGTGTTCAAGATTGTTAAAATTGGGGCAAATATATAATGTGCCATTCACAGTACTCTTCCTCTTATACTGTTCTGGGAGCCATGTATGTGATCTTTGTTTAGAAGGAATGTTCCAGGACTATACTGCATTGTTAGAAGCAGCACTAGTAGCCATGCATGTCTTTAATATATAATCAAAGGGATTTATATATCCCTTTGATTTTGGCTTTGCCCCTGCCTCCAAAAATATTTCTGTTGGTGCCCATGCTATGACTGTTATAGCTAGAGCAATGTAATTTTAGGTGGGGCGGGACCATATACTTGGATATGTTCCATGAACATACTGCATTATGAGATGCAGCAATATACTTAGAGTTTTATAAGGAGACCAATGTAGTTATAATGAAAGTCACCTGTTTTTTATATTTTTATACCAATAATCTACATGCAAAATTTGAGCCAAGGTTTAACTTAAAGTTGAGATGTTTTATAAAAGTGGATCCAGTTTGTAGCAGATATTAATGTATTTAGTAAACAAATATGAGATAAATGCTTAACTTAATAATTTCTAGATGAAAAATTATTTATCTTTGTATTAATATATGAAGTAAGGAAATGAAAAATGACTCACACTTTATACAGTATGTTATACATTTTCGTGGTATCAATTCATAATGAGTTGATAACACCTATTCAGGTTGGATTACCTTGGTTTTGTTATGCCAACGTACTGGTTCAGATAAAGAATTATTTACTAAATGGCAGCTTGGCTGTTTGTTTGATGGCAGGCAGACACACAGCTTTGTGGGCAGGTGACAACATTCCTTATTTAGGCTGTAGATTGGTTTGATGGCAGGTGGACACAATGGCTGAGTGTGCAGGTGTCAACATTTCTTACTGAGGCTTTTGGTTGGTTTGATGGTAGGCAAACACACAGCTTTGTGGGCAGGTGTCATTGTTCCTTATTTAGGCTCTAGCACTGCATTATATGATTTTAGCTAAATTTTATATGAAGGTGTATATTAACAAAATAAATTATTCCATCAATATTCGATACAGTTGTTGCTTCTTTTCCTTGTTGTTTTTTAGTTCACATTTCATATTGGATTTCAAGCAGATTTGATATAATTTTATATTTCCGAGTCATTGTGACAATAAAAAACTGGTTTCATTGGTGTTGCGAGCAAATTTACATGAAGAATTTGTTAAATATATTTTTGCCCATATTTTCAGGAGTTTGTGAGGATATGTGTGGCTACAAATATTTCTGCATTCACCTTTAATTGTATAATTTGAGAAATAACTTGCTACAGTGTGCAGACCTGTCATGCACAATGTTGTCATGCACTGTCATTTTGGTTGTACAATTGTTTGTGTGGTATTTTTTACAGCTGTTAATTGCATTATAAGATTTCTTTGTGATACAGTATTGGAACATTGTTTTTTGAAATGTCATTATATTTTCTTGTTAAACTTTCAGTATTTTCACATTTAAATTTCATTACATGTTTAAATCATGAACTATCACCATGTAGTCACACATTTTGATGGAAGAAATATTGTTTTTAGGTATGCCATTCTCTCACCTGCATTCGCAAATGAGAAGATTAATCAAATCCATAATGTGCACTGGTGAGATTTTCCTATCTCATATCTGTGTATATGATGGATTATTTTCTCTCATTTCTTACTTGGAAATAGTATTTAAAACAGAAAGTTGGCATGTTATCAATATGTTTAAAGCTTTCAAAGTGCAAAAGTATTTTCTGCAAGTTTTTGCTTAATTAGAGCATAAACAACTTTGGTTTTTAGGAAAGAATTTGTTGTAAACAACGACTAACGTATAAAGCTATAAATTTGTCTTCCCAGTAGCATAAAGACTAGAATCATTGATGATAATCATAATGTCATAAAGATACTAATGTCATCTACATTGTCATTGAATGCACTGATATAAGAGGTGTATCCTGCATGGCTTTTTCAGATGGGCAAATTACACCACTCATATCTAGAATATGAGAGATACTGGTATCACTTTTTTGGCAGCTTTGGCAACAACAGCAACTGAATGAAAGTTTAGCACTGGGAGGCCTGTAGGGCATGACTTTTAAAAAAAAAAACCTGATTCACTAAGTAGGGATTTATTTCAAAATAATAATGTTTGTAAGTACCATAACAACCAGATAATACATGCATTTTCTTCTGTTACCTTTTGCTGCTATGAACACGTAGTCTGCATCAACGTTCTGGTTCAAAGAATCACTCAATGAATCTGGTCTTAACATTTTCATTCAATTCCAAGACATTTGGATGACTGTCAACCAGATTAGTGAAGTTGAATTATATCTGATAGGCTGGAATTTTGAAGGAAGGTTCTTTTGGACCAGTGGAACCTACACATGACAGTTCTTAGTCATCAGATGGTGTGAATGTACTGTTGAATTTCTTGACTTGTTAACTGCTTGCCTCAGAAGCCTTAGCCCATGAGAAATAGATCTGAAACAGGAACCTAAAGGTTGATAGTACACATATGCCCATTAGTAAGGGTCATGTGTGGGTGAATTCGATTGTTCATTTGTATCTTCAGCACATTATAATTTGAAGGCACTCTATATATACATCATTCTTTCATTCAAAGAAGTGTTTTAAAAATGAAATCCACAAGCAAGGTCCACTTTTGCAATGTAAACCATTGTAAGATGTTAATATTGCTTATATTTGATCCATTCAATATGAAAATGTTTTACTTATCTCTTTCTGTAATTTAACTCATTCATGTCCCAGATTCTAAATACCTTATTTTGTGGTTAGGAAAAAGACAATTGATTTTGGGGTCAAAAGGTCAAAGGTCATGACCATTGTGACTGGTTGCAAAGAAATAGTTTTCAGCAAAAGACCACCTGATTAGTTCTACATCATGTACCTGAACTGAACTTTGCTGATGGCTTGCACTTGCAGAAAGGAAGAAACCTATTGATATTTTGGGTCAGTAAGTGTCAGATGTCAGTTTCACTGAAAGATGAAAATGGTTTCTGCACATAAATTTCCATTCTCAGCCATGTACCTTCACCAGTCTTGGTGCATGACTTAATTATTTAGGCCAAATTATCAAGCCTTGTACATTCAGAAACCTCTCAAAGAACAAATGACATCATCTTTTCAGATTCCTTTTCCATGTTGAAAGGCTGCAGAATCTTAAATTTGAAAATCCCTTATAATCCCAGATATTAGGGAAATGTGATGTTTTCATACAGTTTGGGAAACGTATTCTGTACTGTTGGTTGCATAGTCCCTTTGGCATGAAGGGTAATGAAAGGACAGATAAAGCATCCAAAGGTGCCTGGTGGTCACCAGTTTCCAAATGAAACTTTCCATTATACTGACTTCAGATATTGTACATGTATAAATCAACATATTCATGATAATTGGCAATATATGTAGAATGAAAACTCCACAGACAAACATAAGAATGTTAAACTAATTATAGGTGAGTAGTATCCTTCATACAGAACAAATTGGAAAGATATATTGTTCTGGTCATGTGACAGACACATATACCTGACTCGTGCATACCTTCTGAAGGATGATGCTTGACCCACGTGCATACCCTTCCAGTGTCCACCGATAGTGGGCACATTCCCGTTGGGTGTGTTGATTTCCACCCTGTAAGACAAAACTATTTTGAAACGAACTGCTTGAAGAAAGTGTACAAGATGTACCACCCAAGAAAATCTTGGAATTTTTAAGGGAGTGTAATTTTACAAAAGATTGTAATCATGTTTTAAGGGTTATATGTGTGTTACCTTTATCTGTTGTTTGATGTGGATTTTACTGAATTATTTGCATCTTTACATTTTATATTTTATTTGTTGCACTTAGTTATGCATTTATCTGGAAGACATTATCTTCCTCATTTTTGTACAGTTTAATTTGACATTTTGGAATATAACCTGACACTGCATACCCACTTTTGTGCCAAGGTGTCAGAAATCACTATATATATATATATATATATATATATATATATATATATATATATATATATATTGGATCAGAAAGAAGCATATTGAATATGGAGCCAAATGGTCATTGTTTAATGTTACAGTAACTGAAAGAAAAATAAAGATGTTTGCATGATAACTTTAATTCTCTATCACATATCTTGATAAAAGTTTATGGATGGCTTGCAAAAAGTAATGGAAGTGGCCTAATTAATTTTGGGGGTCCAAAGGTCAAGCTCATATTGTAGCTCTAAGAAAATGAGCTTTGCTGAATACATTTTTTTGTCTTGGGTCAAATCCTTGAATAACATTGTGAATGACTTATATTTTGTATACTGGTAGTAATGAAACCTTTAGCTTCTGGAGTCAGAAGGTCAGCGGTCAGTGTCATATAAGTTCATTAAGAAAATGATGGTTTCTGCAGATTAAATTTAGTTTAAGACTGCATCTCTTGACTAGATATTCATGTCATTGAGACTGATTGGTCAATAATCTCTATTCCCAAGTCAATATTACCCTACAATGGCAACATAAAGAACTATTAAACACAGGGTGAGTGTAGAATGTGCCATACACAGTATTCATCTCAAACTTCACGGAGTTTATGTGCACAGTGACATTGTATATATACACATAGATTTTGACTAGACTTTGTATTTGGCTATATTTTTTCAAGATAGATTTTGATTGTCAGCACTCTGACATTGATTGCAAGGATTGACTGGGGGATGGGGAGTTGAGGTATCTATGTTGGATATATTTCTATAAAACTCAATCTGTAGATACATCAGAAAAATACAATGAATGATGTCAGTTCAGTGTTGTTTTAAAAACAATTGCTTACCTATTGGTATATCTCAACTAGTTAAAGCTAAATCCTCAATTAAGATTTTGTACAGCACTTAGATTGTAAAATGCTAACTCAAACCTGTAACAAAATATGTGATTTCAGTACACTGCAGTTAAAAACAATAAAGGGATGAAAGAAACAGATTTCATGAATTCCTACAAATAAATTATTGCCAACAGAGCATCAGTCCCCTCAGGGGAATCTTGTTATTATAGTGTACATCAGATACACTCTTCAAGTCTCCATCTTTTGCAATCAGTTATTTGGTTATCTAAAGGCAAGAAAACAAGAGAAGACATACAAAGTAAATAATATATAGTTGCTTTCATAATAAAGTTTTGTTGGTTTTAACAGTACCTTTAACACATTTGACTGTATCATGCCAAGGACATGGGAGCTAAGTGCCTTTCCCAAAGATACTTCAAGGCAGCTGACCCAGGCTGGACTAGGGGATCAAACCCATGACCCAATGATAATGAGTCTGATACTCTACCAAAATGATGCAGCTCCCTTTTTCCTTAACTAAAAGATTAGGCTCTTGGACCAAGCTATATGAGCTTAGATATTAATTGAAATCCCTGCTTGAGTTGCTTTCTCAGTTCTGTTCTCATTGAATTCATTGTAATTTCATGGCATCCAAGGATATCTTTTTTTCTGAAATGTTGCTTTTTTCTTGTAATCACTAAAACATACTAGAATGACATTACCACCTTCACGTTTTCACATTCATTTATAAATATAGTTGTTATTTTCAATAAATTAATGTTGTGTGTCATTTATATATATATAAACATTTCTCATATTTTTTTCAAATGTTTCTGCAAAGTCACTATGCTTTAATTTTATAAACATATTTGATTATACTTATTCTCATAAATGTAGTTCTGCCACCTTTTGTAAATTATTGTAATGTATGAAATAGAACACATTTATTGTAACTGTTGTCTGTTTCTTTTGTTAGAGGGATAATGTCATTAGGCACTTTGATGGTTTGGGATCCCAACAGAAATGAAAAGAGAAAGAAATAGAGCATGTACTTTTTGGTCTTAAGATTTTCAATGCTCTGATCTCTTCTTTCCTTCAGTTGCTAACCCATTTGGCGGTGCTGGACCAACACAGACCTCTATGACTGGGATGGGAGTTGCAAATCCATTTGGCTCCACAGGTAGTCAGAATCTGTTTAGTACGACACATTCAGCTCCACAACAGTCTAGCGGATATGGTCATTTTGGTACACCCGGTACTGCAGGAGGTTTTGGGCAGTTTGGTACAGCTGGAACGGTACCAAACACAGCTGGTGGTGGTTTTGGACAATTTGGTACTTCAGGAGTCGGTATGGTACCCAGTACAGTTAGTGGTTTTGGACAGTATAACTCTCCTGCAAGTACTAGTGCAGGTTTTGGTGGACAGTTTGGTATTCAGAATGGAGGATTTGGCACTGGGGGCTCTGCCAGTCAAGGATTCCATGGATTTGGGGGCCAACAGGTGCCAGCTTATAGTGGTGGTGGATGGGGACAAATGCCAGCTAGCTCATCGGCAAATCCATTTATGGTAAGATAACTTATAACTCAAAATATTTTGCCAGATGGCAGAGCAATTTTAGCTTGTGAATTAATAATGTCTGTCCATATGGCATCAACACTCATGTTAGGGTTTGCATTTGGGTCATTTTTTCAGACACTTTTACATGATTTTTGTCAGACACTGTTACATGATTTTTAGAGACACTGTTGCATGCAGAGTTACACTGAGTTGTTATTTAAATGTTTCATTGGAAGTATTATATCCTTCAAATAAATTATCTCCTGGAGGGGTATAACAAACTGATCATTTGATCAGCCATAACAGCCATTCCACCGAGTTTAGTGATCGTCGAAACAAACGATAACCATTTTCTTTACAGTAAGATTGTCTGCTATGGTCAATACAAAGAGGACAGCACTCATTTTCCAATGAAAACTGAATACATCACAACCTGTTGTCATGGAAATAGTTAGTACCTCATCCATATCACATGAAGAGGAGACTGAGAAAAAGAGAAGAAAAGGAACTAAAATACCAAGACATGTGGTTGATTACCTACAACTAGTTAAGGAAAGAACTAAACGGGAGGGATTCTATTTGGTACTTGGAAAGAGCGGAGAAAAAGATAATCCGTTCACTAATGAAAAAGGTTGCAGAGGTTAACTTATGTTCTTCAAAGTCTTCAACAAATGTGATCCTTCAACAGAGTTATCCTATGGGCAACTTGATAAAGTTGGGGGAAAATATGTTCAAATATCACGAAGACCAGCTCCAGAATTTGTTTAAATTGGGTAAAATTTCACTGATTCTCCCATTACAGACAGAAGATTGTGACAAAGTATTTAGTTCACAAAACAGAATCCTCACTGCTTTCACATCAGAAACACAAACAGTGAATAAATTGACTGTTCAGATACAAGTGGGTCATATAGACCATTTCCTGTTTTCACAGGCTTTGAAAAAGCAGAGTGATAAGAAGCAGAAAATATATACATATATATATATATATATATATATATATATATATATATATATATATATATATATATATATATATATATATATACCAGTACAGCGAACTAACTTTGGTATGCAGATATATTTATTAAAAGAAGTGATCTAAAATCATTAAATTTGGTATGCATATACCTTATAATAATCAGCTCCCATTCAGCATTGCCACACCCCTGATTCCCCCACTCTAGAGGTAGAGATTGTGAACCTTCCCTGTCTTTAGAAAATTACTGACAGTGTCTCTGTAACTTTTATTAGAATTGACTAGGACTTACGGGGAGAACTTGAGCCACTGGACCACCTGTAACTAGGGGAATAATTCCCCCATTGTATCCAGATTGTCTGCAGAGTTGGAAAGAGATATAAAATTTGGCATGAAGTCAGGAATTGCATCACTTTCTCCTGTACCAGTCAACACATATATGTTGCTGAAAGGTTGGCATGTCTGTGACTGCAACATTTCTGCATTCATCTCCCTCAAATCTACTGCTGTCATAGTGGTGGCAGACATCATCCTTCTGATTGGTGGGATCATAGCTCTCAACTGGTTTTGTCCGTACTTGCTTGACATACATTGTAACAGCTGACCAGGTTTCCTCAGACCACAAATTGCACATGCTAGAAGGGCAAGAAATACATTTTGTATATGCCAGATAGAATTCATGCATATCTTCCCAACTTGGTATTTCATGCATTTTCTACATTTACAAGGCATATTTCTGAAATGGTAAAGAAATGGAAACAGTAGATAAATGAGGAAATTAGTGTGTTGATAATTTTTTAATAATTAACTAAATAACACCAGTTTCCATCAGCTAGAGCAGGGCTGTCAAACACACGGCCCATGGGCTGCATGCAGCCCACCAAGCCGTATCCTGTGGCCCACAAAATTGTTCGGTGTCACAAGATGTGATGAGAGATAACAAAGGTGATGTGGCCCATGGGCCATCAAAAATTCCCTCATGTGGCCCACAGGGTGATTTGTGTTTGAGACCCCTGAGCTAGAGAGTTCTTGTAACTCCTCAATTTACTTGATGTGGCAGCAGATCTGGTCATGCTTGGCCATCTTAATATGCACTTGTTACAAATGACTTTAATGGATAAGTGGCATTTCCAGTATCACAAGGTAAGATCATTTCCTCTGTTGCTTTAACAGACACAGTTGGCTTGTGACAGGAATTCCTATGGAGAAACCATTACTGGAAATGATGGCACATACAGACCTCATTTCGTAGGTTTGGGGAGACCATTTGCTGCTAGGCTTCAGTACGCACAGCAGCAAAATGGGGATTATGGAAACAGCCTCCTCACATCAACGTTCTAGAAAATAGCAATCATAAATGCCTTTCAGATTTGGAATGATTGATACTGGAGAAAGTTGATCCAGATTATGTCAGATGTCTTTCTTCCTCAAACACAGGCTACTATCTTGCCCAATCTGTGCTTGCTTGTTTGGTAGTTTGATTGTTGATGTTACCAACTTCAGATCAGTGTGCAACTCAGACACATTCCAGGCATCTTTCTTATGTTCTGTCCAGACAGGTCAAGCTATTCATACATCCCTTCATCCATCAGTTTTTCTTGGGATTTGTGGCAACATCTGATGATTGACCTATTTGTGACAAGGCAGAACCACAAGCAGTCCTTCTTTGTCTCACTGTTCCCGGAACCAGAAGCTAGGGCTGTAGAAGCAATGTCAATCAGTTTGATGGGGTTATGGTCATTTGCTTCTCTACCCCACCCCCATGGTCTTAGTACTGAAATTAATACAGAAAATATGGGGTCAGGATTGTAAGATAATTTTGATAGCCCCTCGTTGGTAGAACAAATCCTGGGTCAGTGATAAACTCAAGCTAGCGCTAGACCTACCAAGGAAGAGTGTGGTCAAACTGAATCTTTTGAAACAACCAAGTCCACAGGTGTTTTCCCCATGCCTGTAATGACTACTACTTCACCTTTAGCCCTTGTCAGGACAGCCTTGGAAGAGAACGAATTCAGACCTTTGATTATGGTGACAATCTCAAAGAAGGTCCTCCATTTTGAAGTCATAAGAGGGAAAGTGACATGTTTTGGTGTGGAGTCAGTACCATTGTGCCCTTGAGTGCCTGATTCCCTCAGTAAGCTTACTTTTTTGTCTGACTCATTGAGGAGAAAATGTTGGTATTAATTAACATCAAAGGCTACTGCTCCATGATATTTGACATTTTTAGGCACCATGGCAGAAGATATATCAGTCATGATAAAGGTCAATCTTACCTACTTGTCAATTTTGATTTGAAAAGACCAAACTATCTTGCCTTTTAACAAAATGGAATCTGTTCTGGGTCTTGACATGGCTTAGCTTGGTGAAGTTTTAGGTATTAGCTAGGACCTTGCTTATCATTCAACCTGTTTCCTGACAGCTTTAGGTATTAGCTAGGACCTTGCTGGAACTGTTATCATCCAACCTGTTTCCTGACAGCTTTAGTTTCAGCATGCAGTGTGAGAAAGCTAGATGCCCATTTAGTCAACTATCTATCTTCAGTTCACCACCCTGATAGCCTAAGTGGTTAGAACATCTGCCTCAGATGAGGGAGGTTGCAGGTTCAAACCCCAGCTGAGTCATACCAAAGACATAAACATGGTACTAGTAGCAGCCTCATTTGGCACTCAACATTAAGAAGTTACTGCTAGGACTGGTTGGCCTGGTATCAGAATAATGTGACAGGCTGTAAGAAGGCATCAGTAGTTATCTTAACCTGATAGAACAGTCACATATCACATGACCATACACTGTGATGCTTTAAGCAGGAGAACACGTTACCATTCAGGTGGGGAAACCAGTCTTTCTTCCCTAGAATAATACCCAAGGTATAGGTAGATGCTCAGCTTTTCCCCCACCTATTGCCTATTTTCCTAATGTTAATGCTATCAAGGAATGTATCCAAATTAGAAAGCAAATTTTCTAGTAAATTATGCCTCCTAGAATATTTGCCTGATTATGTTACTTGAAGGCCCTACCAACCGTCCGCTATGTGAGCATCCACGTTGTTAGTTCGCTCAGCTTCAAACTGGCAATGCCTAGTATTGGAAGGGGAGGTAATGTTTAAGAGTTACTGCCTTTTTTCTATAGGATATGTACAGAAGAAATGTTTTGGTCTTTTTATTAGCTGGCTTCGGGAGTTACCAGGTTTATATTCCTAATGTTAATGTGATCTAGTAAATTTTCTCATGTAAAATTTGCTTTCTGATTGGAAAGTGGATCCTGTTTTCAAAAGTGAGTCTTTGTTCATTGAAGTTTTAATTTTGTGATCCTGCCTCAGATTGGAAATGGGATCTTGTTATTTTCCAAGATTGATCATTGTTCATTTGGGTTTTAAATTTTTGGATATGACTCTGGTTGGGGTAGAGGGGAATGTTATTGCCTTAATGGGTTGATTCTTGTTCTTGTTTTTTGTTTGTGGTTGTGGTAATCATAGATTTAGTAAATATTGATACCCATTGAACATTAGTGAACTGACAAGATACCAGGATGTACAATATTGACCCAACTTGTTGTACTAAAGAGCAATGAACTTTGAGGATAAGCAGCTTTTTTCAGGATAAATACAAGGAGAGTATAGTCTGTTTAAACACAAGAAGAATATGAACATTTTTTGTGGCCTTTATCATTCGGCATTATTAATTTTAATTGGAACATGAGCAGAGAAGAAAGGTATGAAATCATGATTTCAGGCATGTATTGAGGGCTAAAATACTTATTTTTCAGTTTTGTTTTATATGACTTATATGTTTTCTCATTTCAGACAGCTGCTACACAGCAGCAACCAGCTCGAGGAAGTTCGACCAATCCATTCTTGTGATAGCCTAACTAATAGACAAGTTGAAGACTTCAGTTTGCTTTAAGTGTTTTAAATTGAAAGATTATTCATATCACCGGGAAATTCCTTGCTGGGATATAGACATATTTTTTTGATGGTTGAAGAACAAAATAGTCTGCCACTTTACATGTGTTACAGCCTGTCTTGTATTACAGCCTGTCTTGTGTTACACCCTCTCGGCAACAAAGTTGTTTGGTAAAGAAATAGCTTTACAAACTGCACTATTGACTTGAATAGAAATGTGTTGTATTAGGTTTTTTTCAACTGTGATGCCAGATTGGAAGAAATACATCCAGCAGTATCATCACCGTTGTTAAATTTTAAGTCTGAGTTTCCAAAAAGTCATCTAATAAACATGTCAAAATGTGTAACCTTATAACCTCCTAAAGACTTGGGAAATATGGTTTTATATGTACCTGCATACATTTGAAGTTATTTCCAAAAATCAGACTTTTTTTAAAATGTGAACATATTATACATTTTGTCAGTTGAAAAACACACCAATATTATATCATAAATATTATGTAAGATGGTTTTAATATGCTGAATGCAGCTACACTGACACCAGAAAAGTATTGAAATTAATGAGAACAGGAGTACTGCACATTGTACTCATCATGAGAATTGTCTTAATACAAATATTTGCTATTTATTTTTTGAAAGTGCATCATTTACCTTCAGGGCATTTTATCATAAAACATACAGGCAGTTGTATGGTTTCCGGTCTTCATTATACCTTTACATCCTGCTAAAGTTGACAGTTTCTGTACCCATTTATGAGACGATTACAGACAAATTTAATTATTGGGAATGAAATTATAAGTTCCTAAATGCACAAGGCATGAAACAGACACCAGTTCTTTGTTTATTTAATATTTTCCTAACACTAAAACTATTGAAATGTGAATGTTAAAGTTGTTTCATTGAAATATTTTGGTATTCGATGGCATGACCTGTTTGATTCATTGTTCTGATTTAGTTTTAGCAGAAGCTATGGTACACTTGTTACCTTTCAGAAAAGTATCTGTGCATAAAATAAACATATTTGAGCAGTGTAGTGACAGAGTTGACACTGAAATAAAGAACACAAGGATCAGAATTGGTTTTCAATTAAAACCTGATAATTTGTTGCTTGATTTTTGTCTTGAAATAGGTTTGCTTGAGAATGTTACTGTAGTAAGCCAGATGATAAACCCCAAGTCTTTTACTTACTGCCCAAGCTATTGGGAACAATTATTTATTTATTTATTTATTTGGGAATTATGATGGGCAAATAAAAAAAAGCCACAGATTTATCATTTTTCTATGCTTGGAATTTTGGAGCATCTCGCTGCTGTCATTTCTGGTACAGATTTGGAAATTAAAAATATTTCTAAACAAGCAAATTGAAAAAATTATCAGTTAAAAATATTTCTCATTGTTGGTATTTTAACAGGTTCCAGCCATATGCATGATGTAACTTTGTAGCTGAAGCATCATGCTTTATGAAATATGTCATAGTTATGTTTGTGTATAATTGTTGAGCTAATTTGATCTCCTCTCACTGGACTTGGAAGGTTAACAAGACAAATTTATCAAATTCTCTATTTGTTGAGTAAAGTATCCTGATTTAGTATGACTGAACATCTTGTTTAAACTCGCTAGACACACTGTATCCTGATTTAGTAGGACTAAACGTTTTGATTAAACTCACTAGACACACTGTATCCTGATTTAGTAGGACTAAAATGTTTTGATTAAACTCACTAGACACACTGTATCCTGATTTAGTAGGACTAAATGTTTTGATTAAACTCACTAGACACACTGTATCCTGATTTAGTAGGACCGAATGTTTTGATTAAACTTGTTAGACATACTGTATCCTGATTTTGTAGGACTGAACATCTTGATTAAACTCACTAGACACACTGGTTCATTTTCTGTGTATCACTAAATTATCCAGATTTGAGAAATTATTAAAAATCAGTATTGCCCACATCAATATCAGAGCCTGTATTTGACTTATTGAAACTTTGATAGTTTTAATTCTAATCATCCAAACTCAAGAAAGTGCTGAACATATCTGCAACCTCCATTTTGAAGAATCGGACCCAGCTACTTTAAATAGTAGATAGCAACTCTAACTTAAATAGCAACCACGTGATTTGACATAATTTTCATTTACCTCACTTCCTATAGTTTATTAAAGGGTTTTCCCTGAAGGTGGCACGACTAAAACCAACTCAGAATGGCTGTTTACTATATGCATAGAAGCACACTTCTATGCAGATAGTACACAGGTATCCATTTGCTCTTCCTTCGGAATGGGGTAATGGCATCCAGTATAACTTACATAATGTAAAGGATTAAATCATGCGTGTCAAAAGAATTTCCATGATACATGATAACATAAATAATACATTTGCTGATTAAATGAAGTTCTTACTGTCAAGTCAATTAAAACCTTTTAAAAAATTAAAGTGTTGACAGGTCAGACATTTTCTTTGAAATTTTCATTGTTTCTAGTTTTAGAGGTTATGTGTTAAAAAAATGTTAAACCAGAATGACTTATTTAATTGAGTTTTTTGAGTCATTAATTTTCTTAGTTACCAAAGTCAAGGTATTAACTGTATTTTAGACTATATTATTACTTTTACATATTCACAAATGCACAAATTTAATTTATAAAAAACTTCCACCCTTGCAATTTGTCCGGGAGTGGGTTTTCACTTGAACTTTCCAAGATTCATTAACAATCTCCAGAATCGTAAACAGAGTGACTATCATATAGGGTTGTAATCATTAACATCAGCCATGTCTGTCATATAGGGTTGTAATCATTAATATCAGCCGTGTCTATCGTATAGGGTTGTAATCATTACTTGAGATGAAATTACACTTACTCCAACTACTGCCAGTTCAGACTTGCACAATTGGCTCCATATTTTCAAATATCAATAGATTGCTATTTTGTTCTCCGGTAAATGGATAAGTATTGAAACATTCTATCAGCCACAGTCCATCATTAATAGCAGGCAGTACAGCCAACAGTTTTCTCCATGTTTTAAAGAACAAATATTTGCCTGAATTTTCAAATCTTTTTCTGTGTTTTGATTTTAAAAAATAGCTATAGTTTAAAGTCATTAGTTCTGATTAATGACTAGCTCTTGATTGACTACTAGGAAGGTGATTGTTATGACATAGGTATACACATTGCTTTAATTAGTTAACTTTATTTTACTGTTTCCTTCTGGTGTAAGTGAAAAGTGAAATGTCAGCTTTTGTAGATATCTGACAGAGCTAATTAGTAAATATATTGTAATATCGTACTGAACAATCTGCAGGAAGAGATGAAATGCCATAAGAGTCAAATTACCTTTATTTTATGTTATCTATTTCTTCCAACTTATAATTTGTGTGTTACTGTGGTACTTTCTGCTTAGTAATTTGTAGTTACATATGCTGTACAGTCTATACCAAATGAAAACCAAGAAAAGTGGAAATCATTTGTTCGTACAGGTTTGTGGACTTCTTTATTATACTTTTTATTATGAAATTACATCCTTCAGTATACATAAATTACATGTAAATCTGTCCTATTTTCTTACTATTGTGGGGAAAAGATAACTTTGCCTTGATATTAACATTTGTACCTGATCCAGAATAAAATGTATCTGGCGCCATTCTTAAATTTATGGAATAGTACAGCACTATTTACATTGGATACAAATTAAAGCAGAACGTGGAGTCGCCCTGTAGCTGAATTTTACAGTTGTCTCAAACTTAGCCAATCCATAGTCACATGACACATGATATGCATTGCTATTCCAATAGTGGGGCTTACAATTCATTTACTTACTGTACTGTTTTCCTGGGTTTTAGCCCAAATTTTCTCTGATTTTTCCCACTGAGGTGTTAGATATTTGAACAAAAATTTTCTTGATGTCAAAGATAACTATCCAGTTATAAAAAACAGGTTTGGAAAGGTTAGAGGATAGTTGGATTAGTCAAGGTTTACTGAGATACTTGGACAAAGTAAACATTGATGGGAGATTTATAATAGAAGTAATGATAATGGCCATTCCATGTTATATTTGGGATCCCTAAGTGATGGAATAAATAGAATAAACCCAATGTACCCAACTGCATGCTTTGGAAGGTCGGTAAAAAGGGATATCATAATAATTTGTATAAAAATTCTGTATAGGGTCTTGCAGAAATGCTAGGAATGAAATCAGTTATTCAGCAAGGAGAGAGAGGGTGATGCTTAGATTTAAGACTTAATCTAAAATAATTATCCATTAACCACCCCCACCTGCCAAACACACATAGGAGGTTAGCAGCTATTTGAATCAGTGTGAAGCGTCCTATTGGAATTCAAGCCATGTTGATGATATGGAGAATTTTCATCCATTATTTTCATGTTTCAGAATTGTTTCTTTATTTTTATTTTCATTTATTTGCATAAAGCACAGATGCAACCAAATGTTTGATCTTTCACATTCACTGCTTTTATGTTATTACTTAGACTGTTACTTACATATTCCATGCTTGGTTAACTTGTTCACTTAAGAAATTGTATAATTTGATAGTAAGTTACAGCTTACCTGCTTGATATAAGTATTGTATTAAATAAATCAACTTGTATACTATTTATTTGCTGTCATGTATATTACTAAGCTTATCAAACATCATACTAGTTGCAGCATATAGTAATTCATTCTATTTGTTTTATTTTCTCTTCAAGCGGTAAACATTACCTGACATACACATTCGATATTGGTGAAGTAGAATGCAGATCATAGGTATTTTCTAAACGAGAGAACATTTTATTGAGTAAAGTAGCCAATATATATAGAGCATAAGGATTTACTGTATGGGGAGATGGAGGCAACGATTGGTTTTCTTCGGTTTGAACCATACAGCCAGGTCAGATAGTATCTAACAATCATGCTTTGTTCCTTTTAATCCAAAATTATTCATATTACATTTATTTTAGGAATTCCTACTATTTGTTCTCTGCATATCTTATACCTGATGTCTTATTTTTCATGTATTTGTGAAGAATTCGTATTAATTTTTGGCCAAAACACACTTGACAGTATCATAGCTGTGATAGGTATGCTGAGTTCACTTGAATTTTGTAGGTTTATGGGTGTTTAATACTGAATCAGTATCAAGCTAAGACAGTTGACTTGGTGACATGTTCTTGTACCTGTTTAATTTTGGGGTCAAGACCAATGTCACAGAAGATTTGGTTTTGATTCAAGTATTTTAATTTGTTTATATTTCCTGAACCACTTGTTCATTTTTCTTTTCATACATATCTATCATTTTACAGCTAAAGACAATTCATTTTGTGACATACATACTCTCCCCTTTTGAACTTGGAGTAAAGGTTTCATGTTTACATCAGTGATTTGGTTTAGTCATTGACATGCAGGAATTGGCCTGGCACCCCGAGTGGCCAAGTAGTCTAAAGCGCTCACCATTACGGATCACTGCCATCTCACCTCTGCGTGGGTTCAAGCCTCTGGTTCTGCGATTGTGGGTACATGAGAAATCTTGCTGTTATCTTCTTGTGGGGCCTATCATGTGCTGAAAAATGGCGTTAAACCCTACAGCAACAACAACAACAACAACAACAAAATCTTCTTGTGGGTCATTGGTTCTTTCTGGGGTTTTCTGGGTTCTTCCTCCACCATGTATACTGGCTACCAGTTATAACCTATCTTGTGCTGAAGAATGGCATTAAACCGTACAACAGCAATAACAGGAATTGGCCTCCTCCTTGTTATCATGGAGTCACAGTACACTGTTGGATTTCTTTGTTGTGTTATACATTTGGATATTATATAATAGATACCTAAAAAAGAGACTTCCTTTGATGTGTGATTGCTTTAGTCAGCATGTAAAGTAATGTAGATTTTGATAATCATTGTCATTGTTGTTATTATTTGTGATTCCTGTACTTGCAGCCTATTTAATATACATTTAATATTACTACATTTCAGCTGAAACAATCATATTGCAGTGAATTACTTAGCTCCCCTTTGGGGGCAAATTTATTGTATTTGACCATAATTTTCAGAGACTAAGACATTACAAAGAAAGCAAGAAATAGGATTATTTTTTCTCTTGCCTTCTTTAAGTGAAAAATGAGTTTGAAGCCATCTGTAAAGGGCATACTAACTTAAAACAATTTTTTCATTGCCTGTTTGGAAGCCTTAGGAATTTGCTGTCAAATTCAATCACACTCATATAATATGATCTCTTTTTTTGTGATGTAAAGAAGGGCAACAAGGAACTAGATGAAATTTTAAAAAATCTGCAGAGAACTTACAGGACATAGTTCCCATGTTTTTGGTTGCATGAATGTTTATTTACAACCCAATGCTCATATAGGTAACATTTTTAGAAGCCACCTGAGTTGTTGGGTAGAATTTTGCATATGGATTGCTCTTTGTACAAAATTATATTAACCTGTAAAACAAAATATGACAATATGTCCATTTTGGAGGGCCTCATTTTATGAGTAAGTAGGTTAGTGATTTTAATGCGAAGTTTAGACAGTGAAGTACCTAGTATCAAGATAGGTTGATATGTGTGGCTTAATCTCATCTTAGTTTTTCAGAGCAGGCTACCACAAATCTGATGGTGGCTACTGGGCTACCACTAATTGAATTCATTTGAAAAATGGATTATTTAAATTCAGATAGCCCAGTGGGCTATTACTAGTTGAATTCCGGTGATGTAATAGGCTACTGTTTGGTGAATTAGGATAGTCCAGTGGGCTATTACTAGATAAATTCAGGAAGCCCAGCAAACTACATTTAGCTGAATTCAGGTAGCCCAGTGGGCTACTGCATAATAATGAAATGTCCCACATTGTTCAAATTATAACTGTACAAATAATTTACAAGGAAGAAGTTTATTTATGACTCCAACAAGACGTCTTTCAGATAACAAAACTTAAACAGACATTCAGATTGTGAAGACTTCACTGAGCTATTAAAAGGGCTTCCAATTGTATGGTGGCCCATTCAGATACCAATTTAATGTTGGACTTGGCAGAGAGAAGGATTATTGATTTATGAATTGATGCATTTTTGTTTCACCCACCATTAGATAATCTTCAATATTTTTGTGGCATGAGGTTGTTTTGATGAAAAAATTGTGGAAAATGTTTTTAAAATGCTAAATATGTTTTTGGAAAATTCATAGTTGTCACTAAAAAAGACCATAAGTTTATTTGTCAGGAAAATAGGTAAAGGTATTTGTAAGTCTTGAGTCCTAGGATTGTAAAATAGTTGAATTCAGAATATAGCAGGAAGATAAGACAAGTATTTCTATACCAGTGATTTTATTTGGGCCATTATTTTTTATCTAGTGTGTAACTCACTGGCCAGTTGTGAGTTATCAGAAAACTTATAGTTGGCTTTTTTCAACTTCCACAGTATGTGGAATTAGGGTGCTTTACATGCTTGGTTATAAAGTTGTACACTTATGTTCCAGTGTTATTTGTTGTATTTATTGTAGCAGCTACTGAAATGTAAGCCAGGATTTCGCTTTTTTTAAATCAATGATTCCACTTCGGTCATTTTTCACATGGTTTCAAGTTCTGATTCGTATGCTCATACCACTAAGGAACATACCTGGAAAAGTACAAGCATGATTTTAGCTGACAATGTTAAAATGTGTACCATCTGTACTTGCACACAAGTTGTATCCATCTGCAAAACTGCATAAACCCAGATCTTTTGCATAATGTGCCAGCAGATCTGGATCTATGCAGTTTGTTAGCAGTAATCAGTAGAATCCACAACATAGATCCTGATCTGCCTGGTGAATTATGTGATCAAGGTTTATGTTGTTTGCAGTTGGACATGACTTATCTTTAAGTATATATGGTATAATTATTACTGTAACAAGAGACGAATACTCATTGTACTGTATCCTTTCCTTGGAAATGTATAGTGTAATCTCAGATATCTGTATTTGTGTACATCTATTACAACTAATTCAGCCTATACTAATTTATGATGTACATTTAAATTCAGTGTTAAGCTATATTTGAATGAAATAAATGATTATAAATATTCTTGAGTTATGGAAGTATTTTTTAAAATTTGAACCTTGCATGCTTCAAGTAAGTTATGGAGGATCTTATGGACATTTCACATTATTTTTTGGAAAAAAGCCAAATAATTTATATCTTGGCAAGTTAATGATTGAAACTCTTCTATAATTTTCATAAATTTTATTTTATTTGGAATAGGAAAAAACGTAAGGTCGTAGGATGAAAAACGGTGATTTTATTTGACAGAACTTCAGAATAAAACTTTGAAATCATTTAAAAATACATTGAGAATCCTCTGCCATTATGTATTTGCCCTAAATCACTTAAAACTAAATTGAGAACTTTCTCTCATTATGCCTTTACCATAAATCACTTAAAAATACATTGATAACCCTCTGCCATTATGCCTTAACCCTAAATCACTTAAAAATACGTTGAGAAACCTCTGCCATTATGCTTTTACCGTAAATCACTTAAAAGTACATTGAGAATCCTCTGCCATTATGCCTTTACCCTAAATCACTTAAAAATACATTGATAATCCTCTGCCATTATGTCTTTGCTCTAAATCACTTAAAAATGCGTTGAGAATCCTCTGCCATTGTCTTTGCCATACATCAATTAAAATACATTGAGAATCCTATGTAATGATACCTTTGCCCTAAATAAAAAAGAGAATCCTATGTAATTATACTTTTGTGCTAAATGACTCTTCAGAACATAATATGTGCTGTCATGAGGTGTTGCAAACAGGAAAATTATGATGGAGATTGTACGAGATTTGCTTGTATCAAATGAAGAACGGATATGTTTTGTCGAGTGTGTGAAAATACTTGTGTATTGGATGGAATATACCCCTTATTCACCTGTAATAAGCAATTCATTTTTGGTTCTTGGTCATATGTGTTGACCTGCCATGAGTATAGCTGATTAAAGTAACAGAGTTCTTATGTTAATCTCTTTACTTTTTATATGCCGGTGAGTTTGGTCACATTCACACAGAAATATTAGTAACATGGTTCTCTTTCCCAGTTCAAGGTAAGAAAGCGTATTTTGGGGAAAATTGAAACCAATTAAGTTCTCAGAGGGATTCGTAGTTTGCTGTAGTGGTAAATTGACGTTTCCACTTGATTCAGCTAATGAACAACATGGAGGACATTTTTGGTCAAAGATATAACTAAAAAGAATGGACATTACATGGACAAAGCAAAATTTGAAATTCTTTTTTTTTTTTAATTATAAATTTTGTATCAACAATAAATATTTTGCAGTATTGAAAATTGTAAATGTCTGCACTGTCTTTGCATGTCTTTTTGCATCTCTGCCTGTCTTTTAGGAGTTTAGCATGACCAATGAATGGATGGTCATATCAACATGCTGTTTTGGCTAAAAGACGTTTACATGTTGTACAGAGATGTTCGTACATTAAAATGATGAGAATCTGAAGAAACAAAATGGCTCAGTATGTAGAGTGCCGGACTCGAACCGAAAGGGCACGGTTTCGAATCCTATCAGCGGACCAGCCTGGGTCAGCTCCTTTGATGTGTCCTTAGGCAAGGCACTTTAATCCTATTGCCTTGGCACTAAATAACCTACTTGTGTACTTGTGTCGTAAAGCAGCAAACAATCCTACAGCCATGAAATTTTCAACAGAAATCAAGCATGGTTAATAGGGCAAGCATCATGAAAATCTAGTCAGTAGTACTTGTCCAGAACGGAATGTATATCAACAGCGAATTTTTACTGTCCATTTTATCCCAAATGAAAATTACTGATATGCCGTACATTATGGACATCATAGTAGCCAGCTTGAAAATCTCTACATTGCTAATCCTAGATCAATGGTCATACCAAAAGTCTTCTTTTGTGATTGGTTGGATCCATATGAAAATGGCGCTGACATTCATTATGGCTGCTAACTTGAAAACTTCTGTCTGTTCCTCATTGGAAAGCTTATTATAACATCTAGTTCTAAATTAAAATGGTGCTGATTTGATTTTTAGTATGGCCGCCAGGGTGGCCATTTTGAAAATCTCTATATTGCTAATCCTAGATCAATGATCAAACCAAACGTCTTCTGTTATATTTGTTTGGGTCCATATTAAAATGGTGCTGACATCCATTATGGCTGCTAACTTGAAAATTGTTATGTCTGCTCCTCAGGGGAAAGCTTCTTATAATATCTAGTTTGTTCTAAATTAAAATGGTGCCGATTTTATTTTTAGTATGGCCACCACAGTGGCCATTTTGAAAATCCTCTTATTGGAAATCTAGAAAGATGGATGGTCATAATAACTTGGGGTTTTTCATTAAAGACATGGAATGCAACTGTTTAGCTGGTCTTACATGAAAATAGTGTTCAAATGGGACAATATGGCCACGTGGTGGCCATCTTGAAAATCCTATCACAACCCAGCATGAATATATTGTATGACTATATTTCAATAATGTAATGTTGGCCCAAAACATGATGCCGATCTTACATTCAATATGGCTGCCACAGTGAGTAATTTAAAGCTGTTGTATCTCAGAAATGCCGTCGATGGTTTCGCCACTACGCAGTTAAAATATTACATGGTCTTATCTTGAATTCCTGGAAATTCATTTCTCCAGTATAGCTTCTTTCGAGGGACTAATTTACCAATTACGTCCTGTAATACTTGGCAGTAGGGGTTCCAGACTGATTAAGCATAGCAAGTATGTTGTAAAATAGGTCTAACTAAGCCTTATTTCGTATTTTACGAGCAAGACGAGGAGTTACATTGTAATTGGCCTAAAAGTACGATTTGCATGTTTTGTTTTTTTTTTGATGCAAAAGTTCAAATTCAGATCAACAGTATTTGTGAATCCTAAATATTACCTTTTCTAATGAAGTTCGTTCCAAGGAACATGATATACCAGTTTTTACTTTTTTCTTGTCACTTGCTTTATATAGCATGTTTCGATGTTGGAATTCCATACTCCATGTTCGTATTTATTATTCGAGCTTATCAATGCCATTTTGAATTGGTTTGAATTGATCTCTAACATGCATCGTCATCTACAAAAAAGGCGAATTTCTTACTTAGCTTCTAATCATGATGTCATTAATTAACAGCGAGAAAAGTACTGTGCCCTGGCGTGCTCAATGTTCTAGGCAGCATAGAAAAGGCTGTACAACGCCTAGTTTTGCCTGCAATAATTTACTCCCTTACAGTTCATACGGAACAGTCAAATTCTCTTTCAAAGTCTAGTATAAACATATCGTCTTCATTACACAAAATCGTATCTAAATATTTAATCTAATCATCAGCAACACGTCATAAATGTGTTTCACAACCGTTAAGTTTTCCGAATGGTTGTTGCTTGTCAGAGACAGTATAAAATTGTCTAAATAGTTCATAATGTTAGAACAATACGCTCAAAGTATTTTACAGGCCACCCTGACGGGTGAAGCTAATGGTAATTACAGAATCTAAGCTATTTTTGGAGATAGATAACTTTTATTTCTTGTTTTATAGCATTTATTTCATTTAGCGCATTGTACACAAATTGTGTTCCCATGTAGATCCAACCATGCCATCGTATATGAAATCTCATTCATTACGTTGTCAAGCTTGTGTGTGGGAGGCGAGGCATAGTCACTTTTCCTATTGGAATGCTGTCGTCGTCATACATACATATACATAGCATGTTTATAGAACTCTAGGGATAAATCCTGATTATTTGAAAGAACGAGTTAGTCCACAATATACATGCATATATGTGATTGTTTTTACACTTTGGGGGTTTCTGTCCCCATTACTTTTGTTGAGGAAAAAAAAGAAGCTTAGATAAAAGTGAAAGCTTCTTGTGAAAATACATAGAGCCATACAGTTCTTAATTGGACTAAAACAGTTCAAGTAGTCTTCTTTCTTTCATAGAAAAATATATATTGTTGGCAATATAGTATTGTTGGACATTATGCAGGGTGTTTTGTCGTAATTCCCTTTACTGCGTCTTTGCCTTGATCTTCCCTTTCTATGATGATTCGCTTTGCAAAAAATTCCTAAATCTATGTGTTTTGCCTTCTTTTGATTTTTGGCATAACCAGTGTTGTTATATGTAGCTCCTAAACGCCAAGAAACAAAATGAAAGTAATCTATTTGGAATTAAACCAGTCTGGTACACGTTTCTTTTTTTAGGCCCAACTTGCGGGCTCATTGAAGTAGAATAGATCTGAAGCGAGACATAAAATTATCATTTTTTGATAAAATTCCCTCAAAAATCACGACACAAAATTTCCCTTTTTTATATATGGTATATCAGGGTCAGAGAGGTATTCCATCCAATGCGATTTAAAACATATTGATATTAGTAAAGAAATAAATCGAGATGCAAGAAAGAATCTAATCCAATAATAATAAGCTATGTTCTTTTCCATACCTTAAATTCATTAAGTATAACATTTACTTTTCTTCATGTTTACATACAATGATGTCAACATTTCCACTCTTATGCCGAGTCATACCAAAGACTTACAAAAATGGTACTAACATTTGCCTCGCTTGGCGCTCAGCATTAAGAGGTTAGTGTTAGGACTGGTCGGCCTGGTGTCAGGATAATGTGACTGGGTGGGACATCATGCTACATGTCTGCGGCACGATTCCCCAGTGCTAGACATCACTATAAACTGTTACACTGCAGACATTGTTGCGATATGACTGAAACAATGTTAAAGCTACATTAAAAATCCACCCAAATCCACTCTTATGGTAATATCAGCTGTTCTTTAATGTTGTTGTTTTGGTTTAACAATATTTTCCAGCGCATGACAGACTATACATGATGGTCAGAATAACTAATGGTGGAAGAATCTGGATAAATCTCGTTAAGAACTACCGGCCCACAGGAAGCTATTGGCAAGGTTTCCCACATACCCACATGAGCTGAGCCCGAGACGAGAATCCACGCGGACAGAAGTTAGCTGGCAGTGATATGTACATGCATTTGATCTGAATATACATTTTTCTTCAAGTGCACTGGTTGACAAAAGTAATGTTCACAAAAAGCACTAGGAGAAGAAGAAAAATGCATCTTGTATGACATCCAAGTGAACACACTATTCCATCAAACGTGCATACTTTGGAGTGCTTAAATGCTGTTCAAAACAGAAAATTGAAATGATTTTCTTCTCAACGGAACTTCTGTGAATCGAGATTGATGAAGAGCAATTGTGATACGTTCCCTTATCTATTTATGAATTAGTCTATTATCTCGGCTTTTTTCAGATAAAATGTGAAAAGGTCAGACATTTACTTTGTTTTGTCGACGTCAAGTGGCTCTTGCTTAATAATTTAATGGCACGGTTTACATTCAAAAGTAGAAGTCCATACAGTTCAAACAACGTGTAAAAACTAAATAAACAAATAAACGAACAAATTCAAGGATTTTCAGTAAATACAATCATTTCATCTCAATACGAATATAAATATAACTATTAAATTTCATTTATCTACCTGGAGCGGTTTATGCTTACTCTTGTCAACAATGGTTTATTTATTTAAATGTCCAGTTCCAAACAGTCTTAAAATATATAAATATAACTAATTAAAATAAAAGATGGTTGTAATAAGCTTGACATTGTATTCAGGTTATCTACCTACGCATGCGTACACAGTGCTAGCAAAAATGCACTTGTATACGTTGAATAGTGTTTGCCCACTGTTGCTAAAATCTTCTCGAGACAGACAGATCTACAGATGCACGGGCGGCGTTTGGACTGGACCAAATCAAAATGCCTTACTGAATGAGTGAAGTTCGGTTGAATTGTTATACACACAAGCAAATGCTTCAGTCAAACTTCATTGCTATTTAGTTAGTTTGATATTTTTAATCGGTGAAGAATATACATATTTTGTAAATAAATATTGTTTTTCTAAGGTTTACAAAATATTGGAATCGTTTCAGAACTTGTAGACCATTGTGGATATAAAAGCTAGGAATTTTAAATTAATGATTGTTTGCATGGATCTCAATTTAAAAATTGCAGACGTAACCCAGTAGTTTATCGAAATTTATTTCTTTACATTAACACATCAATAAATAAATAATAAAACATTTTAAACTTTTTTATATAGGTAAAATTATTAATTAGGTATGGTCATTAATTTAATGTAATCGTATGTTGGGAGAATTTATGAAGTATGAGTGTATGTGTGTCTGAGAGAGAGAGAGAGAAAGAGAGAGACCATTTTGAGACAGTCTCCGACCTAACGAAATGAATCTACACCACGTCGCACTACATGTATACAAGGTAATTTTAGTAATTTTATTTCAACGATTGACGATCCTATAAATAGGGAGGCGCCGTAGCGGACAAAAGCTGTTCCAATCAGACCGTTGTCATTGAAATTTTAATGTCAGATGTCAATAATTCCAATTTGACGTGTTGTATCAAAATTGCTTGCCCTGAAAGTTGCATTTTCTACGTCGAGATTTTAGATTGTATCCATTAAATTAAACAGTAGTGATTGAAAGCTTTATTTTCATTGTCGAGGTTGTACATTATCGTTTGAAAAACACGGCATTAGCTGAAATTTCTGTCATATGTCGTGAATTTCTAATTCGCGTGTTGAATTAAACTGTTTGTGTTGAAAGTTCCATTTCATATCTCGAGTTTTTAGATTGTATCTGTTGAATTCTGTTGGTGGTTGGACCTTTTATTGTGCTAGTCAGAATTGCTATATTTATATAGTGAAATCTTATGTTTGTGTTAAAAGTTACACTACATAATGAAATACTCCCTTTAACAATTCAGAACAATATCGAGCATTAAGATGCGTCATTTGTGTATTTCGTTGTGAGGCGCCATCACCTTTTATCATTTACAGTTTGAAAGTTACCGTTCACTGGTCGAGAATTAAGATGAATTTTCTCGCTAGTGGTCGCTCTTGTAAAACGGCGCGTCTTATATTTAAACAAGGAGACTGTTCGTCGTGGCTCGTTTTCATATGATGCGCGCTAATACTAGTAGCCTACATCTCTGATTAAAGGATCATTTTGACAAGCAGTAGTAACGTGCTGCGGGACTTAATTCTATATATTTTTAATGACATTAAAATTGTTGCATAACATGGCAAGTGGGATAAGTTTGAACCCTAATTTGAGTGACATGCTAGCGAATCTAGCCGACAGGAATGGGCTGGATTAAGCTTAGACATAGATGGGGACAGAAGGGCGCCAAGCATCAACAACATATTTGATCGGTCGTTTTCAAGATCTAGAACGGCAGCACCCACCTCAGTTGTGGACAAACTGAGGAGTCTCTTTACGTAAAGGATACACGCACGTGTTGCAACGGAACTTTTGAAGTGTACGCAATTTTTGTTTGAAAATTTGTGTTCGGATAGAATCCAGATATTTGTCTATGATAATAGCGCGCTGAAATATTTTAAAAAAAAAAAAAAAAAAACTTGTTTTGTATTCTTTTAAGTGACACACTCCCCTGCCATATTTCTCCCTGCCAAGCCATATTGATTCTGTAAACTCAGTCATCTAAATGTAATTAGCTAAAATCAGATGCCTACCGGTTATTTTCCCTGTTTATAACCCAGTATAGCCAAAACAATTGCTATAGATGCTTCCCGATTACGACGAAAAACCTGGCGGTTTCTCCTATATGCAACCATCAAACTTGACAATACTGAGCAAGCCGAAACTGAAGCAAAATCAACTTGGAAATTGGTAATATAGATACTGAGAGCCTGATTTTTGTTCTGTTTATGTATGTCTGATTTGTAACAGTATCGTCATATTCAATAAATTTATTTCAAGTTTCAAACACCATATAAACTCAACGGTAAATCTGTCAGATACCATAAATGTAGCTGCTGATAACTTGATTCAGAAACTATTTATACAGACGATTGACTGCTCAACCCTAACGTTAAATCAAGGACAGTAACTCTAAATTAATTCAGTTAACGGTTGCGTTTATTTCATGAGTATTCGCAGAGAAAATACAATCACTAGGAGATTACAAATAAATGTGGAAAATTTATTTTAACTTGCATGCCTTGATGCACGCACTTTTTGTTGATTTTGATATGATAATCCCAGTTTTACCCCATGAAGAGAGTTGATAGTTCAGAAGTGACAATGTTACGTCTTACATAAATTATATTTCATCTAGTTTCCTTCAGTTCTAAATTCACAAAGTATACAAAAGAATATTCAGCTATTGATTTTCTGTCAGAATATTTGTAAAAGAGTATTAAAGTTTGAATGTTGAGTTATTTGTTTCAGTTCAGATGAGCATAGTCAAATTACAATGAAAAAATCCTGAACAGTTGCATATATTGTTTGTGTATAAACTTTAATGCAGCTGAAATTCTTCATCAATCTTGATAAAAAATTGTGATGAAAACATGCAAATCTGAGTTTTATACACACTGGCATGTGTCTTAGTTGTTTCCATATTTATAGTAGTTTTTCCATAAATTTGTTTTTGAATAAAGCATTTAGATTTACAGTGTCTTTTTCTACTTGCCATTGTGTTAAAGACTGCAATTTTGGGCCCATGGACATTGCAAAATGGTTAATTGAGGGTTAATAAAATTAACTCTTTTTCTGTACAAGCGGTAATTAGATGTTGTCTTTTCAGATACTTAATGTTGGGTTATTTTCAATGTCCACTTGCATATTTTGTATTTGGAATATAAAACCAATATATCAGTACATACGAAATCATTCAAGTAGATTCATGTATTTTAAGGAAACTAATATCGACAAATAGATTGAAGTGATTAGATAGACCTAACCATTTTGATCTAGATCACTAAAGAAGTATGGCGTAGCCATGTCCTTCGCCAAGTAAGTTAGATTAAGTTTATTCATGAACTTTTAGACACACACACACACACACACAGTTACTGTATTCCCATAAGGCAGGCAGTGGCAGAATTTAAAGTATGAAACTCTGGATTTGTAAAATAATAATGTAAAACATTTTAATATAAAAAATACACTTGTTTAAAGCTTTATATTATTTAAGTGTGTAAAGGTCTTTAATGGATCTGGTTTTAAGGCTTTATGTTTGGTTAGCGGAGGTGATACTGTAACTCTGACATTGCGTGGAGGCGGCAAAATCATAAATCCGTCATTGCACACACACACACACACACACACGCGCGCGCGCGCGCGCGCGCTATCTTCTTTAATCAGTAACGATACCTATATTTAATTCAATATAAGGTCCTACTTGGTCAACAGGACACAACTTGTGTCTGCAAATGGAATACACTCAGCCGCTCTCAAGTGTCATTGATCATCATCTAGTGTCTCACCAGTTGTACGCTGATGACACCCAAATATACAAATATAGCCACCCAACTGAAGTTGATGCTATCATCCAAGGTGTAGAGAGGTGCATTTCTGATGTGAAATCATGGACGACATGTAACAAGCTGCAGATGAATGATGATAAAACTAAGGTCATTCTGATTAGAACACAAAGACTTTCTCATTCACATCCTTTACATCAAACAATAAATATCAGCAACACCAACATTAAATTCACACAGTCAGTACGAAATCTAGGTGTTACTCTGGACAGCACACTCACATTGCACCAACATGTCATGAACATATGCAAGGCTGCATATCTTGAGCTGAGACGCTTCAGCTCAATTCACAAATATCTTTCAGTTGATGCCACTAAAACACTTGTGTGTTCATTAGTACATTCAAGACTGGGCTATTGTAACTCAATTTTGCCTGGTTCATCTTAATATCTACTCCAAAAGTTCAAAAAGTTCAAAGAACAGCTGCTCGGATCATACTTAGAGTATCATGATCAGAGCACACCTCCCCGCTGCTCTGTACCCTACACTGGCTATCCATTCGATCTAGAATCAAACACAAAATTTGTTCTCTGTGCTACATTTCACTGTCGGACTCTAGTCCAACATACCTATCTGACCTCACCCATGTGTACGCACCAGCAAGATACTTAACGCTCCTCTTCTGACAATCGTATACTCATTATTCACACTATGAAAACAAAGTCATATGGACAGCGTTCTTTTGCATACCAGGGCCCAGCAACGTGGAATGAATTGCCCACTGAACTTAGACACAAAGACACAGTGGTCACATTCAAGTGTGCTCTCAAAACTCACTTATTTCAACTGCAAGAACAAACTTAAAGACCTAATAATGTTTCCTACCTTAAATATTCTCAGCATGTTTTTTTTTTCTTCTTCTAACTTCATGGTGTTCTTGTTTGTAGTCATAGCATTATATATGTTTTTATCTTACAGGTATTGTCTAATGTTGTAAAGTGCTTAGAGCTTCTAAAGATCATGCGCTATACAAAGTCCTCATTATTATTATTATTATTATTATTATTATAGGTCAGTACATTATGTGCCCGATATTTTTTATCATTTTTTTGTTGTTGTTGGGGGGCATTATATTTTTACTGTTGTTCTTGTCGTTGTCATTTTCGTCATCGTCCTTTGTAAGTACCATGCAGGTGCCTTATTATATTATACTAATTTATTATCTACCAACAAAGCTGACGAGATATCTTATCAGTATTTCACCACCATGATAACTTTACAGGCAACGCAACGCAATAGCTTCTAATAAGTCACCTCTATTATATGATGTCATAACGAAGGAATCTTGAATGGGAACCAGTCATTAAACATTTACGATAGACAGTATTTAAAATTCTTTCGCGTTAAAGCGAACATTGATTTATTCGAATTAAACATTATGCTTCTCTTTTTATTCCAGTGAAATGGTAAAACATAATTGTTGTCCATGTCTTTATTTGGTGTAAAGAATATAATATATAGGTTACTGCCATTGTAATGAAAGCATTCCTGTGGACTCATTGATTTGGCGGGCTATTGCAAAAAACCACGTCCAGAAGAAATACTTTTCAGTCCAATATGAGTAACCTTTACATTGTATTGGCATTATGTAATACAATTGTGTATACTTCTGCGAATTCACTGCGAGATTGTCTATTTGCCTTTACTGAAGAATTATATTTGTTTTGGCGTAGTGCAAACGAATCAGTTCAGTTTAGTGGTTTACGTATGTCATTAGTAAGGATTTGTTTCTTCTTACATGGGAAGGAACGCGTTATAATCCGATACATCTATAGAGAGCAAATGCGAACATTTTTCACCCATCCTCCCACCCCTTTTATTTGTAGGACAGCTTGTCATCCTTAAAATTTGAAATGCAAACATTTGTTCTAAATTAACATGGCTGTTTGAGCTGGTTCGTGGCGCCAATAGTCTTCAACAGCACATGCTATATAACTTTAAATGTGGAATAACGAAATACGGGTAGCACGCTTCAGACATTGGGGCAATTCCAAATACAATCAAACTTCATACATTCGTTTTTTTCAGTGGAACCTTGAAAGCTTGCAATACTTCTCTTTTTCATTCTGACTCAAAGTTGCCGATTAAGAAAAAGGTTTAATAAAAATATTTATTTAAAAATTAAAAGCATCTTAAGAAGGTTTAGGTTATCAAAAGTTATTTGCATATTAAACTGCACTCATCTCTATGTGTCTCTTATTGACGATTTCAGGACAACCGGCTCCCCCCCCCCCGAAAAAAAACCCCAACAACAATGTCCACAACGTCAAAACTATAGCTGTCTGAAGAAAGAAAAAAAGACACCCTAATATCGGTTTTACACGTTAGTGCATCATGTTGAGTGTTTATTTACACATGGATAATTGTTGACTCTGTGATTGCTTAGGTTAACAAAGGATATATAGAGGTCCCGATACTAATTCAGTTCACATAGTAAACATAAGCAAACACCATCATATTAAAAATTCAAGAACTTTAAATTTCTGAGTGTTCATGATCCAACCCATATTTAATCGTATAGCTGAAACCTGGATGACAGCTTCTGTGTAGAGAAAAGAATATGAGCCACTGCATTTTCATGACCTACATGTGTTTGAAACGTGTGCTTTCAATTCCGCGCCAAAGAGTCAGGTGCTAATTTCGGTAATGAGTGTTCCAAACTCAAGACTGCTAAAGGACTGAAATTCCATCAATAAAACAATGTCTCTGTCTTTTTAGTCACAACTATGATAAGCTCTCATAAGAATTTTTAAAAAAAAATAAAAACATGACTTACAATATCAACCAATCCTTGCCAGACAAACCCGTATGTACTCTATTTTCATCCATTTCCAGAATGGTTACCAATTTTCCATACAATTAGTATCGTGTGCCTTATAAATTACATATCAGATAATCAAACGAAACAAAAGTCCGTTACCATAATAATTATTCGAGGTGATTATATTTTATTTAGAAGCAAATTCTGCTGTCTTTTGGTTGTCCGCATTTTTTAAATACGCAAGCCCCTGCAACACATGTGACAAATACAGAGACATATATACCGGGATCATTGATCTGTTAGTTTCTTGATATAAATACTCCTATTTTTTATAATTAATTTCAATATACTGGCGAAATAATATAACTGACTGATGGTCTCTGTACAGACAGTCAAGTCCGCTATTTCCAAAGACTGGCCTACAGACGTCCGTTAATATCACAATGGTTTAGCTCACCGTTACCCAAACTAACAAAGGCGATCATGATTCACCATCGCTGTCTGTGACTCACAAGACCCGATCTTCATTTTTATTCAATGATCCTTGAATAAGCATTTGATACTCCATATTTTGCGCCGTCTAGAAATTTGAAATTTAGAGCCCGTGATAACAGATTGTCTAGGAGATAAGAAATCGACTGTGTATTTTATTAAAAGCTAGCGCAGGCTTAAAAAAAAAAAAAAAAAAAAAAAGAAAAAATATGCTTAGATCGACTTTTTGAATCTCATTTTCTGTAATTATTACGATTTACAGGTACAGGACATCACATGATTAAAATAAAAATTAAACTGGTTTTCGTTGTTATCTTAATTATTAATTTTCAGAACATTCACCCACCCCGCACCTAAAGCTGGCTGATTCGGACTATGGATGATTTGGCCCAAGTTACGGACTGATTCGGCCTAAATGCAAAGCTGATTCGGACAATGTGAAATATAAAAAAAGATAGAAAATTAAAGGGAAGACAAATACATGATTTATTTAAGTAGTTATTACTGTTGTTGAAAACATAGTAAGAGAATGTATGAGATTGATTTTAGCTCTTAATTCGCATAATATAGTTTTTAGCAAGTTTCTGTCGCATTTAGATATTTTGTAATGTTATGTATTTTTTTATTTAATTTATACTTGATTTAATTTAATTGTTTGTCTGTTAATTTTCATTTCCTAATTCCCTAACATGTCATAGTAATGTAATTCTGTTTACTGGAATTTGACATTTTTCAGAAATTAGTTTGACCGCACTGTATTTTCGTAAATACCTAAAGATAGAACTTTGTATCTTTATGCTAACCTAGTTTCTGACCTTGATCCAATATAGTAACAGTCGGAGTAAACAACTTCTTTCCTGTAATTAATTCTGAATGGATGATTTAAAGAGTGAAATCGAGACTGTACTGGAGTACGTGATGTAAAGCGTCTAGAAAGTGATCACGTGACCCTAATCAGGGCATATGTTTTACGCAGTTGTCAAGTTTAATATTGATGTTTTTAGAAATAATCTTAGTAGAGCTTTTAAACAGTTAAACGTCAATGTCCATGTTTTTGTTGTGATCAGTTGGAGTTACATTTTAATTTTTCTTCAAAGTATTTGGATTCTAAGAAATTAATTCTTTTCCCTGGGGAATATTTAACTTTTCATACAGAATTCTTGGACAAAGACATTTATTGAAGTTTAAATCGGATTTCAATCACCGGAATATCCGTGGTACAGTAAAGAACAGTATATGCATCAGTACTAAATTGGCTATAGTACACGTCATCGCCATCCATTTTTGATTTCTCGTCGGGATTCGAACTCAAACTCATTAGACCATTATATTCCAAGGACTAATAATTTTTAATTCTTGGATTATTCTCGGATTATTTTTGGATTTGATTCTTAAAATTGTAAATTCTTTTGTTTCCATTTTTACCATGCTTTTGTAGGGAAAGTTAAATTTTTCAAAGCTTGTTGTCTTCACTCTTTTTCTGTTACTGTTAGTGAGAGCATAAACATGTAACAGCAGCCAGAGTAATTTTCCAATGTTTACAATAAAGAAAATATAAAGTTATTATTTGATTCAAAATCCGACAAAAGTTTGAAAATTTTCGTACATAGGCCATCATGGCAGACTTTCAACACTTTCAAACAGTACTGTGTATCCATTTACCAATAGCTTTTATTGATTTCTCGTGCAAATCGTGGTTTAGTCTGATTGTAATTACCCCAAATATGTTCTGTAGAGAGTTATTGATAAATAACAGAATAGTAGTTTGCTTTAATGTTTTCTTTGAATTTTTCTCTTTAGAGTTAAGTATCGAACCAATGTAGCAACTTATATTCATTTTAACAATTGAAACATGTGAAAATAGTTTATTGAAAACACATCCATTAGTTATTTACTTCTGCATATATGGTATATGGTAACATAGAGATTGGGGGCTCGTCTGGGATAAATGAAAATTGGCTAAAATATTTCAGAAAATATTCCCCCAGTTTTTGAAATCTTTAGTGAGATCGAGAAGCGTTTTCTAAAATGGCATCAAAAGTGGAAATCTTTCTTTCAAATCCTACCCAGGAACAATTAGATTGTTTTAAAACAGATGATTTGATTCAACGTGCCAGAAAATACGATCTTTCTGAAGTAATGGCTTCCTTAACGAAACAGGAACTAAGAAATATTTTGGTTCAGTATTTGGTAGAAAATAATGTTTGGATAAGAGTCCTTTGGTTTCAGTCAGTACGTCTGTATCAGACTCTGACGTAAGAATGAAGGGATTATAATTAAAATTCAAGATGGAATTGGAGTTGAGGAAGCTGGAGCTTCAGAAAGATAAAGAAGAAAAAAAAATGAAAATGCAGTTGCAATTTGAAAAAGAAAAAGAACAAATAAAATTGAAGAAAGAGAAAGAACAGATGAAATTAGAGAAATAAAAAAAACAAGAACAAATGTTTTTACAAAAGAAACACAGATGCAGCTACAATATGAAAAAGAGGAGAGAGAGAGAGAGAAGGGATAGAGACAGGAAAGAGAGAAATTCACAAAATGTATTTGCAAGGAAAGAAAGAGAGAAAGAAAGACAAATGGAATTACAAAAATAACATATGTAAATCCAGTTACAAGAAAAACAAATAGATAAGGAGAGAGAGAAGGAAGAAAGATAATATCGATGTAAAATGAACGAAATGGAACTGACAAGTGAAAAGCATATTCATACTTCAAATTCAAATTTGAGTTTTGATCTTGCAAAGAAATTATGTTAGTGTCCCATTTCAGAGAAAGAGAAGTAGACAAATATTTTATTTGTTTTGAAAAAGTTGGTGAAAATTTGAAATTGCTAAGGGAGAATTAGACTGATTTATTACAATGTGTACTCACTGGTATAGCTAGTGATATTTATAATTCACTGTCATTTCAAGAAAGTGGTGACTATGATATGGTTAAAGAATGCATCCTAAGGGGTTGTGAGTTATTCCGTGAAGCTTATCGGCAAAAATTCAGAAACTATAGAAAAGAAACTAGACAAACTCATGTCGAATTTGCTAGAGAAAAGAGCAATTATTTGATAGGTGGTGCTTAGCCAAGAAAGTTGAACGAGATTATGAAAGTCTCAAACAACCTGTATTACTTGAAGATTTCAAGAACTGTGTCCATAGTGACATTAAGTCTTATCTTGATGAGCATCAGATTGAAATCTTGGAAAATTCTGCTGCTGATGAGTATTCGTTAACTCATAAAGTTCCTTTTGTAAATAAGACTTCAAGACAACAGTCTTAATGTCAGAAAAGTATTTCAGCCTAATACAAGCCCATCTAACACTCAAACTGGCACAACTTCTAAAAATCAAACTTCGGAGAAGCTTGATTCAAGATGCTTGTCTTTTCCTACGTGTAGATATTGCAAAAAAGGACAGATTTTCTGATTGCTAAAATTGAAAAAATATGCATCATAATCAAGACAAACCTATTCCAAATGCTCTTATTTCTAAGAGGTCAAGGTCACGGTCAGGTATTGAAAGCAATGCATTTGTTGGATCTAACAAACCCCAGTCTGATTTGATTATGGAGAAATATGAACCATTCATATCGGAGGGTTCTATATCACTCTTGGGTGATTTGGCCAATCCTATTCCTATTAAAACTTTAAGGGACACACGAGTTTTTCAGAGTCCTTTATTGCCGGGTACTTTTCCATTTTCTGAGAAGTCTTCTTCTAATAAAAGTGTTCTTATTCAGGGAGTAGAGTGCGGCTTTTTTATGTTCATCTCCATTGTGTAAATTTGTCATCAGACTTAGTTTCAGGACTCGTGACAGTCGGAATGGTCTCTGTTTTACCCGTTGATGACACTCATTTATCACTAGCCAACGACCTAGCTGCAGACAAGGTTGTGATTAATCAAACTGTAACTATCAAGCCTTGCTTGGATCAGAATGTCGATCCAATTGAAAAATGATTCCCTGATTTCTTCCCAGTATGTGCAGTTACCAGAGCTATGGCAAAGAAAGCTCTTGAGAATGATGTTGATAAGGAAAATATTCCTTTAGCTGACACGTGTATTTGTCAGGCTTTTGATGAGGTCACTTTTAGTCCTTGTTTGGATCAATCAGAAGGTTTTGATCACAGTGATCCACTTTTAACGACTCATTCTCTTTATTCTAATCAGGGTGACAAACTACAATCACTTGTCGTCGAACAGGAAAAATATCCTATTTGTTTCAAAGGGCCATTAGTGAAACTGAAGCTACTGAAATTCCTGTCTGTTATTTCATGAAATGGAATTCTTATGAGATAGTAGAGACCTCCCGAGGTACATTCTGAGGACGAATGGTCAGTAAACCACCAAATTGTAGTACCAAAACCTTACAGACAGGAAATACTTAATCTAGCCCATGAAACTCCATTGGCAGGTCATTTAAGGATCAATGAAACTTATCAGAAGATCTTAACTCTATTATATTGGCCAAAACTCAAGAATGATGTTGGTAAATACTGTAGATGTTGTCATACCTGTCAAATGGTAGGAAAACCAAATAAGAAAATTCAGAAGGCCCATCCGCAACCTATTGCTGCCTTTGAAGAAACAAGTAGTAGAATTATGGTAGATTGTGTTGGTTCCTTACCTAAGACCGAGTCAGGTAAACAATACATGTTGACCATTTTATGTGCGTTAAAAGGTTTCCAGAGGCAATTCCTTTAAGGAATATAAAATCTAAAATAATAGTAAAAGCTGTGATAAAGTCTTTTACTCAATTTAGCCTTTCTAGCTCTATCCAATTGGGTCAAGGGTCAAATTTTAGGTCTGGAACTTTCCAGCGGATTGTGCTTGAATATTGCATTCAGCAGCTTAAGTCAGAAGTGCATTTATGGTTCGACAGAACTAAAATGGAGAGAACGTTCGAGTTTTGCAATAATGGAGTTCTGTCTTCTTGCGCATTCTTCAAATCTTTCTTCAGTTTAGATAATACGGCCCTTACAAAGTTAAGAAGAAAATGAATGAGTTAAATTATATTATTACTGCTCCTGGGATCTAAATAGATAATAGGAGTACCAGTATATTGAAAGAGATAGCCAAGTTTAACATGCAATTCATTTAGTTGTACCTGTTCCACTCAGTCAAGATTCAAGTGAAGTAATATCATCTTATTCTACTGACACTGGAGTGACATAGTTTCGGAATTCAGATATTATGATAGATCTGGACCAGAAACTTTCACATTTGCAAGAGCAAGAAAGAAATGAACTTAAACAGTTATTATTTGAATATTAGCTTTTATTTCCTGATGTTCCTACAAGGACAAACACAATTTCCCATGACGCTGAAATTGTAAATTCCAAACCTATCCAACACCACCTGTACAGGATGAACCTTCTGAAACAGGAATGCTTGAAAAAGGAAATTCAGTATAGGCTTTAGAATGATTTTATAGAGCCCAGTAAAAGTGATTGGAGTTCACCATACATACTTGTTCCAAAACCAGATAAAATATTCCATATGTGTACTGATTGTAGGAAGGCGAATATGATGACAAAAGCAGATTCATTCCCATTACCAAGAATCGATGACTGTACTGATAAGATTGGGAATGCCAAGTATGTCACAAAATTTGACCTTCTGAAAGGATTTTGTCAGATTCCACTACGGAAAGAGCAAACGAAATTTCGGCATTCGTGACTTAATATGGACTTTATCAATATAAAATAATACCGTTTGGGATGAAAGGGTCGCCAAGTACATTTCAACGTCTCAAGAATAGGATTACCTCTGGTCTAGACAAATATGATGCTTACATCGATGATGTCATCATCTGCAACGACATTTAGAGCGATTCGGAAATTCCTTGACAGACTCACAGATGCATGTTTGACAATTTATTTATTTAAAAGTGAGTTCTGCCGTGCTAGTGTTACATTTCTGAGACATCTCGGACAAGTTAAACCTATAGATGCTAAGGTCGAGGCTATCTCTGAATTTTCAGTGCCTGTTAATAAAAAGAAACTGATGCGACTTTTGGATATGGCCAGATACTATCGAAAATTTTGTTCTAATTTTTCTAGCATTGCTGAACCCATGACAAATTTATTGAGTACGAAAAACAAGTTCCTTAGGACTGAAAAATGTCAGGAGGCTTTTGACAAATTGAAAACCATACTTAAAAGCGCGCTAGTTTTTACAGCTCCAAATTACAGCCAATCTTATAAACTGTATGTTGATACAAGTGATGTTGGGGTTGGAGAAGTTTTGATTCAAAAAGATGAAAGAGGTATTGATCATCCAGTGTGCTATTTTTCCAAGAAACTAAATTAGCACCAAAGGAATTATTCAACTATCGAGAAGAAATGTTTGGCTTTGATATTGGCATTATAACATTTTGAGGTTTACCTTAGTTCAGCTCTTTCCTCGATTGTTGTATTTAGTACCCTCCCCCCATTATTGCCATTGGCAAGATGAAAATAAAAATCAAAGACTACTAAGGTACAGTTTGTTGTTACAGGAATATAATCTTGACATCAGGCACATCAAGGAAAAAGATAATTTAATAGCAGATGCACTTTTCCGTGTATAGAAATGTATTATTTCATATACACTATTTATAATTCATAAAAGTACTTATCTTTTCTAATTAATATACCATATTAATCTTTCTTTTTCGATGGAGAAGGTGTAACGCACATCTGATTTAATATATGTTCATTTTAATATAATTGTTTGTCAGTTTTAAATATTTTTAAATTTGTCTTATATGCTATTATAATGTAAATTTATTCACTGGAGATGATATCTTTTCAGAAAATTGGTTGACCTGAATCATTATTTTCATCAACACCAGGTGTTGGCCTGGAAGCTGACATTAATTCAAAATTAGTAAACAAAGTTCTATTTTATTTTTAAAATGATTGGTTGTCGTCAAGGTCATGATGGGACAACGTAGATTAAAAAGCAAGCACTTTTAAAAAAAAATTAGTCTGGGAATAAAATCATTAGTCTAATCAAGGCGATAGTCTGTGTACGAGATATAAACATGATCACGTGACCCCCTCTGATTTCACAACTTGGGGAAGTTCAAAATTGCGTCTTATGATGCAATATAACCATTGTTTGAGAAAGAGATCTATCAGTTTTGGGTTTTTCACACTGATGTCAAGTTAATTTGCTGTAGCCAGATTTTGAGTTTATTATGTTCTGATCATTTGGATTTCAAAAGGATTATTTCTTTATTCTCTAGAAATATTTTGAGGAGTGCTCACACAGAAATTTTGGAAAGATATTGTTTACAAATTTAATTTGGATTTCCAACACCGGAGTGCCATTAATTGTATTGCTACAAGGAACTGTAATAAGCACAGTATTGACAAAAGCATACGTGATCGTCATCAATCTTGGCTTTTCCATTAATATTCGAACTTGAAATTATTAGAACATTTATTAGTAGGACTTTTGCAATTTAATTCGTGGATTATTCTTAGATTATTTTTTGGATTAGATTCTTGAAACCGTAAGTTCTTCTCTTTTTTTCATTTGAACAGAATTTTTCAGGAAAATACATTATTTGTTAAATTTTAAAAAGCTTGTTGTCCCTCTCTGTCTGTGTTATTGTTTATTCGAGCCTAAACGCATTACAATTTAAGGAGCCTAAGAACATTTTATCAATGAGTCTAAAGTCCCTTTATGCTGGAGTCTAAGGTCCTTTAATAATATAGTCTAACGCCCTTTTATCGTGGAATCTAAGGCCCTTTATCTTGGAGTCTAAAGTCTTTTATTATGTTTTCAGGCCCTTTTATCACTGAGTCTAAGGTTGGATCATGTAATCAAAATTTGTTTTATCGTGGATTCTAAGGTCCTTTTATAATGTAGTCTGAGACCTTTTGTCATAGAGTCTAAGGTCCATTTATCATTGAGTCTAAGGCCATTTTGTCATGGAGACAAAGGTAATATTTTTAATGGAGTCAAAGCCCTTTTGTCACGGTATCAAATGTCCTTTTATCATGAAGTCAAAGGTTTTTTATAATGGAGTCGAAGCCCTTTTGTAATGGAGTCAAAGGTCCTTTTATCATGGAGTCAAGGTCCTTTTATCATGAAGTTTATGGCTCTCATCAAAGTTATTTCAATTATTATTGGCTAAGATTTTGAAGAATATTGATACATCTTTGGCAAGAAGTCAGTTGACACTATGATATTGTTTAGACATCCGTGCTTTATTCAGCTGTAAATCCCAAAATTCACCTGAATTTGTTGGTTTATCTATTTTAAAGTAAACTTTTGCAATTGAATGAGTTAAAATCCAAATCCCCCCCCCCCCCCACTATCATTCTGCCCCAAGAGTTTTCCAGTGCAAGATTTCACTTGCAGAGTCTACACAGGCCCTTCTGCATAGTTTTCACACATAGTGCTTGATTTGGATTTGGTCAGCAGCATCGACAGTTTTTTCAGATGTTGGCTACCTCCTTTCAGTGCATATATTTCCATAAGCCCTTGATATATTTTTATCATTATGAAAATCAGATAATTCATTCTACGACATATTTGCTTGTTTCTTTAAATAGGGTCAAAGTTACTGTCATGGACAATTTCAGTATGACTTTGGTTACAAAATTTAGTTGATTCAATTGCCGATACTTCTTGATGGATTTTTCTTTACATTTTTGATCAGTCTGAATCAAAGAAACTTGATTTGGGGATTATGATGGTTGCTGTTTTGATTTGGGGTGATAGTCATAGCAAATGTATGCTACTGTTTTGGTTCAATGTTTTTATTTCACTTATAGTTCTTCTTTCTGTCTCTCTCTGTCTCTCTCTCGTGGTTCACTGTCCTCGATGCACCATTTGTTGCAGCCCCATTAATGAAAAATTAAGACACTGGTTAATCACAACGCACAGTCAACACTGTTTCTATGCACCAGAAACAATAAAATGGTTGAAGCGTGATCCACGGAATAGGTACAGATCAATGCCTCTGCTTTATTCTGTACAGTCAGAATTGCTGATGCTGGTAATAGTGTTACGAATCTAAGGTCTTAACACTAAATAACAGAAACAAACCAAGAAATTTTTGTTTAAACTTAACAAATGAATTGATTCTATAAGTTATAAAATGAAAATTTTATTAGGAACGTGCATTATTAGGAATATAGTCTGAAATAATAATAAACGTTCTATCGCGAGTCTGAAAAAATATGTTGTCTTCCGAATAAATTTCAAGTCTTGAATGTGCGTATGTACCAATAGCATTTATGTGCTGAATTGCCATCAGTCTTGACGTAACATAACGGCATTGTCCAGAATGTCTTTCAATGAATTCAGAATAATCATTCACAATAATCTCAGAATATTGTTTAAGTCCGCACTGTTTCATTCCAATAAATAATTTAGTCATATGGTTCACCTAAAATAAATAAAAGCACAACATTCAATTCTTCTGCACATTATACCATAAACAATTTGGTGACGTTTCTCTTGTCATAAATTCATATTTAGATGTATGGACACAATGATAAATACATTTTTTTTTTCGTTCATGAATCACTTGTAATGGTTTGCTATATAATCTTTCTTGATGCTGGTTCTGATCACAGATAAAAAATAAAACCCATGCCATGTAATCCTCACGCAATCCTCGTTTATTAAAAACCTTTTGTCGTTAAATGTAGAAATAAATACGCTGAAACAAACATTAGAATTAGTGATGTTTTATAAAGCCTTGAAACGTATGTGTTTATTTGTGCTTCGAGGTTATAGCGGCGATTATCTGCTGTGCAGTAAATAACATCGCCTGAAATCTAAAGTTCACGTGCTACTTTCTCAGTAGCAAATTAGCTAAATGTAAATACTTTGTTGTCAACTATAATATTAATAATGCAAAAAAGTAAATCATTTTACTATGTTCTAGGTGCATCTCAAAATGTTTTGAACTCTGTTTTAATCCGCCATCGCCATTATTAAACTGAATCTCTGTCTGTACCTAACGAGCACAAAATCAATATCATTCGTAGGAAACAGATCAAATGTAATGCGAGATTCATCACCTTTATATGTATGACTTGCCTCAACAATAGAACATATTTATGAAAAGACAGACATGGTGTTACACTCGAGAAACCACATCACATCATTGTAACAATATATTTTGTAACATAAATATGCTCAGCATTAGAAATGTGCGTACTGCTGTCAAATACATAAAAATATGTCAGATGGCAGAAAAGAATTTTCGACCTTAAATATCTCCTTACCAACAACATTTTTTTTCATCTCCCGAATCTGGAAGAGAATGTAAACGTTCATGTTTTAGAAGAAATTCAATATCATGAATCTAATAACGTCGATAGTATGTCATTTATTACTTATTTGCAGACGATAACGCATTAGGATATCAGATTGATCGTCTTTGCTCGAACTTCTACACCTCGCGGTAATATTGCTGGTTATATTAAAAGCACAAAACGAAAGGATTTTTCCTCATATTGGCTACATATTTAGGATGAGTTGAGTTTTGTTGAGTTTTGTCAATGATGTAATTCCGATGGTGAATTTGTTCTACTAGTTTATCAAAATCTAACAGTATAATTTCGGTCGCAAAACAATCTTAACACATGGCTGGTATTTCTATATTGTAAATTACTGTATAACACAATAATTATAGTTGAACTGCTCTGCTGAATCATTCTTAATCAGGCTTGTTTCTTCTTTTGCTGACCGCATCTTATATTTCGTTCACTGTGTATGTAATGATGTAATGCAATTCTGATTCTAAATTAAAATTTTCTTTGTCTTAGTGTATGTGTATAGTAGTTATCTACGCATCATTTATCGCCATTAAACAACTTGTATGTACCATTTATTAGACAATTGCCAGATACAATTGGTCAAAATATATGGAGACTATTCAATAAAAATATGCTTTAAGTCCAACTAACAGTTCTTTCATGACACATTACATTTTGTATTTTACGAAATGTTATAAATACAACTTATTTTGTGTATTACATGTATTTTATATGATATTACAAAGAACTAATATTATGTGTAGCAGTAATGACAAAATTAATATCCTTGTCAAGGGAATTGAGCGATACAGTGACAGTAACGCTTAAACGTTTGTCACGTGTTTCTTTATAAATATTTTCACCACAATAAGATGGACGTAATTGAACAATGATAGGCAAAACTAAGATTACATGAAGAAAGCAACACGTTAAACAGTTTACAATGTCGGATCACCTTTAATAAACAGTCTTCTAAGTACCTTTTACAAACTGTCTTCTGTATTAAATTCCTTTGATTAACATTAGTGAGGTGCGATGAAAAACACAATAGTTCAACACAAATACAAAGTTTTCATTGTTCAAAGCATATTCTAAATTGTGTAATTCTTTTATATACATATAAAGGTCTTCATTGTTTTATGTCAAAAGAATTAACTGGTTGTAGATTTACAAAGGTGGATCAACTATCTCTTGTAACCGGCAGTATTATGTCTTGATTGCCTTTTTGTACCGTTTGAGGCTACTTCAACATATTAAATTTTAAACCAGATGCGAGCTTTGCCTGTTGATCACTTTTAATTTTGTTCACAGGGTGTTCACTTTTAATTTTGTTCACAATGTGTTAGCACAAATTTGACGATAGTGATACAGTCATGTGGGGTTAAATCTAGTCCTGTTGGAAGTGCTCCCAAACTTTTTAAGAAAGACAATTGCATACTACTTCTTGCAGAGGGACGTACTTATTTTAAGCAAGTCTAAACACTGGGAGATAGTTTGTTTTATATCAATGATCAGTACTCTGCATGAGGATTTGTTTTATTGTTTTAACTCAACTTGTTTCTTTTTTGTAACTCCGCTGCCGCAGCAAGACCGCAAATAGTATCTTAAACCAAACTTGCGCGTTTATATTTTACAAAGTGATTCGATTGGCGATCTCTTTTTGCGGCTATTATTTCGCTTCGGTTATTGTTCTCACGTCGTTAAGACTAAGAGTCTGTAATAGTTTTTCAAATAATAGTATAATCGCGTATTAAATTGCACCGCAGGCAGATCTTGCCAAGTCTCAACATCATGTTCAGACGCAATATGCATGCGAACTTCTAGACAAATATCTATTTTTGCTGGCACATATATCATACAGTTGTAAAATAAATCTCTGCATCGGAAACAATTAAAACCCTGATGATTATGAGTTCTAGTGGATTTGGTACCCTTATCGTACAAAAATACACAGATTACACTAGCACGTTTTGCATCTAACGATAGTCTCTGCCCAATATATGTAACCCAAAGAAGGGCATCCTAGTTGAATTAAAGTTGAGATCGTTCTTGTCTCAGCTGAATCAATGCTGGTGTAAACTATTTATTTCTGGGCGTCACCGGGGTGTATACATCGGAGAATGCCAACACACAATTGTAGACGCAAGTTTCACATCGGCTGCTGCAATAAACGTTTGGACGTTTGCCTCGGCAATGATTCCACGTTGACTTCGGGTTGGTTGTGATATGTCAATGTGGTTCCGGTGGTTGATTTATGTTTGGCCCTTACCAAGATTGTATTTTATTGTAACGCCCTTTTGACATAGATATGCATGAACAAGTAGAACAAACTCACCATCGATGTTCACATCCTTTTGTTAGGTCAGCGAACTCCCCGGCGGTAGATTCTGCAACATAATCACTGCAGTCAGATTCCGTTACTTATATACAACGGAAAAGCTATGATCTGTAACGCAAACGCAAAGATGTTTAAGTACCTCTCAGGAAAGATGACTACTTCGATATTGCGTATGTAATTGTTTTTTGAGCATTATTATATTTGTTAGCATATGCTACTAGTGACCTAGTGGTTGTTATTTATTAACATTGCTGTTATACTCCAGATGCTACTATAATAACCCGATACGATACAAAATACGATCAAGACTTGCGCACTTTTAAAAATATGTAAGTTATATGTGTATCAAAGCCTTCCCCGACAGGAGCGAACATAATAAAGCCATTTGTTTTAACTTCAGCATTTTACTCTCCTTCACTGGTCAGTAGGCTTCTTAGTGTGCTCTATGGAGTTACTACGCTAGGTGATGCTATTACGTTAGTAATGTGTAATTTTTGGTATACGAATTATTATCTTGTAGCATTAGCATCATCAACATACCCCTTGATGTAAGCCAGTTGTCTCTGACTAAACCGTGGCCAATGAGCTCAACCAGTGTCCGTACCACGAAGTAGCTTTTCAAGTTGATAATAAAATATTATATGTCTACCTTTGACAATGACAATATGACCATATATGGGGCTATCTAAGTCTGTACATGTAAATTTAAAGAAAATGGTTTTCCATAAGAGTCAAAATACAAACTATTCTGAGGTGTTGCATCATATACGACCCAGTGTATGCCAGGACCGAATGCGTAATCCAGATTGATGATGCCAGTTTCACGTGTTTGATCGATTTTTCAATCGTAAGTAAATCAAGACTCGTCAACAGGCGGATCAAAAGCGCGACTTTCTACGATCCGGTAATCGAAAGTATCAGCTCGCATATTTTTGACGACTCGTGTCCAGTAATAGAAGGCTTCTTACTTTTTTGACGACCTCCAACTGCCGTTGCAAAGTCATTCCGACAGCCACCAACGCTGCAGCGTTTTGGAAACTCACTATCGGCTGCAGCCGACATTGCTGTAATCGTTACAAGGAATGGAAACATTCCATCGGTCATCTGCATTTTCCCCCGTCTATTACTGAGGCGTAATTGGTTTTGGCCACATTAAGCCGATACATATATATTGGGGTCACAACACAGAGACATTTCCCCTCTATTTTGCTGATGAAAGTTTTAATGTCCCAACAAAATTGTTTTAGATTGCTTGTTTTTTTTTTTGCAAATTGATTTTCAGGGAGAACGAAACTTACTTCGTGTTAGTACATTAATACAATATGTAACACGTTCGTTTACGAATGTTCGACAGGTGCATCGATCACTCTTACTCGGCTCCGTCTAACATTAGAGTCTTGTGGAAAATATCACAAAATAACATCGAAAGCCATCAACCAGCGTCACCTACATGTGCATGTAAACACATATTGACAACAGTTTGGCTGAAGAGCGTCAGGTATTATATTGATATGTAATAAATCGTGTACAGTGTCATGAAGTCGATTTTGGAAATCTGCAATTCAGATCAACTTTGTGAAGCAGTCATTCAACAGCTCCTTACATCATCGCGCGACTGAGCGTCTCTGTTCTATGAGAAGATTGTTCAGCATCTTCATTAATGGCTATGGGTGCGATGTTGCCCACACGAACTGATCACACTAGTATTTCAAATTGATCCGCAAGGTCATTAGTGTCACACAGCAGTCCATAAAGGCCGGTTTCTTTCTTTTCCTGTTTATCCATCCATCTCTACTGTTCTTCTTTTTCCTTTGTGAGTCTATATTTGCATTTTTTCAACTTTTGAAGCTAACTCCACGATCAGTGGTGTAATGCGTTCACGCTTGGAGTGTTTCATTGGTACAGGTTTGTTTAGATGGTATCTTTTTGTGGAGTCGCAGTTTTGGTGCGTTGTTGTTTTTTCCTGGTAGAAACTTTTCGTTTATTAGCCTAGCCACTCTGTATGTTCCTCCGTTGTGCTAAATTCGGGTTCAAGTTGGTGTTGTTGTTTGCCAGCTCCTAAATTGATTTTTCTTTCCTGACATTGACGTTGTTGTCTTTTCTTCTTTTGCACTGAACGGTCTAGGTTTTTGTTGACTTTGTTCTGCCGCAGGGTCACTTTGTAATTCAAGCTGTGGCTGCATCAATGGCGGTCCAAACCTTCTCATTAAAGCTCTCAATAACGCTTCACTTTCTTTGCCCTATTCATGCCAATAAGCACTTAGCATTTGATCCAAAAACGCCCACTCAGTTCCGTTACCATGTTACTTTCCATTAAACTCCCTATATACCATTTTAGACCATATATTATTCATTTATTTATGAAATGCATTTGATAGTAGTTTATAATGTGGTTTCTCCATTCGGCAGGTCTGCAAGGGCAACTACTACATGATTTGTAAGGATATCATTACACATTGCTTGTTTAACGAATTGAGGAGGTATATTTAACTTCGACTTATGATCGGGTGGCATGTCTGCTATTCTGGCAAGTACCTCTTTTACATCCACATCATGTTCACCATGAGTTTCTTCAACGTTTCCTTTGGTAAACGCGTAATGGCATAGCAGATTTTATTGTGTCGCTTTTATATCCTTGGTAAGTTTCGCTATTTTACGAAGTGGACCAGGGCCTTCTCCTTTTCATGTGAATGATGCTACTTGTTCTAAAGTTGCTCTACTTGCCTTTTAATATCCTCTGTACGTTCAGCATTTCTTCTGTGGGTTTTATCAGCGGTGCAAATGTTTGCTCAAACCCAGTTGTGAGATCTTCTCGTGCCGTCTGTCGCTACTGTAACATATCGTTGACTTCCTTGATGTCTTCTATTATATGTTGAAGCAATTCTAGTCATTACTGAGTTGCATCGCTTTTCATGCTCTTCTATGGTACCACTGCCAGGCGCTGTTTATATGAAAGTGCTGTCTATTGTTAAATTGACGTATCCGCCGGAGACATGTATGTGTCAGACCAGCACGATCTTTGTGTGGTCCACCAGCCAAACCAGTGGTAAGAAGACTATAACGATCCCATAAAATCCGCATATTACCTGTCAAGAAAATCATCTCTAGTGTGGTCGAAGGCACACCAAGTCCCATGAATATTTCCAAAATCATGCAGGTCAGATGCCACGATTATCTTCAAGATGTCAAGGAAGTCACGGATAAGTTTTGACACACGGAGCTATCGTTGAGTTAAATAGTTGACGTCAGTGTTTTTGTGCTTGTTTCGTGAAAATATTTGATTTCAAAATCACATCATCGTACACCACAAGATTTTTGGAGACACTGCGTCATTGCATAAAGAATCACTCATTGTTTTCGTACCTTCGACAGGCTTCGAAGGATTACTACTACCAAGGATTCAAACTCCGAAAGATATAGTTACTTTCTCAGTGTGAAATTATGAATGAATATGGACGCAATTCAAACTCCTAAGGGTGGTTTACTGATGTGTCATGGTGAGTTTGGCTGGTAACGTTCATAGTAAAATATCACAGCTGAGGTTGACAAATCCAATGTATGTTAAATGGACTATGTTGGACTTGTCGAACTTTTCATGTATCACAGCCATCGAAACACGTTTTATGTATTTCATCACATACATTGTGTATCAATTTAAAAAAAAAAACAAACAAACAAAAAAACAAAAAAAAAAAACAAACACATCAGTAATTCTGTAATGCCAGTTAAAAAGGTTGTTGGGAAAATCACATACAACTGATCTGGTGAACCGGTCCAAGCATATGTAGGATTATACCCTCAAATGGTAGGATCCATCACTGGAATATGAAGTTTTAGTTCGAGAACATTAAAATGGCAATAGCCGTTCTGGTATATTAAATAAAATGGTTTCGTACATGATAAGTATGTTGGATGTCTTCGTGCGCATCTTGAATTTGCACACACAGCAAATCTGATATTGTCTAGGAAACATCACATGGATGTTTATCGATGAGTCACGGTGAGTTTGTCTCAGCTCGATACAAAGCGATGGTTACTCGCCGATGAAGTTACCACATATGCGTTTGTTCCTCATGCTTTTGGAAATCAACTTACGATTGATGTATATTGTTAATTGCAAAGTGAGTATAAACATGATAAAGCAGATTTTGTTGCCTGTTCTGTTTTGGATAAAGAGTTTGTAGTTCGCATCGCACAAATGCGCTGCAATGAGGCTTTATTCCACCCGATGATGGCCCCACATGGCAACGTGTTGCTTGTTTTTTGGGATCAATTGGTTTCGAGATTTGTATTAAAAAAGAACAATGGACCATACAGAGTCAGTAGCAGGACGTTGAGCACAATCTAACACTCCAAGTGTTACGTTACTTTTTATATGCTCGCAACATCGGTTGTGGCAAATTTGTAAGTGAGTAGTTCTTTTGTTGTTTACGATTAATAACACGTTCGTGTAGAATACATATAAGAGTTATATTGTTTGGCCAAGGTTGCTCGGGAATCTCTATGAGTGACCTTGCCGCAATTGTATGCTTCTCCACAGCTGATTCGACTTTCCAATATCCTCTACGACTGTAGTATGTTTTGAAAATATCTGGAAATTTTATCCATGTTAGTTTTTATCATTATGTTTTACTTCTATTGGCCATCCTGAACAATATTTCTTTCCATACCTCCTTCGATTACCCAGCTTCTAATATTGGTAACTATGCAGAGCTTCAGCAATGGCGTTTAAGTCTTGACTGAGATCCAAGTCGGCGCTTGGCGTGCACATTTATCTTTTGATGATTAGGAAAATGCAGCATCGAAACGATTTACTAGTACTTTGTAGGCAGGTTGTTAGAATGAAGTTCTAAACTAAGTGTCTTCCACATTGTCCTTCCTAGATCAGAATAATACAACAGTCCTGATTATAATTGTAAGGTGGCTAACATAGAATCGTTTTGATGTGATCAGCCGTGTTATGATATTCTCAAGGAATTTCAAAACGCGTAGAGCAACAAGGCTGACAAGTTGAAGAGCAGCGACTATACGATTGAATTCTTTCTACAATTCATCAAGCATCTTCTAATAAAGATTTGGCTGCATGTACAAAGAATATTGTAGAGTACGACAATGTGATCCTTGAAAAACAAGTCCATCCCACACAAACAGTATACGAGATCGAAATAAAAACAGTCCTGATTAGCTGGACTGAAGCACACGTGCCTAATGTAATTTGCGACGAATGTAGAATGTTAATAATATTTTGAGGCATTGACTCGCATCGAGTCTTAAATATTCAATGGACTTGGTGTACTCCTGGCTTTATATTTGATGTCTTTCTGATCCGTGTTTGAGAATCACTTGGGACCCATACAGTGTTCTCACTTAGGGCTTGACAAGTGGCCAAAAATAAAAATATCGTATGGCTTTGGAACAACCAGTTTATCAATTGCGCTAATTGCATCCAGTGTAAAAACAAGAGAAAACCGCAACCAATGTCTTCGCCGAGTATACTGAGTGATGAGACAAAGCTTCATCGAAATGACTAAAATTTATTTGCAGTTATAAAAATTTTCGCGAAGATATTAAAGACTTGTTTGTACTGCGACAGGCGCAGCGTGAAGTCCTCACAAGTGGTTTAGAGCCAATATTTGAAGCACTGGAGAGAAAAAAACACTCGCCATAGTATGCAAAGCAGAAAAAAGCTGCAAAACACACCACCGCAATAATTGGCACAGAAAAAAAAACAGAATCAAGTTACGTTGTTAAGTCTGTATGACCCATTAAACCATTGCAGAGTCTTGTATAATGAGCCGCTAACGTGGACATTCTAAAGGTTGTATTCAGATTAAAAGGTGTTGCAAATGATATTGCCATGATTAGTGAAGTTGGAGTAATCAAATAAGCTGGTTTGTTTACGATTATCAATAGTTATATTGATGCAGCTGAGTAAAACGTAAAGCAACATATGGATGCAAAGATCGCATCACGGATAATAACTTAATGATGTGTATTTACAAGTATATTAAAGAGCGGAAATAATGAAGAAAAGTGTTTTAACGGTGATTGTCAAAGTTATGTTCAGTTCTTTCTGAGATGGCTTTGATTCATCTAAACCTGACATCGTAATGGTGTTTGAATCTGGATCGTATTTATTCATTGTTGCCTGTTTTAGTGGCTAACTCGGTGCTATGACAATAGTAATTATAATACTCAAGAACTGTCAATATTGATAGTATCAGTATGTAAGTCTCCAGAGATGGAATTTAGTTTCAATTTATCGGGACCGGTACTTATCTGTCTTTAGAATTTGTCTCAAAAATTAGATTTTGTTACTGTGTACACGTTATGGATTCCGACCCTGGGGGTTGAGTTAGACCAATTGACAGCGGATGCTAATATTGATGGTGGTTGTGTTCCACTGGTTGACGATATATTAGTTTCAATTGGTTTTACGATACCCTAGAATGCATTCAAAAACATCTTGTTAAGAGCCAAATACGATTCAACAGTTGGAGCCACCCTGATGTACCACTGCCAATTCAAGATCAATTCAGAATCATCGAAGGTGCGAAAACACTGAGTGATTCTTTCTGCAATGATGCAGTGACGACGCAAATCGAATTCACTGGTAAACACACTCAGGATATATTTTTCAAAAATATGTTATTAGTCCATGCGAGACAACAATTATCTCGACTCTGTGTGCATGGACACACTTGTTAGGGTAATAGATTTTGGGTGACTACGAGAACGATCGTTTCGGAATCCAATATATGGCGTAACCATTATTGTTCTACATGAGCGCAGTTTGTTGGAAATTACAATAATCCCCTTGCATATATGTTCTACGATTGCATGAGAGTTGTACCAGTAGAAAGGAAAGTTGTTAGACGTGCTTCCACGTATTGCACCGGGACGTCATGAGAAGGATAAGGTCTACCTATCGTATAATATTCTATCCAATTGCATTAATAATACAATAATTACAGTGCGCATTCAGTTTTACGGAAGGAAAACCAAATTCGAAGCCAGGCAACAATTGCAAGATGAAATCGCCAATTGAAACGTGTTTACTATGAAATTCGAACGCGCTTTTTGCTGATATATGCTATTTGCAGGCTTGGCTTGGCAGGTACTGATGATCTTAATGTGACAGAAATCAAGGCAACAAAACCAAATGATAACCTGTCGGAATGATAAATAAGCGCTGTATCGATAGATAGCAAATAAATCTCGATACGATGGTGTTAATGACTACGTATCTATTAAAAACTGTGTGCAGAAGAACAAATTGATAAACTTTACTCAGTGGCTATAGAGGATACAATAATTAGCATGGCCGATTTTGATACCACTTTCTGTATCTATATTGTATGACTCTAGCCACTTCTTTTGATTAATTCATTTTCGGAGATGAATAATCCTCGGGCTAGCTAGGGTATCTGTGTTTACTGCGGTTAATATTATGACTAGTCTGCCCGCTGTCATTATAATGTGAATGGGTGATGCTACATGTCTGCAGCATGATTTCCTAGTGTCAAACATCATTATAAACTACCACACTATAGACATCGTCGCGATATGACTAAAATTGTTAAAGCTATCTTATTAGTATTGCTATTTTTACGCTATTTGAACTCTTGAAAAAAAAGGAATCGGTGAATACAGAACAAGACTGACAAGGTTTGATAATGGTTTTTTGTTGTCTAGTTTATTTATTCATATGTATTTGTTAGTGAAAGAACACTTGTCTTTTATTAATTACTTTAGGAAGGATTGTGACTTGATGAATTTACATATGTACAATTTTTTATGATTTTAGGATAAGTAATTAACAGTAAAAAGCAAAAACAAAACAGTTTTGTAAACGTCATTGAATAATTTATTTCCCTTTAGTACAAAATGCACATTTAAAAAGAGCTTACAGGATATTGTGTTGTAAGTAAACAAGGCTCATTAGATCATTCTAAAAGGTTATTTTTGATTAGGTAATTTTAAAGCAAAATGCATATTGTGACCTGAGGTCAAAAAGAGAACTATACAATCTTGTGTTTGTGAAGATTTTGTCATTCGTGCTTTCACATCTAGCACCTTCAAGTTGTATTTTGTTGTGACCAGTTTGGGCTGAATTTTATTTTCTTCAAATTGTTCAAATGAAGTGATTATTGTCTCTGGAAATACAAAAGTTCGCTAATAAAATACTTAGATTTAAACATTCACCGGAATTAACACTAATTTGGATCTATATACCGGCAACAAGGCGTCATCAATTACTCATAAATCAAATTAACAAGGATCTTTTCATATACCTTTATATTTTCAGATAATATAATACAATCGGTATACATATTTTTAACAGTGAAGTCTTGTTTGAGATTATTTTGAAAGGAATTTTTAAACTTCAAAATTGAATATCTTCTTCTCGAAGTCGACAGCAAATGTCGTGCTCTTTCTCAAGTAAAATTGTATAGGCATATCATAAAACACAGACCTGACCAGAAACCTATCCATATTATATATTTACATTATTGGACAATGTATTCGTCATGTTAAGTTTAATAAGATACTATTAATTTTGTTGTGGTACTATATTTTACTAAGCTGACAACCACTTGAGAATTTTGTAACGTTTAAGATTCATCCTGCTGGTTAGGTAGAATTTATGGTGATTATTTATTGAGATAATGAGCACTATGCCTAGGGAATTATTGTGGCTTCTTAAGAAAATAATCAACCAAATCCTAAATCAGGTTATCTGGAGATCATTCAAAGACGCTGCCATAGATACCCCGAGGTCCGGCTTTATAATAAGAGCATCAGATAAAACAAAATAGAACCAGTACGGGTTTTATGGAATCTTGTTGTCCGTTAACATTCCATAACATGCGTTAATCCACGACCAGACATTAATCAGCATTTTAATCTAATCTGAAAGTATATCACCACCATGAAAGATACTTTAAATCCAAGTCATTACTTCATGGTATAGAACGGTTTCTAATTTCGAAAACTACATTAATAGATGCCGCTCATGTCAATATGATGATTACGTGCAACTGCCCAGTACAAATTAGCTTATAAGGTCAGCTGTTAACTACAGTTTTATAAATTAAAGTTGTGACACATTTAAAACAACGCTTTCACTGTTTCATTCGCCTTCATTGACAGTAACGTTAATGTTTTTCACTACTTCTTCACATTAATGTAAATTATATTGAGTCAATAATGCATATTTAGCAAACATATTAGGCATTCATTGTTTATGATATTTTTATGGTGATATATGATACATATAGAACTAGTACATGCACAGGTGTAAAATATTTGTTGCGCATATTAACATTAAAACGAAAATAATGTTCCAGCATAGAAGAGTATGAATCAGATTACAGACAATTACTGACAAAATAGTATTAACTATATTTGTGAGGCAATGCTGTTTTGGTTCAGATCATGAGGTAAATTATTGAACTCAATAAAACCCACAGAGATGCCACCAACCACTCTCACAAATGGAAATATATCTGATCTAGATGTGAATCTAATGCAGAAGTTATTTGTATTTATGATATGTTAAAATTCAATTCAACGGGAAAAACTTTAATGACCTGATCCTTATAATGCCAGGTCTGTCCAGTTGTCAAAGAATTTTGCATGTTTTCCCCACTAACCTTATTGCTTGGTTTAGAACAACTAGTGTGTATAATTCGTTTTATGTGAATGTGTAGTTTGGACACATGTTTTTTGCATAATAACTTTACGTTTTTTCAATCTATACATCTTGCGTATATAAAAAGTAATTTACTGAGGTTTTGATAGAAGATATTTTAATTTTGATCGTAGCTATCGCAGAACAAACTTAAATCGTTCATTTCTTTGCTAGAAAAATTTATGACCACTTTACGTGACTAATATTCTTTTCATACTGTATTTTCAAAACTATAAATTCCGAAACACTCCATGAGATGTTATTTTAAAATCATTTTAATACTTATTCTACCAAATCGAGTAATAAACGTGTTTGCTCTCACTTTTTGCGCCTATGGATACAAATTACTTTATTCATGACTTAAAATGAAACTCTGGTCGGGGTTACACGTTTTGGCCTTTGCTGTTCACACTTCAACCAGAGAAACCATTCATACTGAACGTATAATAAGCCCTTGCGAGCGATTAGTATGCGATTAGCAAAGTACGTACCACAATGTCTACCCGTCGTTTTAGAAAATTATGATAGTACAAATTTCATTGAGTTGTAATGAATATTGCGATAGCTTATTTCCATCGTCCAATTCCCAAATCTGTCCAAAGCTTTTAATCGTAATATAAATTCATGTTTTGATAGTATACAAGATTTTGGATGCATGACTAAATATCGTTTAGCATAAATAGTTGTCGTGTCTAATACTTGCGTAGGTGTTATAAGGGAGACGGCGATAGTTATTTCCATCCTCTAATCCCCAAATCATAGTCGTTTTAACTTCTCTGACCTTCTAGCAGCTAAATATCTGTCGAAATTTCTTTAAATATTCGGTTCTAACGCAGACATATTATAGAGCAATTGCCTCTTTAACATGCAAGGCATGACATTCCCGACCTACACGTTTGGTGAAGATTGCAATCTTCATATTATTTAACCATTATTTGCTAGCACGATATGTGAGCATACAAAAAAGAGGAACATATCTGTCTTTACAGCCTTGCAATATCATTTGCACCAGTGATTCTTGAAATGTGATAGGCTTGTTTTAATATCTCTTTTGCAGAATATAAAATCTGTGCAGGTTTATGAAATATAAAGAATGCGGATCAAACACATTTTCTTCTTCACACAGTCCCAATAAGAATGTAGTTGCGAATGATAATTACGCGTGTCGGACAGCTAGTGACAGTATATTCATCAATGCATAACCCTCAGGGGAGTGAAAAAGCATACTCAACTGTATATAAAAATAACTGATGTTCTAGCATATATATATATATATATATATATATATATATATATATATATATATATATATATATATATATATATATATAGATATTTATATAGATATATATATATACACACACAGACAGAGACAGAGAGAGAGAAAGATAGAGAGAGAGAAGTGGTTTATATTATTAAAGAATTATATTATGAAATTTTAAGTTTCTCTGCAAACTGTTCCCTCGAGATCTCTAAAGTCGTGTCGGCGAATTATCGCATTATACTCCGTGGATGAATGTTGGGTAACTGTAAATAATAAGAGTAATCTGGATCAGTCCTACTTAACTGCATGGTTAATCCATACAGTAGTGACTGGGATTAACGATAACTTTATCCGTAGGGATACACATTCAGACAAGCATAACATACTGTTTAGAGTCTGGTCGTGGATACCCGCAAGATCTTGAATGTTGACGTACAACAAGATGCCATAAAAACTGTAATTGTTTGATTAAATTTTATTTGAGGCTCCTATTATTAACCAGGCATTCAGAGAACCTATACCAATGTGCTCGAACGATTTCCAGAGAAAACAATTGAGGACTGTTTTTTATTATTCTCTGTTACATTAATCCACATGGATCTTTCTCCTTATCTCAAGAGGTAATCCACCCTGAATTATTCCTCACCTTCAGGATCAATCTTAAATGTTAAAAACGTATCGAATGTTTGTCAGCTCAGTAAAAATGCTAATCTTTTGTTGATCTTCGGGGTGATGTGACCTCTGATTTCATATTGCAGTTTGCAAGAGAACTCATGCCAAATTTTAGTTATGCCGACTTGTTTCAGTACCCGATAATGTCAACTGCATAAGAAAAAATATCGCTTTACTTAATCGTTCAGAACTATGTCAAAATTTATTCGTGCCCTTTTTAAATTGACTATACCAATAACGACGACCAATAGAATAAACATCAATTATGTATACATTTCTGGTAATGTCTGCATTTTATTATATACCTATACAAATGTACCTGAGAAAGAGCCCAACTTTTTCTGTCCTATTATTGCAGTAGAAGTTCGAGTTTGAAATTTACATATTCCTTACAAAGTAATCCAACAATGGATTCATAATTAAGCGTTTGTATACGGAGATTGTTATATTATCTGAAAATGTATAGGTATATAAAAATATCCTTGCTAATTCGATTTATGATCACGCCTTGTTGCTAGTATATAGATCCGGATAATTTGCTTTTGACTTTATAAATTTAAATTTTCGAATTACAGAGACATTTCAATCACAAAACAAATTTAAATAAACAGGTAACCCATAATTGTTTATGTGAATGATTCGTCTTTGTTTATTACATAAATACCAGTGCAATCATCCACACATGTGCAAGGTCACAAACATATACACACAAATGCGTAGACAAGAATACAAAGAGACAATAATTTATTAATCATCTGCTATTGACGCCGGTAATATAGAGGGTCCATTATAGTTCTTGTATTAATAATGTAACTGCATGCTATAATTGCATGAAGGTATTCCGGAAACTGCCAGATTGCTCACGTAGTACCATACTGATGACGCTATTTTGTATAATTTGAAACGATTGGTTTCTTAGTCGCCCGAGGACTGGAGGACTGTTACCCGAACAAGTGCGTCTATGCTATTAATAGCTCATATCTTCTTTGTCTCACAGGGGTCAATGTTAGTGTAGCATATTTGTTTGGGGATGTATCCGGGAGTGTTCAGCTTTCATTTCCAAGAATTCGTTGTATAAAAATCACTGACTCTTTTCACACCTGGTGGTTCAGTAAGAGACCAATTATTTTTACTTGCACGTTCGATGATTCTAAAGTGATCTCGAATTAACAGTGATGCATCAGGGTAACTCCAACAGTTGAGTTCGATGTGGCTTTTAACAAGACTTTATATCACGTCAAAAGAGGTTCTGTTAGTACTGTTTTAAAGCTAAAGACCAGCGAAAAGTTGAACACAACTACCATCATCAATGTTAATATCTGATGTCAATCGTTGTAACTTCATCCAATGGTTAGAGTCCGCCTCGTATATGCAGTGATACGCATATTGTTAATAATAAATAACAAAAGCTTTTATGCACCCGTTTCTATAAGTTCAAACTAAATTTCATCTCCGGCGACCAACAACAATGATATTGTATAAATAAACAATTCACTACTGTCATATCACCCAATTAGCCACTAAAACATGCTATTTGAATCATTTCTCAAGCTCCATTATGGTGTGAGGTTTATGGGAATCAGCCATCCCCGACCTAACAGAAAATAACCAAGACATTTATCGTTACAGCTCTTTTCTTCGTTTTATTAGCTTGTTAGCATACTTATTAATACACCACATGCACTTATTATGTGTTGGGTACAACTCTGCAATCTTTGCATTCATTTGCTGCATTTACGACAGCCTTATGCATCAGAATAACTGCTGATAAACGTAAACACACCAGCGTATTTGATTCGTCCAACATCGCAAATAACGGTAAGAGTATTTGCATCGTCAACGGCGCAAGCAAATCCGTTTTTAAACGATATGTTAATTGTCAAAAAGCAAAAGCCGACCATGATCAACTTTAACAACATCCCGTCTGGTAAATTCAGTTTAATGGTCTTTGGCAGGTACCTGCCTGTTGAGCGTCCGTAAATATCGAAAGGCATATTGTATAATATTGCACTTACTTCAACATCATATAAATCAGTGCTTTTGGGTACGGGCATGATGAATCTTTGCTTCCCGTTTGTGCACGCAACGCTTGAACTACATGTCTGCATATTGCTCGGTACCGGTTTCCTATGTGTCTGTAATGATCGCTAGAGAACCGTTTGCTCTGAGCTCATACCGAATACAAACACCATAGAAATGTTTGACTCACTTTTTCATTGCTAATAAATCCAATTTGGTAAATGTGCGCTTGAGATGTTTCCCTTCCAGGAATGACGAGGCAACAACATAATATCACTTCACCTCTGGTGCCTTTGGTCTCGACGCCAGGATAATTGAAAACATTTATCATTTAGTTTATATGCGTATGTGATCTTGGGAGGCTCTACCGAGTGGACTTCATCTACCAACAACCACCTTTTGTCCATGACGTCCCGTATGCAGTTCGGACAGCCCATTACGCGGCCGATTTAGTAACCGTTGTAACCGCTGTTGCTAATAAGGCTGGAAGCTAAGCTACAAAAGGACATATACCATCAGTCTTTTGAATTTGTTCCACCTTTGAGTTGTATAATTGCAATGTCACAGATGGATTGTAATTTCATCTTTATCAACATCAGGGGCAATATAATAAATCCCAAATCTGCATTATTAGCATGGCCTTTACAGAACAACTCGTTTGTGTGATGGCCCCAAAAATAGCCCTACTAATGTCTCTGCAAAATGAAAATATGTGTGAGACAAAAATCGTGCCTGAAAACTGCCCATTCTCGATAACCTCATTTCAGCATGTTCAAAACTGATGTTTCCTTTCATGTTTGCACCAAATATATTCAACTCATCTTCGGATTTCGTTGGCGTGATTTTAGACATGGAAATATTTATATAACACTGTTTTTCTTGCACAGCTTCAAGGAACAAAACACTTAAAAAACTTATGTTTCAGATCGGGGCACCGAGTGGCCGAGTGGTCTAAAGCGCTTTCCGTTACGGATCACTCCATCTCACCTTTTTCTGCGTGGGTTCGAGTTTCAGATTCGGCCAATGTGGGTATGTGAGAAAGCTTGACAGTAGCTTCTTGAGGGTCAGTGGTTCTTTACGAGGTATTCCCGTGTTCTTCCTCCACATTAATACTGGCCGCCATGTATAGCCTATCGTGTGCTGCAAAATGGCGTGAAACCCCACAACAACAACAACAGCAATGTTTCAGATCCATTTCGTAAAGTCATTATCATGATGGTTTTCGTAATTGGATTCAAATATTTAATGTGCAATCATCAAATATCCGTATTGTGACGAAAGGGCACTTAATCATAAATGTTTTAAACTCAAGCAGGAAAGTAACACATATAGAGGATCTAAAACAACTGGGTAACGATTTATGAAACGATTTGATTAACGATCAGTAATTCTGCACTTTAGTCAATCCAAAATGAAGTGAAGATATGATAAAACCTCGAAGGAAAGGAGCTTTCAGACTTATGATAGAGACCTGGCTCTCATTCCCATCCCATAAAATCCTCTTCAGGCCAGGTATTATCATCCCTGTACAGTCGACAGGGAAAAATGATTTAAATTACATCATAAATACTCCTGGCAGGCGTAAACAAAAACAACTCTGTCACATTAACATGCTACAAGAGTTGATTGAAAGAGGTAGCCAGGTTAAACATACAATTAAATTAGTTGTACCTGTCCCACTCAGTGAAGATTTATGTGAAGGAATAGCATCGGATTCTACTGATATTGGAGTGACAAATCTTAGGAATTCGGACGTTATGAAAGATCTTGACCATAAACTTTAACATTTGCAAGCGCAAGAAAGAAATGAACTTAAACATTTTTTATTTTAATACGTGCACTTATTTACAGATGTTCCTACAAGAACAAACAAAATTTGCCATGACGTTGAAATTCTAAATTCAAACCCTGTGAAACAACACCCATACAGGATGCTGGAGAATGATTTTATAGAGCCTTGTAAAAGTGAATGTAGTTCACCATGCATACTTGTTCCAAAACCAGATAAAACGTTCTGTATGTGTACTGATTATAGGAAGATGAATAGTGAGACAAAAACAGATTCATTCCAATTACCAAGAATAGTTGACTGTATTGATACGATCGGGAAAGCCAGGTATGTCACCAAATTTGACCTTCTGAAAGGAATATGGCAAATTTCACTTAAGAATGGAGCAATGTAAATTTCCGCATTCGTGACTCCAGATGGACTTTACCAATATAAAGCAATGCCGTTTGGGATGAAACGGTCGCCAAGTACATTTCAACGTCTCAAGAATAGGATTACCTCTAGTTTAGATAATTGTGATGCTTATATCGATGATGTCGTCATCTACAACGACTCCTGGAAAGAACATTTAGCAACAATTTGGAAATTATTTTACAGACTCACTGATGAATGTTTCACAATTAATTTATCTAGAAATGAGTTAGGCCGTCCTAGTGTAACTTTTCTAGGAACATATTGTGGAACATTGACAAGTTAAACCTATAGATGCTAAGGTCAAGGCTATCTCTAAATTTCCCGTGCATCTTAATACAGGCAACTGATACGATTTTTGGGTATGGCCTGGTACTATCGAAATTTATTTTTTCAAACGTTTCTATAACTGCTGAACCCCTTAAAAATTCACTGAGGACGAAAAACAAATTCCTTTGGACTGAAACATGTCAGGATGCATTTGACAAGTTGAAAGCCAGATTTAAAAGCGCGCCAGTTCATACAACTCCAAATTTCATCCAATCTGTTAAATTGTCTGCTGATGCAAGTGATGTTGTTGTTGAAGCAGCTGTGATTCAAGAAGAGGAAAATGGTATTGTTCATCCAGTGTGCTATTTGTCTAAGAAATTAAATAAGCACCAAAGAAATTATTCAACAATCGAGAAGGAATTTTTGGCTTTCATGTTGGCATTATAACATTGTGAAGTTAACTCAGCTACTTCTTCAATTATTGCGTTTAAGGACCAGAACCCCTTTACATTTCATCAGCAAGATTAAAAATCAAAATCAAAGACTGCTAAGGTAGAGTTTATTGTTACAAGAATATATTCTTGACATCATGCACATCAAGGGAAAAGATAATGTAATAGCAGAAGCACTTTCCTGTGTATATCAATGTATTATTCATGTTCACTGTGTGCAATGTATGAGTTCATTTTATCCTCATTTATAATTAGTATGAGGTTTAAAGAAAGCTTTAATCATATACATTTTTCTTTTTCTTTTAGGGGGTGAAGTGTTTCGAATATTTGATTTCATTTATATTTACTTAACTTGTGGTTGATTTGATTTGATTGTTTGGGAGTTTTGAAATCCTATTATTTTCTTGACATGTCACTGTAATTAAATTTTTTTTTACTAGTAATTTTTGGATACTTTCCAGAACATTCAGTTTGACCGGAAATTTTCCTGAGATACCCAATGATAGAAACACTTGTTTCTATTTTTGACTTAGTTCCTGGCCTTGATTGAGGGTCAAGGGAATTTGATATTTTCCAGAAATTAATTTGACCGGACTGTTTTTTCGTAAACACCTAATAATAGATTTTTGTATATTTATGCTAATCTAGTTCCTGACCTTGATTCGAAATTAGCAACAGTCGGAGTAAACAACTTCTTTTTTTAAATTGATTCTTAATGTGTAATTTAAACAGATAAATCGAAGCTGTACTGGAGTAAGTGCTTTCAAGCTTCTAGAAAGTGATCACGTGACCCCAATCCGCGCATCTGTTTTACGCAGTGGTCAGGACTGATATCGATGTTTTGAGAAATAATCTCAGTAGGGCTTTAAAACATTTAGACGTCAAGGTGTCTGTTTTTGTTTTGACCATTTTGAGCTACATTATAATTTTCTTCAAATTATTTAGATTCTACGAGAATAAAACTTTTCCCTGGAACATATTTAAGTGCTCATACAGAATTCTTGAACAAAGACATTTATTGAAATTTTAATCGGAATTCAATCACCGGAATATTATTTTTACAGCAAAGACCTGTATATACATCAGCACTAAACTGGCTATAGCATACGTCATCGCCATCCATATTGGATTTCTCGTCGGGACTCGAACTCAAATTCATTAGAACATTATATTCCAAGGACAAATAATTTGTAATTCTTTGATTATTCTTGGAATATTATTGTGGATTTCATTCTTAAAACTAAGTATTTTTTTCCATTTTTACCTTGCTTTTCTAGGGAAAGCTAAATTTTACAAAGCTTGTTTTCTTCACTCTTTTGCTGTTACTGTTAGTGAGAGCATAAACACGGAACAATAGCCAGGGTATTTTTCCATTGTTTACAATAAAGAAAATATAACGTTATTATTTGATTCAAAATCTGACAAAAGTTTGAAATTTTTCGCAAATCAGGCCGGCAAGGTAGACTTTCAACACTCAGACAGTAATGTATATACATTTAACAATAACGTTTATTGATTTATCGGGTAAATCGTGGTTTGTTCCGATTATACTTACCCCAAAATATTTTTTGTAGAGAATTATTGATAAATAGCAGAATAGTACAGCGTACGATACAGTTAGCTTCGAATTTATGTCCTTAGAGTTAAGTAGCGAACCACTGTACCAACTTATATTTGTTTAAACCGTTGAAACATATAAAACTATTTGATTTAAAACACATACTAAATCCATTAGTCACTGATAACTGCATATATATATATATATATATATATATATATATATATATGTGTGTGTGTGTGTGTCTGTGTGTGTGTGTGTGTGTGTGCGTGTGTGTGTGTGTGTGTGTGTCTGTGTAGTCTAAGTCTCTTTTATCAAAGCGTATAAAGTCCCTTTATGCCAAAGTCTAAGGAATTTTATCATGCAATCTAAGTCCCTTTATGTTACAGGTTAAGGTCGGGCCCTTTTATCACTGAGTCTAAGGTTGGATCATGTAATCAAAGTTTGTTTTATCGTGGAGTCTAGGGTCGTTTTATAATGGAGTCTAAGTTTAAGTCCTTTCGTCATGGAGTCAACGGTCCTTTCATCATGGAGGCAATGGTCTTTTATTAATGGAGTCAACTGTCCCTTTATAATGGAGTCTAAGACCTTTTTGTCATAGAGTCAAAGGTCATTTTATCATGAAGTCCGTGACTCTCATCGAACTATTTCAATTATTATTGGCTATGTTTTTGAAGAATTTTTATACATCTTTGGCGAGAGGGCAGTTCACAACTGAAGTGTTCCGAATAAATTTCAAGTCTTGAATGTGATGATATACCAATAGCCTTGAATGTGCTGAGTTGCCATCAGTCTTGACGTAACATAACGGTATTGTCCAGAATGTCTTTCAATGAATTCACAATGATCTCAAAATATTGTTTAGAATCATATGAGCACTGTGTAATTCCAATAAATAATTTAGAAAAATGGTTCATCTCAAATTAAATATAATCACAACATTAAATTCATCTGCAGATTGAAAATAAAATAAGAATAGAAATATTGTTACTTGTTCGCTTCCCTTCTTATATACATTGCCACGCCTCTGCTGCGACTGTCTGAATTCATCTCCACATGAATGATATCGATCTACAACCCATATGAATTGTGTCGCAAAACTCTACCATCCAATTAGAAATTACCAGACACTTGTAAACGGGTTCTTTGTTATGGCTGGGTTTAAAATTAGTAAACAACCTATTTAGAGCTATATCTAGAATTAGACTCTACATTATTTGGGGAAAAAATAGACATAGGTGATCCACAAATATGAAAGTATTAAAGAAAAACAGTCCTTCGTGATTGTGGAATAATTTCTCTGGTGCTTGTTCTGATGTTTTAGAGAAACAGCATGTTGGATGATCCAAACCATTTTGTCTTCTTGATTTAATACTCCATCCAACCCCACAATCACTTGAATCAACATTTATAATGATTGACTGCAATCTGGATGTGAAAGAATTGGTACACTCTTAATTATGGCCTTTAATTTTATTTTACTAAAGCATCTCGAAAGTTGTCAGGTCAATGAAACTTGGTTTTCTTACTCGACAAACTGGACAGAGATTCAACAATTACGCAAATATTTTAGCAATTTTCCGATAACATCCAGCTATACCCAAACATGGCTTCATTGCTTGTTACTGATAGGCACTGTGAATTCAGAGGTAGCATTGCCCTTCATTTCTACAGGTTTAATTTGACCGTGTCTCAAAATATGTGCTAAAATAGTAACACAAGCATGGTAAAAATCACTTTTACCAAAATAACTGTTATATTTGCATTAATGAGTCGACCACAGAATTTCCTAAAGATCTCCAGAAGATCTTTCAATGTACCGCTGTATATGATGATATCGTGGATATCCGCATCACCGTTATATATGCCAAATATTACCATGTTCATTAAACGCTAGAATGTTGAGGAGAATATTTTCATACCAAATGGCATCAGTTTATGTCGATAAAGTACATCTGTAGTTGCAAATGCTGACATTTCATTTGCTCTTTACGTGAGCAGAATTTTTCAGAATCCTTTAAACATGCCGAACCTATTGACATGTTTTATATTTCGAATTTTATTAATGCATTTGTCAATTCTTGGCATTGGCAATGAATCTGTGTTCGTCACACCGTACACCTGTCTATAGTCTGCAGAAGGTGCCTCCATTATAAAAGGGCCTTAGACTCCATGAAAATAAGGCTTTAGACTCCATGATAAAGAACGTTAGATTCCATGAGAAAAGGGCATCGGACACGATGATAAAAGGGCCTTAGACTCCATGAAAATAAGGCTTTAGACTCCATGATAAAGAACGTTAGATTCCATGAGAAAAGGGCATCAGCCACAATTATAAAAGGGCCTGAGTCCACGACAAAAGGGCTTTAGTGTCCATGATAAAGGATTTTAAACTCCATGATCAAAGGACCTTAGACTCCATCATAAAAGGGAACGTTTTATCTAGTTTCTCCAGGAAATATTGAATTTCTTCTTTTTCCAAACATTCTTGCTTGAGAGGATTCATTATGTAATGATGCTCTAACGAAGGCCTTTAATTGACAACGCCTGCGTTATGGTTTATTTTATTTGTTCTTGTTTGAACATCAGTTAATACTTGCTCATTTTCACATAAAATTGTTTTGTTTTGTCTTTATTGTAGCTATAAACGTGAACGTTTCTGATCCAGATTATTAAATATTTCTGCAATTCGAAGATTGTTGGCATCAATGTCAGTAGAGTCAGATCGCATAACATCTTTTAAATCCTCATTGAGTGGGACAGGTATAGCTAACTTAACTGAATGATAAATAGCGCTAATCTGACTCAATATACTTCTTTGACATAATTATATGGTAACGCTGTTCCTGTTTCCTACTCTTAGGACGGTTAATGATGTAATTTTAGTGACTTACTTTCTTTCAATTGTATAACTACCATACTACTTATTCTGAAGAGGTTTTTGAGGTATGGGTAAGAGAGCCAGAACTTGATCACCTTAATTTCATTCTTGATTGAGTTGAGCGAAGATTATTTCTTAGTATTTCACAGTCCTTTGACAGATTATATTTGAAACTAGAGACATGATCAATATAATTATTTTCCGAATCCTCGGCTGAAAGAACTTTCTCCTCTATTACCTGCAATGGTATACGATCAGTTTGTACAAAACCTAGTTCAAAGGAACTAAAACCTAATGATTCTTTCATTGATTCTCTCACAGCAAACAAAAGCAAATGAGCACCTTTTACCAGTTTTATCAAAGCAATATGACCAAATCATATTCCTTAAGGTTTGATGAAACCTTTCCAAAACTCCATACATTTCAGGATGAATTGCAGAGGATTTAAACCGTTGGATGCCTAGTTGAAGCATATCTAGTGGGAAAATTCCAGAAATACAATTTGACCGTAGATCAATCTGGACTGATTTGGGAAGATTACAAATTGTAACCTAAACTTTATGAAAGCTTTTACCATGGTTTTTGTTTTAATATTTCTTGAGGGAATAGTCTCTGGAAATCTCGTGGACGCGCACATTATGGTAAGGATGTATAGATTCTCTGCTTTTGTCACAAGGTAAGAGACCGACACAGTTTTCAATTATTGTGCTAAATGGCTTGTTAAATACATGAATAGGTTCCATATGAGCCTTAGTTTTACCTACCATTTGACATGTGCGAGAAGATCTACTGTATTTAGAAACATCACTTTTAGTTTTGGTCAGAACAAATTATTCAAGATCTTGTAATAGGCCTTACTGACTCCTCTAAGTTAAAAAAATGAAAATTTAAGGGGAACTTACAGTACTCTGAAGTAACCCAAAATAATCAAAAGAGCTCATTCACAAGTCCAAAAAGCTACTCCTGAATGAATTCCAGGTCTTGAATATTCTGGTGTACATATAGCCTTGAATGTTCTAATGTGCCAACAGTCTTGGTGTATCACAATGGCTTTGTGAATTTGAATAAGTTCAAAATGATACAGAAATAGTGCCATAGTCCAAACAGTTACATAAGCACTTTGTAATTCCAATAAAAAATTTAAATATTTATCTCAAATTAAATCTAATTACAACATTAAATACAGAAGCAGACTGGAAAGAAAATAATAACAATAAAAGGAATGGGGATCAGAATAATTATTCACTTGTATCCTTATGTACATCCCCACGAATCTACATCGCAATTCATCCACACGTGATTTATATAGAGAGACAACCCACTTGATGTATATCGCAATACACAATCATCCAATCAGAAAAGTACTCCAAACATCTAAACAGACTCATTTTCAAGGCTGAGTTTTAAATTTGTAAAGAACCTATTTAATCCTCTATATCAAAATAGAATCTACATTGTTGGATAGAATTAGCCATGTACCATTATGTTAGCAAGTGATTATTATAATCCGCAAATACGAACAAAAGTTAAAAAGACAGATATAGCTACACTGAATGTGTAAAAGATTCAACTTTTCACCTTTACTTTATACAAAATATAATTAATTTTTTATAGCTGTAAATTCAGCAATTCCATCTAACGTTTTATTTTGGGGAAATTAGTTTGATACCATTGACACATTTCGATAGTCGACACGAGGGAGGACATGGTTAATCTAGCTATGGATTTTGGTTAGTTTGGTGCTGCATCATAAGCACATTCATACACTGGACATATCCACACCGACAAAAAAATTATTTTGTACAAAGAAGACTACATTGAATAATTGCCATTTCTACCTCTTCTTCAAAATTTTTAGTATGAGGACATTGTTACACTACGGTAATATTATATCAGTGTCTTTCATTGAATCGGACAAAATTTTTGTATTATGCCCAGTAAAGATCATTGTAATAAGGCACTGGAATCTCATCAGCATTCAATAACAGATTTTATAATTGTTGACGTTCTGTTTGAATATCTTTCCAATCTTATGTATCCAGCAGAATTTAAGCCCTCAATGGATCATTATGTTGCTTTGTTTATTTCCATCTAATTTTGTTCAAGATAGTTTCCAAATTGACTGTTTTTGATCAGTGCCTAAGGACTGAGGAAATATATCGATTCATTTGCTGTAGATAAAATACGTTATGATCCTAAAGTAGATGCGAATGACTTATAAACAGGAATTCATACAAAATACTTGTCTTCATTGATACGTACATGCTGTCATACAGATTTTACATGCATACAGCCGTACATACATTCAGACCACATATCATCACGTTTATATAAAATCCTTTGGATAATACAGGCGAACAAATAGAGTCAAATATTGCCATACAATGATTATTGGTTGTTTAAAAGGAATTTAGTTACAATATTATAGTGGATGCTCCTAAAAAGTAAAGATGATCCATGTTCTCCATTGCAACACAATTTTGTACCATCATTCTATGATGAGGGTAATTAGTTGTGTGATTTAATTGACTCTTTATATTAATTCTTTATCATGCTAGCCTTTACAAAACAGTTTATAAGTATTATCTCTCGAGATTCCCTAATACATTCTCTAAACAGTCATTTTAGTGACAGAACAAATTGTTGAAACTCAGATTTTCATTTTCCAATAACACTGTATTTTTCTGCAAATATGTCACTAATAAAAATCAGAACAGAAATATTGAAAACTAAAAGAAGAAACAATAGATGTAACTATGCTGTTGACTAGTTGAAACCTTCAGTGTATCATTCTTTTGCTTCATTTCACCATCTTCAGTAAACCTTTTGATGCACAGAAGAAGACATTAGATAATGTGAGAAGAAACCCTAGGTATATGGGAATAGATTCAGCAAATACATCTGAGGGTCAAAGTCAGCCTCGTAAAAAAGTAAACAGATATGTCGACCGTGTTAAAAAAATGAATTAAGAAGACATGGATACTACGGAAAACCTTGTATGCTCTTACCCTGGATCTAACCAACCTCTAAAATTCCAGAAAATGAACCAAGATCAGGAGGGCGAAAGAGATGTATTTGCCATATGCTTGGATACTTGTGATGATCCAGATAGGATGAGGAAATGTAGCCATTTGTTTTGTAAAGACTGCATTGATACTAAATTACAATACAAACCTGTGTGTCCAGTATGTATCACAATTTATGGGGTCATAAGGGGAAATCAACCAAGGGGCCATATGACTCAAATGATAGATCATCATGAACTTGAAGGATATGAATGATATGGAATAATTGATATAATGTACCATATGTCAGGTGGAATTCAAGGTGTAAGTTATTCTTTTCTTTCTTCTTTTTAATAAAAGAAATAGTGTTAAAGAAGTTAGTACATCTATTAATGTTGTACATTAAGATAATAATGAATAACAAAACTAATATGTAGTCCTAAAATATTGTGCTTGCAAAGTCGTGAAGAGATAAAATAAACAAAACCTTTATACTCTGAATCAAATTATTTTGATTTAAAATCGTGAGATCATATTAGTATGGTCCAACCATTGTCCTACTTTAATGACTATCAAGACTGATTTGCTTCCCAAATTTGAATCTTGCCCCAATGAACTCTTAAACTTGAAATACAGCATCAATTGGTCAGACCTTACTTCTTACGAAAAACTGAATTATACTCAGACTTCTGCATTCTTATTAAACAAGATTGAGATCCCACATTGTGTTGCGATCTGTAACGACCACAGTTGCACTAAATAGGTGCATATCAAACATATGAATGGATTATACACTGATATAGTAAAAGCTTTGTCGAACTCCGGTAATAGCTTGACTAAAAATCCAAACGTGGTCACCGGGTTATACCAGGCTGGAATGACTGTGTCAAAGAATTACACGACTTCGCACGAAATACTTACCTTATGTGGCGTGAAAACAGTAAACCTCGTCACGGCCATCTCAGTAACCAAATGTGCCAAACAAGAGCACAATTTAAATATGCTCTTAGATTATGTATGAAGGAGTAAGTAAAACATAGAGCAGACTCGCTAGCACAAAAATCGGAAAATGTCGACCAACGTGAATTCTGGAAGCAAGTTAAACAAAACACTACGATAACTTCCATTAAACTACCAATTTACATTGATGGGAACCATGGTTAGAATAAAATATATGCAATATGTGGAAAAATCATTTTGAAGACTTATTCAATAGTGTTGAATACACCTTCTGCTCGTATTGAGGTAATCACATTATCTGAGATCCAAAGTGCAATAACAAGGCAAAAAGGTGGTAAATGTCCAGGATCAGATTTTTTTTATATGTGGAATATTTTAAGTTTTCAGATACTAGATTTCGTGTGCTTTTGATGATTTTATTTAATTGTATGTTAGTGGATAACTTTGTGCCAGATGATTTCAAAAAGTTACCATTATATCTCTGCTAAAAAGCAAAATAGGTAACCTAGCGGACACAAATAACCATATACATATAGCTCTTACGACTATTACTTCAAAAATATTTGAATGCATCATCCTGCAAAGATGTGAAGTCACATTCTCCGATAATCAGTTTGGTTCTAGAAAGCAGCATTCAGCATATTTATGCATATATGCTTTTAAGGACACTGTCAGCTATTATGTAGAACATGACAGCCCAGTGTTTGCATGTTGTTTAGACGCTAGCAAGACATTTGATAGGGTCAATCACTGGACATTCTTTAAAAAGTTGATTGACATTCAAATATCTGTCTATAAAGTTCATACTTTAGTTAAATGGTATGGGAAACAGTTGTACTGTGTGCCATGGGAAAGTGTAATGTCCAGTGATTTCCATGTAACCAATGGGGTGAGGCAGGGGGGTATTCTATCACCTTTGTTATTTAATATATATATATATATATATATATATATATATATATATATATATATATATATATATATATATATATATATATATATATATATATATATATATATATAAATTATTAAAGATATGTGAACAAATACGCATTTGAGAGTGATATAATCGACAATACAAAAAGATAAGTATGCATGGTCTTTCAGCCAGCTTCTTTCAAATTAACATCTCCTCTCCCTGTACATCTTAAAGGCCATGCTCTTAGCTATGTCAACAGTTATACGTATTTGGGTCATATTTTGAAATCCAATCGGTCTGATAATGAAGATATGATGAGACATTACCGATTTTTGTGTACTCGAATAAACATGCTTCTACGTAAATTCAAGAATTGTTCACTGAATATCAAACTTAGATTATTCAAATCTTATTGCTGCACCATGTATTGTGCTCCTCTGTGGACACACTTTAGTGAATGCATGAAAAGAATACTAGTTATTGGTTATAATAATGATAATAATAATAATAATAATGATAATAATAATAATAATAATAATAATAGTCTTCGTTTTCTATTAGGTCTTCCTAGGTGGAACAGTGCCTCCAACATGTTTGTAAATTATAATGTATTCAGGTTCGATGAAAGAATGAGAAAGTATGTATTCTCAATGATGACAAGAATATCTAATAGTAAGAACTGTATTTTGAAATCTCTTTGGAACTATGACATTCACTTAAATTCTCATATTATTAGTAGATGGAACAAATTACTATTTCATTGTGTCATTTAATTTCATTCTTAATGCATGTCGCGTTAATAGTTGCAGATGTATCTGTATACTTGCAGATATCATATATATGTTCTTTTATGTTTACAATGTTTTAATTCATATCTATATTCTATTTTACAGGTATGGACTTTGTAGTCTGAAATAAAGTGTTCTTATCTTATCTTATTAGCACACAAGTAGATGTGATCCCGGTAATTTAAAATATGCTCTCTGTTTTTAAATGATTCATTCAAGATCTCTTTTTGTTGGCTGGCACAATATAACTAACTATAATTCATCATATTGTACTATTCCGATGTCACTGAATTTATATGAATGATATTTTTGTTACCTCTCATGCAATACAGCTAGCTACAGCTGATGGACATATATTCGTTTTTACTTTCTTAGAACTTTATCTTTATATATATATATATATATATATATATATATATATATATATATATATATATATATATATATATATACAATGTTTTAAAAAAAAATTTTTATTATAGGTCAACTATAATACATTTTTTGACAATATTATTGCAAGATCAGTTGTTAAATTCTGAATTTGTTTTATTAGTCTCATTTGTAGCTTTGAGTTATTTGTTATATTGTGATGAGACTTTGTATATCCTCAGCAATCATAAAATATATACCAATTGTTTTTGCTTGTGCCAATTGGATAATTGCTCAAACTTTGGTCATACGAAATCAAATTCATTTATTATTGGCTAGACAAAGTCAGTAAATAACTGGGCCGATATGTGAATGTATTGGTTGATAGATTGACACCACGCCACATAATATTGTTTAGTTGGCAATGTACAAACTACCACTAATTTGTTTCAAGAGATCAACCCAAACAAGGACATTGTTATTCTTGATTGATCAGAAATGCATATCTTCCCACTGACGCAAATTAATAAAACGTATTTAACTTGCTTCATCTGGCCTTTGATCGACTGTTGATCTTTACCATTGGTCTGGCTGTAACTTTAGGAAAGGATGACATGGTGTCTGGGAATGATGTTTATCACAAAACCAACATATTTGTGCGGACTCCATAGGCATCCTATTTTATTTTCTAAATAATCTTCCAACAGGTACTTTTTGTAACAGTTCCATTAATTGGAGCCAAAAATTGTTAACAATCACAATTCCAATTTAACAGTTATAAATAATCTCAATATAATATCCCTAGTCAAACAGCATATTAGTGACAAATAAAAGTACAATCAAATTCTTGTAATATATTTGTTCATGCAATAGTTCAGTTGAGGACATACCGAATGTCATAATACTTTTGTACATGCAGAATCTCTCATAATTGGAAATAACATTTTCATTAATGCCTAAAACATCTATTTTCTTGTTCTTGAACTTTGTTTTGGGCTTGTATCGTTACAGATGCGCTTAAACAAAAGAGATTTGTGCATGATACATAATGCAGGAGATATTATCTATTTGATAATCTTTGAATCCAAAATTTCAAGACTCCGGTTCATATCATTGATGGCTGTTCTCTGGAACATTGGGGGTGGTCAAATATATTGTACCCCCAGTATCGTTGTGAATGTCCATGATGTCATTCATACTTTATATCAATGAAAAGCAAAACATAATGCAAAATTATTTTCTTTTTTTCCCTTTTTGGTTAATTTGTTTTATAAATTTGTTGAACACAACTAGCAACAGTTTTCACAAGAAAATTACTAACTTGCACGAAATGGTAGTATTGTTCAAATATTTGATGCCACATACTAGACACATATGTAGTGGGCACACCTTTGCAAACATAATGGAACCAGTGAATCTTTTGCCTTAAGCCTGACTTTGATAACAGACGGGAGAAAAATGAAAAATGAAACTGTGGAAGCGTTGTACTTTGCAGTAGTGAACAATTTGCTAAGCCAATGTTTATTATATGTCTTTATGACTATCATCCCTCTGAAATATATCCGTTTTACCTATTGTGTGTGTGCTTATCATAATTTAAATACTCATATAATTATTAAAATGCATATGCTAAATTGAATATAGATATGAGGCTAAAAATTAAAATGTTATGATACGTTATATACGATATAGGTTGTGCACACTGTGTTCATTAGGTTCAGATATCCAAATCTAACATTCCTTGACAGAATCTTGGAGGAGCTTGCTGCCACAGGTGTGACAGATTAATTAGAAACCCATGACTCAGGGATCGGCTGGGCTTATGCAAGAATTGTACAGTAATTTCCAGTATAAGTTTGAAATACATTTTGACAGATTTCAGCTATTTGTTTTTCTTTTTATATGTAAACAATATTTAAACACCTGATATGCATGTACAACAGCTTCAATGTTAAAGTGGATCCAGGAAAGTCTCATAAATTTAGCACTTTAATTGAACAGATTTTTTGAATCCGAAAGGAAATTAAAGTTAGATTAAAGTTTTGTCAAGCTCATATTAGTGGGAAGTGAAAAATAGGAACCATGATTCAGATAACAGAGGATAGTCAACAGCTTTGATTAAAGGTGTTTTCATTGATTCTCATCATACTTGGCGTGAAGCATTATGAAGCTTATCAATTCTTTCTGTGACATATGATTGCTTGTTCATTTGATCATAATGTAATATAATTAGTTGATGTAAATGATGCTTGAATCTCAGATGTCATAGAAAATAATAATAGACATCTTTCCATATACACAATGTGTTGAGACCTAATACGAAGAGTAGAGTGAAATCGATACATTGAGCTATGGTTAAATAACCTACAGATGTTGCTGATGATAAAAAAATTATACATTTTGCCATTTTTGGGCAAGTCTATACTTTCAGTTACTTTAGCAGACTTCACAATAATGTTATGCTGCATTTTAACTATTATAGGTATTGGAAACTGGGCTAAACTGTTTGCCACAGTATATCATGATCAGTCATCATATACTTTCATAGTTATATATTATTCATGGAAAATATTAAATTGTACCTCAATAGACAGAACGACAATGTAGAAAAAGGGGTCCTGAATGTCGTTTGTACGTCAGTCATCGACGACGACTTGGGAGAATCAGAAGACGAGGTTTCCCTTGAGTGTCCCTTGGGTGTTGTAAGGTAAGGAGTAGATCAAGTCGATGTGAGTGCAGAGTTGACCAAAGACCAGCGTCAACAAATTAATGCGCTTTTGGTTAAATACTCGGATGTATTCACCGACAGACCAGGTTGTACAACCCTGGTAGACCTACAAATTAAACTGAATACATCTGACCCCATTAGAATCAAAGGTTATCCGGTACCATACAACGCAGGAGAAGCTGTGGACGAAGAGGTGAGTAAAATGTTCGATCTGGGGTTGGTTGAACCCTCCAACTCACAATATTCTTCTCCCATAGTGCTAGTGAGAAAAAAAGATGGGATGAAATGATTCTGTATCGACTTTCGACAGTTAAATAAAATCACTGTGTTCGATGCGGAACCGATGCCGGATATGGAGGGTGAATGTGTTTTTCCAGGTAAGCGACTGTATTAGCATGTACCTAGCCACATAGATTACTTGTGACGAGGTAACATGACTAACATGATATGCACGAGTATTCTACCCCGACTTGTACTCACTCTCCTATGGATTTACGTAAGACCAATTTCTAAAACCACACAGGTCGTTTTTGGATCACGTCAAGGAGTGTACGCTCTCCATTGTTCTCCAGCCATGGGGGTAAGTGTTAAAATTTATATTTTCATTTGAGATGCGAAGCTTATTCGGTTTGTAATGTCTTATCACGTAATAATGTATTTATTCCAACGCAGATTTAAAGTATTATCATATATCTAGAGATTATACAGAAACTATTATTATGGCCTATTTGGTTTTATTGTAGCTGATTCTGACTGTGTTCGTAGCTGATTGTGTTCGTAGCTGATTGTGTTCGTAGCTGACTGTGTTTGTAGCTGACTGTGTTCGTAGCTGACTGTGTTTGAAGCTGATTCTGAATGTTATTGTAGCTGACTGCTATTGTAGCTGATTGTGACTGTCGCTGTGATTGTGTCTGTGAAGTGTGATTGTCAATGTGACTTTGAATATGACTAGAGCGGTCTGAAGCTGTCCGAAGCCGTCTAAAGTTGCTTAGAGCTATCTGGAGTTTCTAGAATATTTAATGCTGCGTGCTGTCGATACGTATGTATGTATGTACGTATGTCTGTGCCAGGGACGTAGACGTAGCAAATTGAAAAAGGTGCTGTATGCTGTCTGTACGCGTAACGTATGACTGTACTCGTGGTGGATTCATAAAGGGTGCAACCGGTCGATGAGAGTGTTTGCCAACCCAAGGAATCGTGCGACTGTACAAGGGGTCTAGAAGCATACGTTTGGATCAATTGTTGTTCCATTGCATTTGCTATATCCATAAGATTATTTTGAATCTCCGTTATGTTCATAAGATTATTTTGAATCTTAGTTGTGTTCTTAAGACTATTTTGAATCTTAATAGAATTCATATTCGAGATTATATGAATCTCTTATTGTGTAAAATACTGTTTGAAGCGTATGTGCAGTCCATGAGGTTTCATGGATCTGTACGTCATTTTGATTTAATATTTTAGGTTTATTTTCGATGTGTGAATGTTGTGTAGAGTGATTTGAGTAACTCATCATTATCATCATCAATCCTATAACCCAAGTGGTAGTTCGGGTATCAAGTTTAATGTGACCATAAACTTGTTACAAGACAGACTCTTTTACTGACACGCCTTACACATAATGATCTCTTTAATTGTTTAAGGAGCCAATTAATTGATGCATGCATGTCTCAAACATATTTTTTACATAGTTATTTGGGTTAGTGTACATTAAAATGAGTCATTTGATTTTCCATTCAAGTGATAATTCTGTTTACTTAGTTGTTTTACATACTATTTAGTTCATCTGGCTGTAAGCCCAAGCGAGCTTATGGTTGAGCCTACACTTGACACCAATCATCTGTCTGTCCACATTGCTAATTTCGACTTCATTTAAAAAACTGCTGGGCTAGTTTCAGTCAAGCTTGGTGTCTAGCAAAGGAAAGAACCTTAAGAGGTCTAATTTGAGGATATTTTGACACTTGCCATCTAATAACGACTTGTGGAAAGAAACAATTATATCCTGTCGGTGGCCACATGATGATGGAAGATGTGGTTACCTACGCCTTGTTGATTAAATTACTAGATAATTTCTTATATCAGATTTAATAAACATTTACATACACATTTTGACGTGTTTGTTAAATAAGTAAAAATTATTAAGATAACACCCACATGATAAAGTCAACCCAGGGTGATAAAGTTAAAAGATCAAAGAATTTGGAAAATTGGATAAAAGAGAGATATTAAAGTATTTTATTTGCTTGCTTGAAGCTTAATCTTTCTTGAGGTATAACTACCAATATCTCTGTTCTTTTTTGTTTCTAGGCAAGAACTTTTTTTGTTTCCAGGCAAGAACTCTCATGTTTTCCACTAATTACTACTGCCAAACTGTAAGCAGTCTCCAGTTTTGGGACATAATTTGTAAAATCCTTTTTGGGCTTGAATGATCAAAGGTCAAGGTCTTGTCTACTGACATTGTCTCCCCCGAAAATCTTGACTTTTGTACCAAATAATTGGCTTGCATCTGAGACAATAAAGATTATTGATTTTAGGATCAAAAGATGAAGGTCAATGGCTCTACTAGTAACAATTTGTTTCCATGTGATATTTGATGTAGTTTTTGTTGTTATTGTAAGGTTTAACACTATCTTTCAGCACAATATGGGCTATACATGGCAGCCAATATAATTGGTGGGGAAAGAACCCTTGAAAACCCCGGAAAGAACCACCGACCCGAGAAAAGCTACTGGCACCCTTTCTCACGTACCAATGTTAGCCGACCCTGAAACAAAAACCCACACAGGCAGAGGTGAGATGGCATTGATCCGGAATAGTGATCACTCGGCCACTCCTGGCCTCTTCTTCAATTTAGCATAACCTCCTTTGATTACATATTTCAAAAACGATGGAAGGCTTTTAATTGTCTGAGTTAGAATGTTTGGGTCACTTGGAGTGAACAAAAGTCACTATCATGTGCCTTCACAAAACTTTGAGGAGGGCTTTCATCTGAGATATGGGAGGCACCTGTTGAGCTTGGTACTTAAAGGTCAAACACCAGAGGGACTCCAACAATGAAATGGCAGGAACAATGCTATAGCAAGAAAAGTTTAAAGGTAGGAACTGTGCTGTAAGAACAATGTAATGATAATAACAATGAAATTGTAGGACAGAGCTATAGTAAGAAAAGGGCTATGATAGGAACAATGCTGAAGTCAGAACAGAGCTATACTAAGAATAGTGCAATGGTAGGAACAGTGATGTAGTAAGGGTAGTAAAATGGCAGGAATATTGATGTAGAAATAACAGTGCAATGGTACGAGCAATGATATACTTAGCACTGTGCGATGATAATAACAATGAAATTGTTGGATCAGTGCTATGGAAAAAGAACAGTGAAATTGCAGGAACAATGGAGATGTAATAATGGTGCTATGATAGGAACAGTGCTGTAGGAAAAAAATGCAATGGTACGAACAGTGTTATAGTAAAAAAAAGTGCAATGGTAGTAACAGTGAAGTAGGAAGAACAGTTGACTGGCTGGAATAGTGATGCATTAAGTACAGTACTGTGTTAATTATAACGCAATTGTAGGACTAGTGCTATAGTAAGAAGAGTGCAATGACACGAACAGTGCTAGCCCGACTGTACATTTTCTGAGGTTTCCTACGAAACCTCTGACAAATGTTCCTAGGAAAAACCTCACAGTATTGGTTGCTGATTTTCCCAGGTAATTGTCCAAGGACACATTTTTTTTAAACCAATGTCCAAGGTTTTATTGTCAAACGTCCAAGGTTTTTTGTAACCAATACTCCGAGGTTTCCTATGAATTCTCGGACATGTTAAAGGTTTTCAGACATTCTGAGAAATCCTCGGACACATTGTACATGGATTCCTAGGACACATCGTCCTTGGACATAATATCGTGCGAGGTATCCTCGGACACCTCCCTGGCATAAAACAATCGACCAACAATAATGAAGCAAATATTAAAGAATATAAGAATTCATTTTATTTTTAATGTGTACAAATACAATTTTAAAAGGTCCAAATATCACGAATGCCTATAATGATTCCTTAAGTGACAAATTGTTCATTTAATTTTGAAAATCCTTCCATCTATATACTGGTTTAATGATGGTTTTAGCACTTCACTGATTTTCTTGTTAATCATAGCCTCTTTGATATTCTGCCATTTCTTTTGGATCAGTTCTGTAAAAATAATCTTTGGTTGAAAATAAAAAATGGGATGAATTAATAAAACAAACATTACACATATAAAATAACTGTTATTGGCAGCCTTCAATTTAAAAATCATGTTTGAATTCCTTTAATTCTGAAAACATTATATTAAGCCTGAAATTGCTATGTTTCTATAACTGAATGTTGTTTGTATTTGGGACCATCATTCTAAACTTTTTATAACAAATACAGTCAAGATTATATTCTGTTCCTGGCTCAATGCCTGACAAGTTCAAAATAATTTATCATTATTTCACTGTATACTCCAACGCTGTATTATCGCGGGCTCTATATTATCGCGGCAGATGTGATTTTCTGATTACTTTTGGATACACACAGTCTATCAGTTGTTGATAGAGATAAAGTTGTAACTAGTAGGGACATGTATATTTTTTGTGCAATTTCCTCTTAAATGTTAACATTTTTTGTAAGTTTATAATGAAAAAGAATAAACACCACTATTTTGTAAAGTGCATGCAATTAGGTTGATCATACAAAACTCCAATCGAACTTGCTATACCTGCATTGGCTTTGAGTACGAAATATATTCAGTGTATCGTCTGATGTTTGATGATTATAAGTCATACACTGATAGTGACACACATGTCCGTACAGTTACGCTTGAAATTTCATTCCACGCTAGCCAGTATGAACCAATATATATATATATATATATATATATATATATATATATATATATATATATATATATATATATATATATATATATATATTCTCTGCCCATGTTGCACGTAAAATGCAGACAAGGTGATCTATATTTTTCATTTTTAGTTTCTGTTCTTATCGTGCATTTAAACTTAACAGATATAAATGTATTCAATTGAGTCATTGCATCCTTTTTTCGTGGAAATATTCAGTCAGTGCAAGCATGGACATTGCATCTTATCACTAAGTTGAAATTTATGTTTATTATAATATGTGCGGGCCACCATACGCAAGTTAGGCACATACCGCGATAATATAGTGTTGTTCCCCCGCGGTAATCTGGGTCAGTAGCCAAATGTGGCTTAATTTACATTACATGATTGGACTGACCAAGACTTTTTTTAAAAATATGAATCGATTCAGATAAATTCAGAGAAACTTTACAATTTTTTTCAATACAACAATAACATATCGGTTTTAATATGCACCAATAACAACATTAAGTACCGTTAATACAGCGTTGCAGGCTATCGTAATCAACCTTAAAGATACAACACAATGATTGTTGCTTAGAAAGTTTTTACCAAGTTTAAAATTGCTGCATCTTTATCTTAACTTGGACTTTCTTTAGGCATTACTGTCTTAGTCTGTTTTGGTATTGCCATCTTGGTGGACTATTTTGTTACTATTGTCTTAGCTGTTTTTTAGTAATTGTGGATTCGCATCTTTACTTGTTTCAACATTAAATTGAAACAAGTGTGAACTTTTCAAATGATATGCAATACATTCCATGCCATTTACTAGTGATGAGAATTTGGTTTGGCATGTTGTCCTTTAAAAACAAAAATAATAATCATTATAATTATGTAATCTGACAACCTTCATAAAATTAAGAGATCAGTCATGCTTGCATTTTTGCAAATTCGTATGCAACAGGTAAAATAGGGCATGATATTCGTATCATGGATGCCATATTTCCTGTTCAATTAGGCAAACAAAAGAAATCCAGTTTAAGTACTATTTAATATCATCAACAAATGATATGTATGAGAATTAATGTGGTGCACATATTTACACCCAAAATGAAATGCATATACTACCTGGGTTTGCAAGGTCTATAAAGTTGTTAAACTATGGCCATCATGTGATGTCACGAATCACTTCATCGTATCTCAAAGTAGACTGCAGCAGCAATTTCGGACTAACATTTCAATATAGGAGGCCAGTACAATTATTTAAATTATAAAATACTGTACTTAACGAAAAGGGAAATAAGTAATATAGCTTTTCATCAGTATACTGAATCAGTAATGAATCTGATTGATTAGTTTGTAGATTTTGTTGCAGCCTAATAATCGATTCGCATGGATGTCTGATTCTATTCTTACATGTCTTTAACATTATTCATAAACCTTTTCTTCTGATGTAATGCACTATAATAATGTACACAGGTATTCTACGATCCATTTTCGAGTCATGAAATATTGTTCTGACTTTATTGTTCTTTCAACGATTTTAAACATGACTTCATTTTCATGTACAATAATAACAATACATAATTAAAACCATTAATTCGTTTCTTCTAAATTCAACTAATGTTAATGGGTTATTTTGCTTTGCTCTATTCAAAATGGGCATAGTTAAATAATTTGTATCATTAAAATGTACTATATTCTTGTAATTCACTTCCAAAGAATTACAATTGAATTAGAAAAACAACAACAATAATGAGAGGTTATTATTATTATCATGATTATTATTATGATTGTTATCATATATATGTATGGATTAATCAATGCATATAAGCATACACGCTCAGTGCAATTTTCATACCATTGTTTCATGACAATTATATATATTTTATAATCCTTCTTCTGCAACACACACACACACACACACACACACACACACACACACACACACACACACACAGCTATCAATGAGATAAAGATGAAAACAATAGGATTTACTGAATGCTGTAAGCATACATGTTTGTCCGAAAACAATACGGCTGACGGCGCAATGCATAGTGGGTAAATTACATCATACAGTATTTATAGTTCCCACACACAACCCCATACCCATCCACAGGGGCTCGTATCGTTGCTTACAATTGACCTGTCATATGTGTATCATATAATAACTAGTAGTAATTGTATAGTACATATAGGACAGGTCAATTGTAAACAACAATAAGAGAACCTGTGTACCCATCAAAAACAGACGCAACCGACTGAAAAACTGATGCAGTGTACAGCTGGCATATGAAACGAGAGCCAATAAATGTTCTTTTCTTTTCATAATTTAATGTAATATAATAAAAAAGAAACAAACATTCCTGTAATCCCTCCAATAATTCCTTCTGTAATCATAAAACTCGGCAACCTTGCAGACACCAAATCTCCGACGTTGTAAACTTCGAGTGCCTTTCTTGACTGAAAAAATATTTAGGAGGTTACGAACATTTCCGGTAATATGATTATCATCTGCATAACGCAAACTAGTTATTGCGATTGATGAATCCACTCTTTATAACGCAAATTTTCACAACCAGTTTGCTTTCAACGGACCACATTCGAATTTATTTGTTTGGCGCGTACAAGATTGATAGATGAATCGGCTGCTGTACTTGGATAATTCCATGCTCTGCAACCAATGGAAGAATGCGAAAGACATATTTCCCAGAACCTTCTACAACTTAAGTATGTTTTAAATTTTAAAGGAGTAAGTAGATAAGCACCTGCTATGAGCATTAAGTAGGGTCCTTCAATTATATAAATTTTGTTGTATAAGATACAATTATCTCCCAGATTCTTATCATACGCAGACCGGTAGTGCCATATTAGGCCAAACAAATAAAAGTTTCGTCGGGTTAAAAACAAACAAATTGAAAATAGTAAAAATAAACATCCCCGACAGAACTTGAAGTGCTTAGTACATTATATATATATATATATATATATATATATATATATATATATATATATATATATATATATATATATATATATATATATATATACCCATATTTTAAAACCAATGCAATAGGAAAAACACTTGGGGTGGTATCATAAACAGATATACAAAGGAGGCTTTAACAAAGCACTGAAATGATCAGTATTATTTAGACACGTAAGGTCAAGAAGCAGAATTCATTTATAAATGTTTTTGAAGAAAAGAAATAAATTGTAGAAGAAGCTATTGAAGTTCAGAGATAGCCCCTCCACATATAAATTTGCCATGTATTTGCAGTTGGCAACTTATTTGTGTCCAAAGGAAGTATAGATTGAAGTGTTCGTCTATGGGTGTAAGAATTTAGGTGTACACATTTTTTTATCAACTACAAGTACACTAACACAAGCTTGTATTTATTACTTGATCATTTACCACTCACAATTTAGCTACAATTTAACTATTGAGATATATTTTGACTTGATCACTGAAAGGATAGATGTGGCTTTACAAAGCTTAAATGAGGATTACAAATGTTGCCTTTTTACTTGGAAAATGTATTTGACAGTACCAGGTTTGTTTACATTTCATGAATACTTGAATTGTATATGAACTAATTGCAAATAAAAAGGATTTACACCTGTTTAAACTCAAAGTGAAAACATTGTTCAAATTTATGTCATCAATAACTTTGGAGGTCATTTTTCATGTTATTTAAACATCAAAAGCCAACTTTCTTTGTAAGGTTTAATATTGTTAAAATCCCCAAATGGATTATGTGTATCACAGATGGCATTAGTGTTGTACAAGCAGAGTACAACCCCTTTTTGTTGTCAGAAAACAGAATCAAGTGATTGCTGTATTCTTCCCAAATCATTTTGAAAGGGATTTAACTTCCATGTAACAGTGTTATTATCATCTGTCACATTAAAATTGATAATTAAAAATAGCGCTGTGCCAATCATCCATGCAATTTCGTCAGACTCAGTTGTATATTTATAATTATTATTCTCGTAACTAATGTGACACATAAACATTTTTACACTATTAACGTAATAGTTTGTTATCATTCTAAACTGGTACATTAAAATATTATTCATGTAACTATTTACACTAATAACGCAATAGTTTGTTATCCTTTTAACCTAGTACTTCAAATTATTATTTACGTAACTAATACACAAACACAAATTTTAAAACAGATCTCATGTGACCCTTTAAGCACAGAAGATTTTACTTTAGAATCAGTTGTTAGAAAATATGTTTACATTTGTCCTGTGTGGTTACAGGGCATTATAATTGGGTCCACTGTGTTACACTTGATTGTATGAAGTCATTAAAAGTGTATGAATGCTCAGAATTTTTCTAAATGGGGAATTCCGGCATGTATTCAGCGTTTGGTTCATATTTTAATTCCATGTGATCCTGTTTGGTACCATGATGCCTGAACTGAGATGGTACACTGTAAAACCCATATCAATCAGTCAACATTAATTAAGTCAGTTTTTTAATTCAAATCCTAGACTTGTTAGTTGTTTTGGCAATTAAAAACTTTATTCAATTTAATAAACTAAGTGCACATTTAAAACCGTCCAAGTCCATTTCCTAGCTAAAGATTTTCTAAGTCTACATTTTAGAGCTATGTCCAAGCTAAAAAATAACAAAGTTCTTATTTCCAAGGTTTGTCCAAGGTATTTCCTAGGTTCTTTTTAATGTACCAAGTAATGTCCGAGGTTTGCTTATAATACCTTGGACAAAATATTAGCATTGTCCGAGGTTACCCAGGTCTTCCTAGGAAAACCATGGAAAAACCTCGAACGTCCAAGGTTTTAGGTCAAAATTTCCAGGTATAACCTCCGAAAATGTGCAGCCGGGCGAGTAAAAGGAATGCAATGGTAGAAACAGTGATATAGTAAGAACAGTTCAATAGCAGGAACAGCACTGTCGTAAAAGAACAGTGCTATAGTAGAAACAGTGCTAAACTAAACACAGTACAATGGTAGGAATAGTGCTGTTGTAAGAACAATGCAATGGATGGAACAGTGCTATTGTACAAACAGTGAAGTGGTAGGAACAGTACTGTATTAAGAATAATTCCACAATAAGAACACTGCAATGGATGATGCGGTAAGAAGGGTGTATGGGTAGGAGCAATGTTATAGTAAAAACTGTGCTATGGTAATGTCACTGAAATGGTTGGAACAGTCCTACAGTAGGAATAGTGCAATGGTAAGGACAATGATCCGCTAAATACAGTGCAATAATAGGAACAGTCCTATAGTAAGTATAGCGAAATGCTAGGAATAATGTTGTAGTAACAACAGTGTAATTGCAGAAACAGTGTTGTAGTGAGAAAAGTGATGTAGTAAGAAAAGTGCTATAGTACAAACAGTGAAGTAGTAAGTACGGTGCAATTGCAGGAGTAGTGGTGGAGTAGTAACAGTGCTATGGTAAACAAATGCAATTGTAGGAACAGTGCGATAGTAAGAAGAGTTCAATGGTAAGACCATCGCTATGCTACATATAGTGCATGGTAGAAGCAGTGCTATGATAGGTACAATGGATTGGTTGTAACAGTGATGTTGCAAGAACAGTACATTGATAGGAAGAGTTCTAAAGTATGAACAGTGCAATGGTAGGAATAGTGCTGTCACAAGAAAAATGAAATGGTAGTAACAGTGCTGTAGTATGAACAGCGCAATGGTAGCAACAGTCATGCAGTAAGAACAATAATATGGTAACTACAGTGAAATAGTAGGAGCAGTGCTATAGTAAGAACTATGAAATGGTAGGAACAAGAAGTCTGTAGTAAATGCAGTGCAATGGTAGGAACAGTGCTATAGTAAGAAAAGCGAGAACAAAAATGTTTTATGGAAATATCAATGCCATTTTAGGAACAGTTTTATAGTAATAAAAGTGCAATTTTAGGAACAGTGCTAAGGTAAGTGAGTGCAATTGCAATAAGAACACTGCAGTGGCAGGAACAGTGGTGCTGTAGTGATAACAGTTCAGTGGCAGGAACAGTGCCATAGTAAGAGCAATGTAATGATTGGAACAATGCTATAGTAAGAACAATGCAATGGTAGGAAGAGTGCTATAGTAAAATGTTTGCGATCGTAGGAACATTGATGTAGTAAGATCATTGCTATGGTAATAACAATGTAATTGTAGGAACAGTGCTACAGTAAGAATAGTGCAATTGTTGGAACAGTGCTATAGTAAAACGAGTGTAATGGTGGAAACAGTGATATGGTAAGAACAGTGTAGTGGTAGGATCAGTGCTGTAGTAACAACAGAGACATTGTAAGAACAGTGCTATAGTAAGAATAGTGAAATGGTAGGAACAGTGCTGTAGTGATAACAGTGCAACGGTAGGAACAGTGATATAGTAAGAACAGTGCAACGGTATGAACAGTGCTGTAGTAACAATAGTGCAATGGTAGGAACAGTACGGTATTCAGAACAGTGCTACAGTGAGTAGAGTGCAATGGTATGAACAGTGCTGTGCTAATAAGTGTGCAATCGAATTAACAATGCAGTGAAATGGTAGGTACAGTGTTATAGTATGAAAAGTGTAATGGTAGGAAAAGTGCTACAGTAGGAGCAGTATAATGACAGGAATACTGATGTTTAAGGAACAGTGGAATGGTACGAACAATGATGTAGTAAGAACCATGCAATCATAATAACAATGAAATCGTAGCAACAGTCCTATATAAAGAACAATGAATTAGCAAAAATAATGGAGGTGTAAGAACAGTACAATCATAGGTACAGTGCTATAGTAAAAAAGTGCAATGGTAGTAACAGTGAAGTTCTGAAGATCAGTTGAATGGCAGGTATAATGAGAAAAGTGCTATGTTAATAACAATGCAATTATAGGAATAGTGGTATAGTAAGACTAGTGAAAATGTGCGAAGATAGCAAAAGTAAAGAGAATGCTATGGTAGAAACAGTGCTATAGTAAGCACAGTGCAATGGTAGGAACAGCGCTGTTGTAAGTACAATACATGGGTAGGAACAGTGCTCTCATAAGAACAGTGCACTAGTAGGAACAGTGCATTATTAAAAACAGTGCAATGGTAGGAACAGTGCTGTATTAAGAAAAGTGGTACAGGAATAACAGTGCAATGGAAAGACCAGTAATGTAGTAAGAAGTGTTTAACGGTAAAAGCAATGCTTTAGTAAGAATAATGCAACGGTAGCAAAAGTGCTGTAGTAAGAAGAGTGCTATCGTAATATCAATGAAATGGTAGGAACAGTCCTATAGTAAGAAGAGGGAAATGGTAGGAACAATGAATGTAGTAAGAACAGTGCATTTGCAGAAACAGCGTTGTAGTGAGAAAAGTGATGTAGTAAGAGCGTTGTCATTGTTGAACCGTGCTACAATAAGAACAATTCTGTAACAATATAATTGTTATAGAAAAACATTTCTATAGTATGTACAGTGATGTAGTAAGTACAGTGCATTTTGCAAGAATTGTGGTGGAGTAATAACAGTGCTATGGTAATAACAATGCAATTGTAGGAACAGTGCGATAGTAAGAATATTTCAATGGTAGGAACATCGTTATAGTAAACAGAGTGTCATGGCAGAAACAGTGCTATAATATGTACAATGCTTTCGTAGTAACGGTGATATAGTAAGAAAAGTGCAATGTAGGAAAAGTTGTAAAGTATGAACAGTGCAATGATATCAACAGTGCTGTCGCAACAACTATGAAATGGGTGGATCAGTACTATAATAAAAGCAGTGCAATGGTAGAAAAACTACTGTATAAAGAACAGTGCTAAAGTAAGAACAGTGCAATGATAGAAACAATGCTGTAGTATGAACAGCGCAATGGTAGGAACAGTGTTAATGTAAGAACAATGTTATGGTAATTACTATGAAATAGTAGGAACAGTGCTATAGTAAGAACAGTGGAGTGGTAGGAACACATCTGTAGTAAATACAGTGTAATGGTAGTAAGAAAAGTGATGTAGTAAGAGCAGTGCTATTGTAGATCAGTGCTGTGATAACAACAGTGCTGTGGTATGAACAGTGCTGTGGTAAGAACAGTGTTATAGTAAGAACAGTACTATAGTATGAACATTGACGTAACTAGAACAGTGCAATGGCAGTAACAGTGATGTATTAGGATCAGTGATATGTGTATAACAATGCAGTTGTATGAACATTGCTTTTGTAAGACGAGTGTACTGGTAGGAACAGTGCTTTTATTTGAACATTGAATGGGTAGGAATAGTGCTAGAGTAAGAATGGCGCATTTGCAGGAACAGCGCTGTAGTAAGAACAGTGTTATGATAATAACTATGCAATTGTAGGAAACGTGCTACAGTAAGTAGAGTGCAATGGTAGGAACAGTGATGTAGTAAGAACAGTGCAATGGCAGAAAAAGTGATGTAGTACAAACGTACTACCGTAATAATAATGCAATAGAATGACCAGCGTTGTTTTAAGAAGAGTGCAATGGTAGGAGCTTTGCTATAGTAAGATTAGTGCAATGGTTGGAACAGTGATGTAGTAAGAACAGTACGATGGAAAAGTGATATATTAAGAAAAGTGCAATGTCCTCAATAGTGCATTAGAAAGAACAGTGCAATGGTATGAACAATTCTGTGGTAAGAACAGTGCTGTGGTGATTCGAATGCAATTCTCTGAAGCGTGCTATATTAGGAATTGTGCAAGGGTAGGAACACTATTGTAGGAAGAGCAGTGCTATGGAAATAACAATGCCATTGTTGGAACAGTGCTATAGTAAGAAGAGAGAAATGAAGGAAACAGTGCAATAGCAAAAAGAGTGAATTTGTATAAACAGTGCTGTAGTAAGAATATTATAATGGTAAGAAAAGTTATGTAGTAAAATCAGTGTAATTGTAGGAACAGCGCTGTAGCAAGAACGCTGCTATGGTAATAACTGCAATCGTAGGAACAGTGATATAGTAAGAAGTGTGCACATGTTAGAGAACATTACCATGATAGAAACAGTGCTATAGTAACAACAGTGATATATTAGGAACGGTGCTAGAGTAAGAAGAGTGCAATGGTAGGAACAGTTTTATACTAAGAAGTGTGCAATGACAGGAACAGTGCTATAGTAAGGGAAGTGCAATACTGGGAAAAGTGATATACTATGAGCAGTGCAATGGTAGGAATAGTGATACAGCTACAACAGTGCAATGGTGGGGACAGATCTACAGTAAGAACAATAAAATAGTAGGAACAATGCTATAGTATGAATAGTGCTGATGTATTAACAATGAAATGGTAAGAACGGTGCTATGGTAAGAACAGTGCAATGGTAAGAACAGTGCTATATTAAGAACAGTGAAATGGAAACAACAATGAAATTGTTGGAACAGTGCTATTGTAAGAACAGTGCTATGTCAGAAACAATGTTGTAGTAAGAACATTGCAATCGTTGGAGAAATCCTGTAGTAAGAACAGTGCAATGGTAGCAACAGTGAT